>OY856410.1:644060905-644448405 GCA_963693085.1 Alisma plantago-aquatica
TATTATAATTTCTTGTGAAATTTGGTTGTAGCATTCATCACATAAAAATTTCGTGAATTATATGCAAATAATTTAAAATTTACATAATTTTGTGACTACACAGGATATAAAAATAGATAACAAAAAACTTTGTACATGTTTAGTTGAACACTAATATTCGAGTATTTATATTGAATTTAATCTAATAACTAATAACATAAGGGAGTCAAATATAAAACTATCAATAATAATACACATAAATATTTTTAAATATACATATAAAATACAATATTAGTCTAAATAAATACAACAAATATCATTTGTAACATTACAATGCATAATACATAATAGAAATAACTATGTGCATGTAGTAATCAAAATATATAGCAACACTTGTAGAATGCCATCATTATAAATATTTAGAATTATGCAAATAAAGAAAACAATACACTATTATATTGTTCTATCTATCCATTCTTCTCTCCTCTTTCTGCATACCCTATTTCCTTTTTGCCATAATATTCTTCAATGGATTAATTTTTTTTTATCTCTTTTGATCAAAAGATGATTCGTTAATTGATTATTAATTATTTATTTGTATATACGTTCACCTTCCTAGACATTCTTTCTAAAAGTAATTATGACAAATGCCTCATCTTTCTTGACAAATCATATATAAAAAGTATTCCCAATGAATTGTGTGTATTACTTCTCAAGATCAAGATAAATCTTTCACGCTTGTACCAATAGCCCAACCACAAAAAATTCTAGACAAAGATCAATGCTTGGTTTGGTAAAGCGATGGCGATTGCTTGGGTTTGAAAAGATATGCGGAAGCTTCAAGCCCAAGAAAAATATCACACGAGATACAACCCAAGTATGTACAACAAAAACTACGACTGCCCACGTCGACAAAGCCAATAACCACCAAATAAATAACCAAACAGAGAACATGATTGGCGAAGAAGACCGCAAAATTCTATTAAGCAACTCCAAGAGGATTACAAGGATTGTTGCTCCCTCACAATCCCATGTCCACAATAGAATTTCATAACACACTCTCGTTCTCTCTCCCCTTTGGCTATCCTTTGTGGCTTCCCATTTTGACACACGATGTTGTCCTACGTTGACACACCCGAAGTTACCACATGTTGGAACCCCCACACATCAATGTTCTTTGGCCCACAATATACATCGATGTCTATCCCTATTTATAGATAGAGACTCCCGGTTAGATAATATGAGAGGATCCGACAATTCTATAGGGATTAGGAATGACAATACAAAAGGATAAGGAAATAATGTCTAGGACCCAAGTCTAACATAAATTGCACTTTCCTAATATTGTTAGATATTATTTCTTATCCAATTACGATAAGAGACAAAATCCTAACAATCTCCACCTTGAATCTTATCCGTTGAAGTTTCTCCTCCAAGAAGTCTACTCCCGTTCTTCTTTTGTACTTCCGCCATCAAAAGTTGTTTCTGTTTCCAGAAGCGTGTCACCATGCATGCCTGCATGGAGTGTGTGTCCAGACATTACTGTCCAGACCCTTCATGTGAGACCTCCTCGTATTATACAGTTTGAGAAACTGCACCGCCTCCACCTGTAGTTGAAAGAACCACATCCTTTGCACCTTTGGCCCCTATGCCATAGGGTTGTGTCTTCTTTTAATCACACCCACTTGAAGACACTGTGTGGTCGGTCCAACCACGACTTCCTCTTTCTAACAGTTGACAGCTTCGCCTCTGCATCTGTTGAAATTTACAATCGAGTTTGCAATCTCACACCAGACTGCCCGTGAGAGTTGAATACATGTAGCAATCTTTGGGTTAATGACACCCGCCACCCATGCTAGTGTTTCATCTACACCTTCCATGTCAGTAGACCTCTCATCATCCGCTCCTCTTATGGTTAGAAAATATCCAACCAGTCAATAGAACCAAGTAGCCTCTGTTGTCGCTTGCCCCTTCAAGTGGGTGTCGACGTCCTCATATTTTTCTATGCTTCCAATGTTTTCTGATTGTCTCGTATGAATCCTGCTCTGATACCACTTGAAGAGATATGCAGAAGCTTCAAGCCCAAGAAAAATACCACACGAGATACAACCCAAGCATGCACAATAAAAGCTACGACTTCCCACGTCGACAAAGCCAATAACCACTAAATAAATAACCAAGTAGAGAACATGATTGGCGAAGAAGACCGCAAAGTTCTATTATACAACTCTAAGAAGATTACAATGATTGCTACTCCCTCACAATCTCGTGTCCACAATAGAATTTCATAACCCACTCTCGTTCTCTCTCCCCTTTTTCTCTCCTTTCTGGCTTCCCGTTTTGACACATGATGTTGTCCTACATTGGCACACCCGAAGTTACCACATGTTGAAACCCCCACACATCGGTGTTCTTTGGCCCACAATATACATCGGTGTCTATCCCTATTTATAGATAGAGACTCCCGCTTAGACAATACGAGAGGATACGATAATTTTATAGGAATTAGGAACGACAATACAAAAGGATAATGAAATAATATCTTGGACTCCAAGTCTAACATTAATTGCACTTTCCTAATATTGTTAGATATTATTTCTTATCTAATTAGGATAAGAGACAAAATACTAACAGGGCTGATGGACAACCATGGGCAGCGGGTCAATCGCTACCAATCGCATTGCCAGATACACGGGTGCCCACTGCTCTCATTTTAGATTATGTTTATGTTTGTAGCTGTCGGCAAACTCTACCGAATGCTCATTTCTCACCATGAGAAATTATTATGATGAGCCATCTGTGATGGGCCACTGACGATGAACGCAATCGCGTTGTCAAACGCTGCACAAGGCATCTGAAAATGGCGGTAGGTTCTTCTACTCAGGCCTTGACTTTGTTCCTTGCTGCATTTTACAGGACATGTTTTGATTGATGCTGATTGCTGTGACTTCATATTAGGGATGGGGAACCCTGCT
Organism: Alisma plantago-aquatica; assembly: GCA_963693085.1. Taxonomy (NCBI): domain Eukaryota; kingdom Viridiplantae; phylum Streptophyta; class Magnoliopsida; order Alismatales; family Alismataceae; genus Alisma; species Alisma plantago-aquatica. The sequence continues at coordinate 644,063,860 of OY856410.1, forward strand.
TCAACAAGAGTAGTTGTGTAATCTAGTTAAGTTACATGGTATAGAGTAAATTGATTAAGTGGATGGATATTTAATCACTTTTTTGATTGTAAAGTGCTTAAGAGTGGTGGTCATAGCATGTTCCACCTCAATTCCACTAATTTGAAATAATTGTCCCCTCGTCTTATCTAATGATCTATGATTATAATCAGGTTTACAATATCAATTTGGTGGATGTGCTCAACCTAGTTTCCCCATTGTCAACAATAGTACTAGACATAGCTAATCTAGTAGTATTTGTAAGTCACCTCCATGTCTTGAAGTTTCATGGAATCACTAAATTAGACTCTAAGCATAATGCATGACCTTTCCATTCATAGTTGAACTTATTGTGAGTGTCTAAGTTGAGATACATAACCTTATGCAGCACGAGGTCGCCCTTATGCAAATGTCAGGATAGGAGTGGAATTGGTGAAGATACAATGTGGTTCATTTGAAAATCAAAATCACACCGTGATAAGAAAATAAAACACTATATCTACTACATATCCACCACGATTATAAATATGAGAAATCACAACCACACCGCAAAAAATATGCAGTTAGCTGCACCACACCACGTCATGAGCACATTCTTATTGATAATGTTAACATGAAATCTATGAAGAAGTTATATACAATATATTAATAGAACAATGTATACATATTATCAAATATTCTGAAACAATAATATATTGTTCATATTGCATAATAAGTTTACATTAACTTTTTGGTTCATGCTAGGCGAACATTCTAAACTATCAGTGTTTTGACAAAAATAATAATTTAGTTGACTTATATTCTGATAATATTTCTAGAGTGGTTGATCAATAATTATGTATCACACTTTTACTTTCTTCTCAGGCATCAATGCAAATGACGTCACATATTACTGGTCTGATTCCTTGTATTTTCTCCTAAAGATTTTTGTTTATAGTTGCAATAGGATTTCTATACTCTTGAGTTTTCTTTCTTCGTAATGGCATGCTCATACACATCTCATGTGATTCTTTTCTTTTTTCATATCTTCACTTGAATCTTCTCGACTTGCCATGCATTATCGTCTTCTATTGTACCTTCCTCAACGATATGACTAACTAAACGAGGAGTGTTACCCATCACTCCAAAGCGTTACAAATTTTTGGATTCAACTTCTGTAAGTGTTGAAGAGGCATGAAGAAAAGATGAATTTGTATATTGGGCATTGACTACAAATCTTGCTAAGACTGGAAAGTATTAACGTCTGACTTGCAATAATTTAGATCACAAGAGCATCATCTCTTTCCTACAGATATATACAAATGAAAAGAAATGAAGTTGTTCTTTGTTATTTCTATAGTTGGTTGGAGGCAAGCATTTATTACTGAGATATTCAATAGTCATGTGTCAGATACCTATTTGCCCATGAATTACATGCTAATAAATCTGTACCTTTATGAAAATAATTGAGTTTGCTGAAGATTATACTAATTTACCAACAATTTATTTTCATTTCTCTGGAAAAAACCAGCAAATTAGGTTTAGCCATATGTTAAATGATGGATTCTCCTTGAGTAATTTCTTCTCTCACTTTTCATTCATTTTAACTCATTTTCACTCAAACCTCATCAAATTCTTCACACCAATCGCCAACTCTTACTTTAAACTATGTATGATTAGTTTCCACTCAAAATTCAAACAACATCCTTTTTCTAAAATGACTCATTAATTCTTTTTTCCTAATGATATACATTCTTTCATTTTCATATAATATCATCCTATTGAAAATGATTCTCCCCACACTAAGTCATCACCCTTAAATTTTTATTTTTGATTACTCTGTTTCTCACCATTACCATATCCTTCCTCATTTTCAAACATGTGGGTTATGTTTATTTCCTCTTCATATTTATTTTGTAATGGGAAATAACTAATATAATATTAAGAATTAAGTGTACTATTCTCCATGAAAAATGGGGACAATAAAGATGATTCCTACGTAAAAATGGTAGAGTATTGAAATTGATTATGGACACAATGAATAACAATTATGGTTGTAATTATATGTTCTTGACTCTCCTTCTCACACTTCTTTTTTCCTACATCTTTTCACCTTTTTTACTTTCTTAACTTCATTTTGTTTCTAGTAATTCTCAATAGAAAAATAGAATGTCACTTATTGTTAAAAATCCAATGCTTATCTTAATTATCTATCCATATTTTTTAATATGATGCAACTATGTACAAAAATACCTTCGCGGAAGTATGTGTTATAAATTCGGCTGTGAATATTTTCTGAATTGTGAAGCTTGTAGATTTTCGCTCCAAATCTAATTGAAACACTTTCATATTATGATCTAACATCAAATACAAAAGAATATAGATAGTGCACATTATACGATTTCTCCAATGACCCCAACTGTTTCACCATCGCATAGATAAGTACATGAGTTTACCAAAATATTTGTATAAATGGTAAGCACAAAATAATAATAAAATAAATTATTTCCTTATGTTTTCATGAGCAAGGGGAACATACATGTTGATAAATTGTACGAGACGAACAACCACTTGTGCATTAGTTGTGCAAAATGTACTTCCTACTTGCTTGTTGGCAATAAATTAAATGTCATTTAATAACACATGTCAAACCATTTATGCGGACAATATGAAATCATGAAAATAATATATATATATATATATATATATATATATATAAAGTTGGAGTGTGATTTTTATCTATTATTTTTCTTTAGAATCATAACCACATCACATCACTTTTATAATTGTAAAACTATTTATGTACCATAACACTTAGTGCATTATTCCGTATAATATGTATATCTTCCCCTATTCCTGAATGATTGAAATTCGTATATTTATATGAAAATACTTCATAAATTAAAGCCAACTTCCGAACTCTTGATTGTCAACATATATCACACATTTATGCAGAGTTTGGAAAAGTGATTGCATTTATGACAATGTCCCATTGTTGATGACTCAATGCATCGATTTCTCACGGTGAAAATGAGCGATACATAGAGATTTTCAATCAATGTGGACAAATTACACAATGTAAAATGAGAGCGGCTGTCAAATATGCATTTGGCAAAGCAATTGATTGTCATTACCTCACTTCTCATGATTTTTCATTGCTTCCTAAGAAATCACCACTGTTTTTCCAAATAAAGCATTAATTGGAGGTGTGATATTAAATTATTGAATTTTTCCATGCAAAAAGGATCAACAACCTAATTTGTAGCTTGGGCCTCAGCAAAGGAAATTCTTAAAATAACTCATTTTTTATTTTCTTATGCATGTAAATATATGATAATACACATCTATAGTTAATAAATGAAAAAAAATCCAATATATACATCAATTTGTTTTTTTTACAAAAATGCATTGAGAAAAGAACAAAATGTTACATATATGAAATTTTTTTGAAGGACCACCCAGTTTTAATTAATATAACTCTATAATTAACTGAATAATATACAAATGTGTATATGATGTGACTTGTCACTAGTATTTATGAGTATGTTGTTATTTATGTGAGTATTATGTGATTTTTTTTATGAAGAGGAACACCTCCCGCACAAGACCACTATTGGAATTGACTCAGCCAAGGGTAAACTCTAGAATCGACCGCGTACTTTTAGGGCAGCACGACGTGCTCAATAATGTGGAGCCTTGTTGAGTATTATGTGATTTGTGTAACGTTTTATCTCTAAATGAGTATCTTTTTTGTAAGTTTGTGTATATTACTATTATTATTAATAGGAGAGAGATATTTGGTATGATTTTTTTAAAATATATAATACAAGCACACAAATGAGAGAGAAAAGAAGAGCTATTACTATTTTTAATAGGGAAATACACATTCATGATGAATATTATTATGTAATTTACTAAACACTACATAAACATGATTTTTTTTATGTATATCATTGTGACTGTTCATGAGTACTACATTATTTCTATGAGTAATACTTTGTTATTGAAATGTTTTTTCTAGTCATGAGCATCATTTGTATTTTGTATATCTTACCAATATTAATATTATGAAATTTATATACATTATTATTTAAAATATTTATTTATAAAATGGAACTCATAAATAAATGAAACAATCCTCATTTATATTGACATGGTACTGTGTTCATAAATTTGTGATTTGGGATTCATTTGGTAAGATTGAAAATACATCCACAAATAAAGCACACGATTTTGAAAATCATATTGGGGAAGAATCTGGATAACCTACAGACATAAAAATATCATTTTATACATACATACATACATAAAAAACATATTGACATAAAAAAAACACACACACATATATATCATATTTATATATACATACATGAAAAACATATTGACATATATAAACACACATACATTAGGCTAGAATACATTCGAGTGTTCAGATCGCACGTTACATTCAAGTGGTGTTTGCATATCAAGACTATGTTTTTGCCAAATATAAACCATTGATCTTCATTGTTATACTATAATTAGGCTACATGCAAATTTTGAGCTCATTTGGAAGAGTATAAGTCACTCATCCAAGGACAACAAAATTGACGCTGAAACTAATTTGAAATGCATAATTTTTTTGGTCTTCATAACATGACCTATAAATATTCACATGATGTTTAAGAAGGTCAATGGATTAGATTTTAAAAAAATATTACATCATGGAAAACTACTTGAGTGTATTCTGCTCCGGATACACTCGAGTCAAATATAAAGCTATCAATTGTAATACACAGGAATATTTTTGAATATACACATAAAATATAGTAGTAATCATAAAAAAATATGATAAATATCATTTGTAGCATCACAAATTCACAATGCATAATACATAATATAAATAATTATGTGCATGTAGTAATCAAAATATATAGCAAAACTTGTAGAAATTGTGTATTATTCTAACTATTTATAATTATGCCAATCAAGAAAAAGAGACACAAAAAATGTTATTCTATCTATTCTTCTCTCCACTTTCTACATTCCCAATTTCCTTTTTGTTGTAATTATCTTCAACAGATTATTTGATTTATCTCTCCTAATCAAAAGATGATTCTAATTAATTATTTTTATAGATGTTCACCTTCCTAGACCTTCTATGTAATTACAACTAGTATTTTCAAAATTGAACCGGACCGACCGGTCCGACCGGTCAGACTAGTAAATCAGTGACCGACGAATTGCTCAAAAACTGCTTATGTGTTCTTTTCGATGTCCAATCACTCAAAAACACGGTCTGACTGGTTCAACCAGTTGACCGGACGGAACTAGATCGAACCAATAGTTCCAATCAAAGAAAAAAATAAAATGTATAATACAAAAATAAAGTTGTGACCCACATAACTGACATATTTTGGTTACATAAAAGAAACAAAATGCTTTATTTTCTTAGTTGAAGGAGAAAGCATGTGATACACACACACACACACATATATATATATATGTATGTATGTATGTTTAACTATCTATCTATATGTGTGTATATATATAATTATGGGATTAAGAGAGAAAGATTTCTCCCCCCTCTCCCATAACCCGTGGCGGAGGCCGGACGCCCGGAAGGGTGATAAATCAAGAGATCCTTCTCTGTGTGGTTTCGAACCCGGGTCCCTTCATTAGGGACCAACAGAATTCGCCAACCGGGCTATTCCCTATAATTATATGTATATATATGTATGTATATATGTATATATATAAATGTTTATGTGTATATATATCTACATACATGTATATATGTATATATATAAATGTTTATGTGTATATATTATACACTCTACTGAATTCTATCCTAACTCTCTCTCTCTCTCTCTCTCTCTCTCTATATATATATATATATATATATATATATATATATATATAGAGAGAGAGAGAGAGAGAGAGAGAGTCAGTCTAGAATATACTTGAGTGTACAGATCATACGAATACACTCAAGTATGCTTGCATATCAAGATTGTTTTGTTGTAAAGTATAAAGCACTGATCTTCACTGTCATACGATAACTAGGCTACATACAAAATTTTGAGCTCATTTGGATGAGTGTAAGTCACTCATCCAAGGGAAACAAAATCAACGTGCAAAACTAATTTGAAATGTATATTTTTTACGGTCTGTATAACATGACCTATAAATGTCCAAATGTGCTCAAATTTTGTATATGAGCTATTACAAGATGTTTAATAAGATCAACGGATTAGATTTTTGAAAAAAATATCACATCATGAAAAACAACTTGAGTGTATTCTGCTCTGAATACACTCGAGTGTATTCTAGCTTGACTCTCTCCCTCTCTCTTATATATATATATGTATATATATATGCATATATATATATATATGTATATATATATATATATAGACACACACACTACCTGTGTGGCTAACAAGCTTTAGTTACCTGTGGATTTATTTTGTAATAGAAAAGTGCCTATTTGTAATGAGACCAACATCGTTCGTAATGAAATGGCCAAATTTGTAATACAAACACTCATTTTGTATTATAAGTCTGATTACAGTAAAATAATATTTATAGTGGCAGTTTACGCTGTAATACAAAATGAGTATTTGTATTACAAATTTGGTCATCTCATTATAAATGATGTTTTTCTCATTACAAATAAGTATCTTTCTATTACAAAATAGATCCACATGTAACTAAAATTAGTTACCCACGTGGGTAGCGAATGAATGGCCATATATATATATACACACACACACACACACACACATATATATATATATATATATATATATATATATATATATATAAAAATGAGGTTAGGAAGTGTGTACCGGCCAGTACATGTAACTTATGAGTACCAGCCATAAAAATAGCACATGTAGAGTATGTTTATAAAATCCAACCATATAGATTGATTCAACGCTATATAGATTACATGTGTTTAAAAAATCATAACCATATCTCATATAGATCATGAGATATAACAATACATCATTCAATGGTTTCTACAATTTCTGCAACTTACCTTTGATTAGAAAATACATATTTTCTTTTGTTAAATGATCTATGAATGTCAGATTGTGGTGATTTTTTGTACACATCTTATCTGAGGGGTATACATTACATCCATAAGGTTGGATTATTTAGATGAATTTTACAATCACCATAAATGAATGTGGCTACATGTAAGCTACATGTACTCGGGTACACAATTCTTTTAGCCTATATAAATATATATATATATATAAATATATAAATATATATATACATATACATATATATACATATATATGCGTGTAAATATTTACACTAATATATATATATATATATACATATATGTATATAGTGTGCCTGGTTCAACAGATTTGATCGGGGTGACTGCTAATTGCCTTATATTTTGGTGACCGGCTCAATTTTTCCAGTTCAAATTTTTTACATCATGTTGTCGTCATTTCCAGTTCAACCACTCCAGTTAAACCCAACTCAACTTGGTCCGAGTCAATGTCGGTCTGACCACTGGTCCGATTCTTAAAACATTGATTATAACAAGCGCCTCCTCTTTTTTGACAAATCATGTATAAAAAGGATGTTTGGTGGATGGTGTGTATTAATTCTTAAGATCAAGATAAATCTTGACCCTTACACTAATAGCCCAACTACAACATATTCTAGACAAAGACTAAGGCATACGAAAATGGAGGCAAGATCTTCTACTCAGGTACATTATATCTTGCAGCCTCCCTTCACGCTGCCACAACTAATGCAGTTGCACCCATGCCTGCCATTGACAAATCCATATATATTGCTGTCAAGGAAGCTAAAAAAGGGAGCGATATTGTGACATGAATATCACACAGCTACATATCACCAAATTCCTGGTTGTACAAAAGATATTGAGAGATCCTGCAACATAGGAAATGTGTCGATTGGTGCCAACTACTTCAACTTCATATTAGGGATGGGGAGCCCCTGCTTCCTCAAGGCATTCTCGTTTGTGCCAGGGAGTCCTTGGTTTGAATACATGGTGATTGTGCATTGCAATTCTAGGAACTAAATAGTTAGTGTGCAAAACTAACACGGCACATTAACCTATTTTACTTCAATGAAATCATTCTGGTGTCATCCAATGAACAAATTATAAGTTAATGTAATTTGTGACTTACATTTTTTCATTCTTACTAGTCAATGTAAATTTTGTCATATATTATTGGTAGGATTCCTCATATTTTCTCCTAAAAGTTTTTTTTACTATAATTTCAACATGATTTATAAACTATTGGCTTATCTTTCTTTGTAATGAAATGATCACACACATATATTGTGATTTCTTCTTTTTTTACATATGTATTTGAATCTTTTAGATTTTTCTTCCAACACCATATCATATTGTATCTTCCTCAATTGCACGACTACTCAAATGAGGAGTGGTCGCATCATTCCAGCACTTTGTAAAATTTTGGTTTCAAGTTCTATTAGTGTAGAAGAGGCATGAAGAGAAGACGAATATATATATTTCAAGCATTGACTACATATGAGTGACAAAAATATGAAGGTCTATTTTGCAACAATTTAGATCAAAACATCATCATATCTTTCACTAGAGATATATAAAAAGTGAAATAATGGAAGTTACTCTTTCTTCTCTCTATAGTTGGTTGGAGGATAATTTTTGTTACACATGACTTATATGTTTTAATATATACCTCTATGAAAAAATACCTGTATTGAAGAAAAAAACTAAGTTATAAACATTTTATTTTTATTTTCTTGAAAAAATCCATCCAATATGGTTTTAGCATTCTCTAAATGATGGATCATCCTTGAGTATTTGTCTTACCTCATTTTTTTAGTCATTGTTTTACTCATTTTCAATCACACCTCATCAAGTTTCTCACACCAATCAACATGTCACTAACTAGGAACCTTATGCCCATATATCTGTGAATACATTTTTATAAGACACACTTCAATTTTTTTAGAAATATTGGTACATAAAAATTATGTAGGTTATGTTGTTTCATTTTTATATTTATCTATAATGGGAAAGAACTAAGACAATATTAAGAACTATCTATTTTGATCTATTTCCCAAGAGAGAGACGTGGGAAGTCAAAATAATCTACATCAAAGTGGTAAAACATTTAAATTAATTATATACAAAGAGTGATTAATCTCCGATTATATGTTCTTAACTCTCTCTTTCTTACTTATTTCTCCCTGCATATTTTCACCCTTTTTATTTTTTCTTAACTAATGAATCTCCAATAATAAGTAGTCCACTCACTAGACACATATTAGGCCACTTATTGTAAAAAACAATTCCCACCTTAATTATCTATCTCTCCATATCTTAACAAACCGTTAATAATATGCAAAATTTTATAAAAATACATTCATAGAAGTGTGTGGGACAAATTTGTCTTCCAATATATTCTGAACGGTGAAGAATGTATATTTATCTCCTTATCTAATTGCTGCACATTTCTATTTGAGATATAAATCAGATATGAAAGTAAGAAAAAACAAATAGTTTACATCATACAATTTCTTCAATGACCCCAATTATCTAATTCCATTGTACAAATGACTACATAAAGTTTGATAAAATATTTGTGTATGTGTTAAGAATGACATAATATTAAAGTAAAATATATATGTTATATATTTGATAAAATATTTGTCCGGCTAGAGTAACCTGACTGGTTACGGCTCGGTAAGTCCAGATGAAGGACTCGGGTTCGAATCACGCCGAAGGCGCTCTTCGAAAAGTAACATGAATTTGATTGGGCACGGGAGGGGGGTGACCGGACCACACCCTCTCATGCCCCGAGAGTTTATGCTGTCTGGGGGGTTAAGTATAGGCACACACACATATATATATATATATATATATATATATATATATATATATAGAGAGAGAGAGAGAGAGAGTCAGGTTAGAATAAACTTGAGTGTACAGATCACATGGATACACTCAAGTGTGTTTGCATATGAAGATTATTTTTTACAAGATGTAAACTATTGATCTTCATTGTCATACTATAATTAGGCTACATACAAATTTTGAGCCCATTTGGATGAGTGTAAGTCACTCATCCAAGGACAACAAAATCGACGCACAAAACTAATTTGAAATGCATAATTTTTGCGGTGTTTATAACATGACCTATAAATATCCAAATGTGCTCAAATTTTATATATGAGTTATTCACAAGATGATTAAGAAGATCAAAAGATTAGATGAAAAAAATATTGCATCATGAAAACTACTTGAGTGTATTATGCTCCGAACACACTCGAGTGTATTCCAGCCTGACTCAAGGCTGGAATACACTCAAGTGTATTCGGAGCAAAATACACTCAAGTAGTTTTTTATGATGCAATATTTTTTTCAAAAATCTAATCCATTGATCTTCTTAAACATCTTGTGAATAAGTCATATACAAAATTTGAGCACATTTAGATATTTGTAGGTCATGTTATAAAGACCGCAAAAATTATGTATTTTAAATTAGTTTCCCACGTCGATTTTGTTGCCATTGGATGAGTGACTTATACTCATCCAAATGGGCTCAAAATTTGTATGTAGCTTAGTTATAGAATGACAGTGAAGATCATTGGTTTACATTTTGCAAAATTATAGTGTTGATATGAAAACACAACTTGAGTGTAGTGTGTGATCTGTACACTCAAGTGTATTCTAGCCTGACTCTCTCTCTCTCTCTCTTTGTGTGTGTGTGTGTGTGTGTGTGTGTATATATATATACATATATATATATATATATATATATATATATATATATATATATATATATATATATATATATATATAGGGTTGTGATTTTTATACATGGTTTTTGTCTATATCCATAACCACACCACATCACAATGATTTTCAACTTCAAAACTGTCTATGTACCATAATCACATAGTGCAATTCTATGGTATAAATGTGGTGCAATTATCACTGGATATAGTTTTTCACATAACCATTGTCATCCCTAGTCATGGTTGTACCTTCTTTGATAAGTATCTACTATCTAGACATCCATTCTTTGTAGCATCACGTGTGATGCAAGGGGCACTACCTTCACTCCTCAATTGCTTTGAGGGTACACACTGTATAAAACTTGATATTCCTTAGGAATATTCACTTCTTGAACTATAATAGTAAAGGAACTTCGGTTTCAAATGGTACAATAGCCTTAGTCTCATAGATGAGGGAGTATGGTGTTTCACTTATTGACGTGATGGATGTCTGTACAACCAAAGAGCCATGGTCAATTTCTCGTGCCACTCCTATGTTGACTCAATAGTCTTCTTAGGTATCTTGACCATGTTCTTGTTGGTTGCCTCAACTCTCCATTCACTGAAGGTCAATAAGGAGATGTCACATTGTGCTTGATGAAAAAAGAATCTAGATACCGCTATACCATTTTTTTAATGAAATGGCTACCATTTTTAGAGATGATCTCACTGGATACACCATATTGGTTCATGACACTATTACTGAAGAACTTACTGACATGCAAAGGCATGCTGACTAGACCATGATTTCTTCCACTCATTTGGTGAAGTAGTCGATGGAAACCGATATGAAGCAACAATCTTTGGGGGCCTTTGGGTGAACTTTTCAAATCATATCTGCTCCCCATACTACAAAAAGTCCATTCAGGGTCGTGTCATAGGAAATGTGACACTAGGCACATGAGATACTTTACTAGGAGCACTCAGGGAGGGTTCATGCATCAAATGTAAGAGGAAAATAGTCTTTGAGGTAGAAGAAAAAAGCAAATGACGTAGGGGAAGGAGTCAAAAAGTGCTTCACTTGAATTTGAGGCTAGAAATGGAAAGGTAGAGAAATCTATTGTTGTAGAATCAAATAAGCTTTTCCACTTGAAGGATATGTTTTCTGGTCTCACTTTCTTGAGTGAGGAAGTAGTTCACTCCATATGAAAGGTCAGGACAGATGATAAGGTGAAAGTAGTCTCAATCTAGAGAAATGTTTTGCTTGAGAATTGATCCATTGATCTCCTCATCAATGACACGTTTCTTTATGGTTTCAATCAATTTTGGGGCAGTGTATCCAAGGTTACAATATCTAGGAATATGTCCCAAAGAGGATGGATGCCACTTACTCTATAAGGATCGATCTTCTATATTGTTACCCATGTCATCTTCAACCCATGCTTGCATAAGGGAGAAAGTCAATCTGAACACTTTCTCTTCAATTCCTTTTAGAGAGACTTTAAAGAAGATGAGGTCACAACAATAGAATAAAAGACCGTCTTTATGAAACTTTGATAATAGTTCTTTCTGACCCAGTCTAAAACACACAGCCGTAGGATCAAGGAAACTCTCAATAGGGATTGAGAAGTAAACTCTTCCCGTATACCATAACACATAATAAGCGAATCATAACACGAGAAAAAAACTTTTTTTGTCAGCAAGTTGGTGTCCTTATCGAACTTTAAATTGAGATCAGTGACAAATCACTCCACATGACCCCAATCTGGAAATATGAAGAGACAAGCATGTCTCACACCATAACCATAGGACAACAAGTTATTCATATTCCATATGGGCTAGGAACCCTAACCAAACTTGACATGGGAGTGGTAGAATACCACCAGGATCAAAGCTAAGAACTAGATGAACTTTCAATGATGTAGAAAAATCAATGTCACAGCGACCGGGTAAATACCAATGTATTTTGCCATGCAATCACTCTACAAGCCGGATACATGAGCTCACAACTAATGTGAGACTAGCTATCGATTTACCACTTTTTTCATTCAAATACTTTTAATAGAGGGAGTCTCATTCAACATTCAATAAGGGGACTTGTTTGACTATATGAAAATAAAGAAATAGCCTAAACAACCCTGTTATTAAGCAAGTTTTTATATGGGTAGATATTCTTAACTATTGGTGGTGTAGGATACATCCCTTCCAAGTACACTCATTTGAATCGCCCTTCATTCATTTCACAAACTCCACAAAAATGCTCTAGAAAAAGGCTTGATTCCTCATTACTATTTTGGATTTCACCGGTCTCACCTTTCCCTTGGAGTTAAAGAAGAACTAAAACTTCCAACATCTCACATAGATTAAATGATTGGTGATATGGTTTTTTCTCACTGATAGTAGAGGATGATTACAATACAATTATGGGAGTTCAGTGACAAGAAGCTCACCAAGACCTAGCCAAGGATTGATTTTGCAGTCCCACCAACTACATGCCTTGTGGTACCAGAATGACTGACTCGTGGGACCACACTCCAAAAGGATTTTGCATGCATTTCCATCCAATGTATCCACCTTCCTTGGGTAATAATTTAAGAGCCTATAGTATGTATGCCCCATACAATCCTTTTGATAAAACTACCCTAGTGAAAGTAGTCATCAGGCATGTCATAATGCGAAATTCTCCTTTATAAAGGAACCATTTGATTCCTTTCTCAAGCTCTGTCGCACCCATTTTATGTATACCAAAATCATAAGAAAGATTATGCAGAGAAGATCCTGAATTACTCATGGTAGAATTTCTTAACCAAGCTGCTATTCTTATCCATCCATTTTGGAGTTGTTTCCTGATGGCCTGAATTTTGCTTCATCTATCTCTTTTATTTTGTTATTCTCTCCCTAAATAGAACAAGCAGTGATGCTCCTTCAGACAAGGGAGGGCCCGAAGTCATAGACCATTAGAGAAGAGAATTGTACAAGAGATTCCTATATGGACACCAATTGGGATTGGGGAAAACTTGTTCATATAGCACATATAAGAACACCCAAGGCGATCAGTTGGAGGAGGAGAGAGTTCATGATCATAATCATGGATAGATCTAACTGGAAAAGTGAATCCAACCAAGCTTTGCAGCAATGAGAAAATTATACCAGTCAGTAGGGGCACTCATATAGGGAAGAGTGGTGCCCATCCACCAGATCAGGAGAGGAGGTCACTCAATGATTCAGGGGATCCAAACATCATAAGAACCTAGTTGTCATAATTTCACCAAGCCTAAAATCTGAGTCACTATGCTCATTGTTCTAAGGCAAAGGTAGGTCCTTGAATCAAGGTTGCGACATGACATTTGGTGTTTTCCAACATGAAGCAATAGGTCTAGGTCATATAAGTCCAAGACAGATAAGATGCATAAGCATAAATGAAGGTTGAAGATATTGAAATCCCTTACCCTCCCTTGATTATTGATCTGAAGTGAATCAAAGGAGTTCTTCAGAAAAATTACATCTTTTCCTATTTGACTAAAGGGATCAACAAAGTCATATACTTTGGTATCAATTGATTATCAAAAGTGTCCTTATCAACTCTAACAAGTAGTTCTCTGTCCCGTGAGTTTATTGTAAAGAGGAGAGATCACCTCCTTACTAAAATTTAAAGGACATACAAAACATCCACACTTTTCACAAAAGAGAGACTTTGGGATGTTTGCATGATAATCCAAATAAATAAGCATGATTCCTGATACATTATAAAATGTCAATAGCAGTAGAAATAAACAATATTAAGCCTAGTACATGGCTTTCATTATTTACTACATGATTGTTCCCAAAAGAAAAAGATAAGAGAAAAGGATCTAGCTATAGCAACATAGACATCCTTCCAATCAGCTTGAGATCTACTCCTGAGATGACTTCCTTCAAGCTTGTCCTTCTCCTTGCTCGGCATCAATACCTAGGTGGTTGGGAAAGCACCCAACACAAGGGAAAGGGAAGAAAAAGTATGTGTCACAAAAACTAGTCTAGGATAAAAAGATAAGAAAAGTAAATGAAAATCGATTAGGGTTCATCATAATATGAAGATAACAAGAGTATGAGGCTATATCAAAAGAAACTTGCCATTAACAATTAAATTAAAAAGGGTTTGCATGTAAGATATTTATGTCTACCTAACTAAGTAGGGTTGAGGCACCTACCGGACCTCTAACCTTAGGTGAGGGGAGAATAAGACATTTCCAGTCACCTACAATAATATGGGGAGAATAAAAACATTCCCCAGGGCGAATAAATACATGCCCTCTGTGGGTGGTTGTACATAAGTATCACTACTTAACATTAAATAGAACATAATTCTACATGCTATAAAAGTAGTCATGGCAAGAATAATCATATGAATCAATAAGCATGGAAGTGGGGTCTAAAACCCAAACAATAAGTAACCACAATCAAATTTGAGGCACAAGAAATTAGGGTTTCAAGAAAAGAGTGTTAGATTCAATTAATCATCATTAGGGAATATTAGGTTAAGGCATAGATTTCCCAACTAAGGTGTTAGATGTGCATACCTCTTCCTTAGAGCCCCA
Organism: Alisma plantago-aquatica; assembly: GCA_963693085.1. Taxonomy (NCBI): domain Eukaryota; kingdom Viridiplantae; phylum Streptophyta; class Magnoliopsida; order Alismatales; family Alismataceae; genus Alisma; species Alisma plantago-aquatica. The sequence goes on from OY856410.1 coordinate 644,079,180, forward strand.
GAAACCACTCTCCAAAACTCTAAGAAAGATCAGAGCCCACTTGGCCTAATATCATAACCATGTTCACGTATGAGAACTATGTACATGCATTAAAGACTTAAAAACCCTAAAGTGACTAACTTTTTCTATAAACCATTGATTTAGGTCTTGAAACCATCACCATTGTCCTAGTTAAGGTTTTTTTTTTATCAAAATAACATATAATTTTATATATTTTAGAGATATGGACTTTTAGAGGTATTTTCTGTGATTTTTACTTAATTAATTCATTCCCAAAAATACTTATTTGAAAAAACCAAAACCAGGCATCAAAATTATTTTTATTAGATAGATCATCTTTTTCTGAGTCTAGAACATATTTTACTTTTAATTTTAGACTAAGGAATTAATATATATGAATTATTTAAGTCTGACCAATAGGAAAATTAGAAAATTTGATTTTCATTTTTAAAAGTAGAGAGAGTGGGCGATGGTGGGGCCGGGCCCACTGCTTGGCCCAATCACTGTGAGCCAAGTCAGTGGCCCACCTCGTTGGCTGGCACCGGTTAAAGCTTGGTCAAACTGCGAAAAAGAAAAGAAAAGGACATGAATGCCCCTAGCGAGAAATAGAGAGGAAATGAAGAACAAGTAGAGGGCAAGAATGACATTGCACAAGGGGTATTGTCCCCTTCCTCACACTCGCACCATGGTGTCGAGCTGCTTGCGTGAGAATTAGGAAAAACCACAAATCACGATGAAATCCAACGTACAAGTAGTCAAAAGAAAGAGGGGGAAGAGACGAAGTCAGAGGTACCCTTGATTTTACCGAAGATGAAGAGAAAAGAGAGGGAAAACACAAAAATGTTTGGATAAACTGGTGCAGAATCATGAGAGGAATCCAATGAGCCAAAAAGTTCTAGATTTGGTTGAGTATCTAGAGAGATATCGCTAATTGAAAAATAAAAATCCCCTCCCTGTTTCCTAATCCAGACCGAGGTAGGAGACAAGCTCCCTACCGTTCAATGGATCCTCGAGCTCTCCTAGACATCAGATCACACACATAGTAGACCTATTAGGCGTGTGACACTTATTTTCCAGTTTTATTATAATTCGAATAAAGTGATGTATGTTTTATTAATGGATTTCTCTTTCTTCTTTTGAGGTCTCAAACAATTTCCAAATTTAATAAAAATTAACACCCTGACTTATTTTGATGTGTAGAATCCGAATATGGAATTAGTTTTGCCTTTTGAGGAGTTTTAATGGGTTAAATAATTCAAAACGCATTTTCTCTTTCCTCCTTCATTTATGACTCTATGATTATCCAAATATGGTCAACTTTCACCCACTTGTCCCAATTAATGTATTAGATAAGATTTTGCCATTATTTGATCATGTTTGTTCCATTTATTTAATTGATTGTCTAAATGAAGGTTCTACACACTTTCTCTCTCCTACTTTTTCACATTATCCAAATATCATCCAAATTAGTTGAAAACTTGTCCAAAGGCTTATTTTTATTTCTAGATAATGAGTTTTGGAGTTAGTTTTCCAACTTGAGAACATTAGATATTTTATTTCTCTTTCTTGGCTTATTTCCTATTTTCCTTTAATAAAGGCTTTTATATATATTCATATTTTCCACATTGGGTGATACTTGGCCCTTAAGTAACTTTTAGTCCAAGAAAATGAATTTGTGTATCAAATTATCTTGTGGGTTTTTTATTTGTGATTTTTGAAACAATATATTCCACATTATCTCCTTTTAACCAATTATAACATTTATCATCTCCTTTATGTATATTTTGGGGATTTTTTTTCCTTTTCCTATTCTAAAAAGTCTTAGAAAGTTCTAGCTCGAATTCCTTTATTATTTTTATTACTTAAGTGGACAATTGCACTTCAGACCCATTACTTAGGTTTCTATTGAGGTATTTGTGCATAAAACCCTTTATTAAGAATATATGGGAAATATTTAGTCAGTAACCATCATAGTTCCACAAATTCAACTTCAAAGACACATGGGACAAAAATGAAGAACAAATCTTATTGAAAAAAAGTACAAAGAGTTACATAGTAGATTTCAATATGTTACACTTATTCCTTTTGGATTGAGAACCATCACATATCAAGAATCCCAACAGTCAAAATACAAAGAAATTGACTCTAACAGAGGAGTATACAATCATTTTTGATTGCCAAAAACCTTTGATCCATGTAGTTTCCCATGCTAGTAAACCAATACATTCTTTTGAACTGGAGATTGAAGCATCAAAGGTCTATCTTTTGCAACTTGGATTTCAAATAGCAAAACATCAACTAATATTCTTTTAGAAAACACTTTTATTGGAGTCATACTGGAATATGCTTCCTCTCCCGAAGGGATTTCTCCATCTTTCCCATTATAAGATGGAAAGAAAAATCCACCAATAGCTACAAGGTCTTCTCCACTTCCCATAAGTCACTTGCTTTTTTGCAATAAGCAAAGAAAAAGAGAAAAAGATTTCATTTTTAATCTATTTCCTCCATTCAAAATAGCTTATATTATATAGGGACCTAACAATGCATTCAACTAGGGTTTGACATTCCCAAACCAGGTAGAAAGGAATTTCAGTTGGTCATTGATGCCCCTTTGAAATAGAATGTTTAGTTGGCGAATTGGGGATCTACATTTTTTCTTTATTTATCCATGTGTTTCTATTCCTATTATTCTTTGTTGGTTGATGGAACTAGCTTGGAACTTTGTCTTATTCCAAGTTGATGATAAGAATTGAATGGAATAAGTCTGTAATATCCTCAATTTTGATAAAATTGAATTATATAAATATAAATTCATGTTTGCATAAATAATTTTCTCTAATAGTATTATTGGTAGAATAATAATGTTGATCGCCTTTGTGGCATAGGTTCTTGTGACACGAGTTAAATAGATAAGAGGTTTTGCATGAATAGATAACAATGGATTTATGACTAAATGAGTGAAATATGATATAATTGTCAAGTTTCTAAGGGAAAATAAAATACATAGTGTTTTAGATAATTAAAGGAATAATTATATAGCTAAGATTGATAATGCCATGTTTGAGGCATCAAACAAGAATATCTCAATTTAGCCTTTGTATACTTGAAAATAATAATGGAAAGGAAGAAAAATCTAAAAATTAGATATTCCATGAGATAATGATAATTGTTTTAATGAGATGTTTGAAAAGTGTAACACTACAACAAACATTCACATAAGCGGCCTTTCAAAAATGCCATTAAAAAAGAAGCCAGTAAACAGGTTTAGTTGCATTTGTTGACATTTTAAAAAATGTCTCTAGCGCCAATGCCACTAGGAAGATAGTGGATTAAGTTGTAAAAGCCACTAAACATTTGTATTTAATGGCTTCGAATAAATGCCACATAAAGGCCACTAAACCGTCATTTGGCATTTATAGAAAAGCCACTATCCATCATTTGTCTTTTATACAAATGCCACTGTTTTGTATAATGTTGTTGTATAAAACGGTTTAGATTGAATGTAGTGGCTTATGAAAAAAGCCACTAATGACATACTAGTTCTGCATTACTAATTTTTTATGGATTTTAGTCAGTCAATTTGTAGTTCATGATCAAGTTTTCTAATTGAATGCCAATTGAATCCGAACACATTCGAGAAGTATTGAACTTTTTTATTTATAATCAAATGACAATTACATGGGGAGGACATTTTACCTTGCCCTTGTATTGAATACAACAACATCACATATGACTATATATGGTGCATATTGTAGACATGAACACTAACTAGATAACAACTCATTTTGCACTTGGAGACCCGCCAAAGGAATACAAACTTATTTTCTTACAAAAACATACAGCTCCATTCTAGCATTCCAAGAAGTTGTGAGCTTCTACAGGAGTAGACCAGCTACACTGCAATGAAGGTTCATCCTTCTTCTCAGCTGCAGTGATAGCATTACGGCCATATGGTCATCAGATTCCTCAGTAGGTTCTTCCTTCTTATCTTCCACCTTGGCAGCAGAAGCAGTAGGTGCAACCGCATAGCCTGAAGTAGCAGCAGGGGGCAGCAGTAACTGCAGGAGCAACTGCAAACTTGCTAGGATCCTGCAATGAAGTGAGCAAAATGTTGAGCACTTGCATGCAAATGTAAGACAAAAACACATATAGCACTAGCATGTTGTTAAGATAGTATCAGGGAAGATAGCACCATTTCCAAATTTATCAATAAGGTCATCTTCAGTAAGGTGAAGGACCTCAGGGCTGAATACAGATCCACTGTCATAAACTGACAACACAACCAGTCCATATGAGAAGGGCCTGATGCCGAGCTTGGCAAGAAGGGCAGCCTCAAAAGAACCCACTTTCTCACCTTTCCTAATAAGTATGAAAATGGTGATAATTTCAACTGTACCATTCACATTATGTCAGCTGAATAGAGTTTGCCATGCAGCAAAGCTGTAGACATTCAGCTAAGCACACAACTAAGAACATGATAGAAAGGGTGCAAAGCTGACAATCTTGACAATTATGTAAAAAGCAAAAGATGGTTATCAAACTCAATGTCGTCCAGGGTTCTCATAAAACTATAGTCTATACATAATAAGTTGAAAGATTTTTAGTAAGGTAAGAAAGCATATAATGATTAATAAGAGAAGAACCTAGTGAAGGCCTTCATGTTGTTATAGATAGATCTCCCTTTGTCAACTGCAATAACTATTGTACTGAAGTTTTCATCAGCAAGAACCATGTCTGAAGCCTCCTTGGTAACCTAGACTGACACATAAAAAGAGAAGAAACAATCATTATCGATAATAATTACTACAAGACAAGAAGATAGATATACAAATTGACATATAGAGAATATACTTACCTCAGTTCTAGAAATTCCCATGGCAATACCAATGGCTGCCATTTTCAGAGTAGATGCATCATTGACACCATCACCAGTCATGGCAACCACCACATATAATAAACAACTAACAGCAAAACATGCAAATTGACTATGTAGATAAACAGGAGGCTTCAGGTCTTCAAATCTATACTAACATGGCCACTAGGAATAGATTCACTATCCCCTGATAAGCAAGAAGAGTTTCCAGAACATATTCACTATCCCCTTCAACTAAAAAAAAAAAAGCAAAGTGAAGTAGTAAAATATACCTTATCCAGGAATCCTTAAAACAACCCAAAGAAAAACTGGAAACCAATGTTGCCTAGGCTGCAATACATCAAGAACATGTAAGCATGCACCATTTTGTTGGATTGCATGTAAGACCAGTTCCAGGGTGAGGAATCCCATATTTGAGTCCTAACAACAACTCTGTTCTTGGAGATTAAAGGCCAATCATAAGAGCTGAGCTGAAGCCTTTCACAAGAGATGAGATGACAACCTTAGCTCTCGAGAGTGGCCTTTAATCTCCAAAAACATGCCTTTTTGAGTCCTAACAATAGCTTTGTACTTGGATATTTAAGGTCATTCTCTGTACATGATCTTAGTACATGATCCTTACCATAGTTATTGGCTTTTAGGGCCTGCATCACAATCACATGTTATAGAACGGGTATTATTGTAGATGTTGTTTTAACAATTAAGGGAACATGGAGGAACCGATATTACTAAGAGCACCCATTATTTCTTGAGGCTTCTTCCTTAACTTCTTAACCAAAGAAGAGTATGGAAATGGTGAAAATGACTTGTTGTACTATGGAAATTTTGAAAATGACTTGTTGTAACTCTACAGATAAATTAGGATGCATAGAAGCATGTGACTAAAATATCTCAGTTACATTTCAGACATCTTAATAGCCTAAATATTGAGCAATCATAGAAGCTCAACCAAAAACCATCTTGAGGCAAATCACCACAGCAAAATATGTTGTGTAAATCTCACACACAAGATTCCAAAAACACTGCTCATAGCTAAAAACCACTTTGGCTAGGCTGCAATACTATCTGAGATACTACTTTTAGATACTACTTTGGCTAGGCTGCAATACATTAAGAACATGTAAGGATGTACCATTTTGTTGGATTTCCTATAAGACCAGTTCTAGGGTGAGGAATCCCATTTTGATTCCTAACAGCAGCTCTGTTCTTGGAGATTAAAGGCCATTCAAAGAGCTGAGCAGAAGCCTTTCACAAGAGATGAGATGACAACCTTAGCTCTCGAGAATGGCCTCGGATCTCCAAAAACTGGCCTTTTACGCACTGACATGTTGTTTGTTGTGGAAGGCACAAAATGCACAATTCTTCAGAGAAATATTGACTTAGTAAGCTATCATGCAACATGTGATCAAGTTATGAAAGAAAAAATTATAGAGAACTATTGACTTAGGAAGCAAAAAAAGACATTCACATTCAGCAGGTCAAAACAAAATATGTTGTGTAAATGTCACACACAAGAAGGTAAGACACTGCTCATAGCTAAAAGCAAAATAGGATTGTCATTTGGAAACATTGTCTACGACAATGGACATGAAACAAAAGTATCTGGATCGTTATGTACTAATAAAAAAGTGGACCAAAGAAACACAACTATAGCTTTCATCTCTCTACATAGTATCCAAGAATGCAATTATCTATCTTTACACTTCATGACCTGCAACAAATGGAAATGACTTTAGATACTAGTTTTGTTTTCAATTATGTCATATTATAAGCAATAATATATGCTCACTTTGTTAGTAAATGTTATTTCAGCCATGCTATGACATTGCCAATAACTTCATCCATATATTGATATTGCTCAAAAGGTCTGATTAGAGGTTCATTGGCCATCACCACAACCTCTACATAAACACCAACACATGATGAGCCTAAAATTGCACCTCCCACCATTTGTAAGGGGTCAACCTCAGATACTCGATCAATTGCAACTTTATCATCTACATCTGCGATACTCAGCACATACACTTCCTATAAAAAATACAATTTAAATAAAAAATTTATATAAATGTAGAATGATGTGCAATTTACACAAATACAAACATACTTGTCCCTTATAAATTGTTGAATGTCTCATTCCGATCTGCATAATTATTTTATCTTTGTCATAAGGCCATCAAAATTCAACGTGGAAAATAATTGATACCACACATCTCATATAAAATGTATTCATACCTGGCCAGTGCGTACATGTTGTGCTGATTAATTGTTTCCTACTCTAGATAAGGCTAGTATCTGCTCTATTTTTGCATTTTGTTCTTGAATTTTAGCTTCAAATTCCATCCGTTGTTGTTCAAGGTGATCCTGGAAATGCTTCCTTTGTGCTTCATCAGCTTCTCAGGATTTACGGTTCTTGCCCCAGATATCAGAAGGTGATGGTCCAAGTCCATAACCTCGAACATATCCTGGTCTCTCTTCTCCCATAACCTGCCTATAAATTTCAGCTGAAGTAACATCAGGTTGGTTTCTTCGCAGCTCGTCACCTACCTCAGAAATTTTTTCCTACACACAACATAACATAGGAGATGAATTTTATACCAAACATATAAATGTTTCCATGTAGTAAATGTTACATAATACTATAGGATAGGAATCCTTGTACCAAAATTTTGGCGGATTCAATATCAACTATGCTCCCATCTTTTTTACGATGAGTTTTCTCAAAAAACTCAATGGGATCAACTTCCCCGCCTGTTTCCTTCTCCAACTGTATCATACAAACAAGGTTATTGCTGACATCATTTAAACAGATGTCTCCAAATTGTCCAATTGGATCACAATATTGACTAACTTACATCATGTTTCAGACAAGCAAATGACTTGGTTCCTATTGTGTGGCTAACCTTTTCAAATTTTCTGCTTGTCTTGTTAGTTATACACTTCCTCTGTGAAAAAAAGTATAGTATTGTCCATAGTAATTTTCTGTGAGGTAAATTAAATATCAATTAATAGATACAAAAAATACCTTTCCTTTATTGCTCCTCCAGTAATCCACAAGAAATTTCCATTGAGACGTTTCCACACGGGGAACAACTTATTCAAGTTGTTGTTCATATGGACTATCTTCTACGAAGTATAGTTTCCGTAACTCCTACTTGTGGTCCTTCCATTTCTTTCCCAGTCTCTTCATTGTCCACTCCTTTAATTCTATGTCCATCATGAATTTACTCTATCGACAAGAAGGATATCAATTAGAAGCTTCATTTAACCATTTAAAAATAAATTTTAATATTGTACCTTCACAAAATTCCATATGGAATCTTTTTTATTTGTTGGAAATTGTCTCTAGTCCTCATAGTTTAATGGACAAAGATTGGGATCTCTTGCAATGATTGTTAAAAAACTTGATAAGTGACATTGGTTTTTACCCACTGGTTGTCCAAACTGATTTATCTCAATGGGAATTTGATCGTTGGGCTTTCTTTTCCAAACTTGCAAACATTGTGTCCGGCCACGTGTGCGATGTCTTTAACCTCAGCATTCATTTATATATCATTAGATGCAGCACTATAAATGCAATGATATGAATAAACTGAATACCTAGCACATCAGTAGGTGTTGGCGTAGCATTCAATCACTCATCATGGTGATCAGAGATGTCATTTTGCTCCATGGTTTCTTGAAATGCATTGCTATTTTGGCTATTGCCAGCTCTACTCTCTACTCTCCTTGATTGATTGGATATGAGAACATTGACAGTAGGCACCGGGGGTCAATGTCTTTGACCTGAGCATTCATTCATAAAGGATACAACATAAATGGAAATTATATATCTTTAGATGTAGCACTATGAATGCAATGATATGAATTAACCGATTACCTAGCCCATCAGAAGGTGTTGTTGTAGCATTCAACAACTCTTGATGGTGATCAGAGAGGTCATTTTGCTCCATGTGGTCATGAAATGGATGGTTGTTTTGGCTATTGGTAGCTCTACTGTCTACTCTTCTAGAATGATTGGACAACGAAGCATTGCCATTAGGCACCCGTGGTCGATGTCTTTGACCTGAGCATTCAATCATAAAGGATACAACATAAATGGAAATTATATATCACTAAAGGCAATACTATATATGCAATGAATTAACCGATTACCTAGCCCATCAGAAGGTGTTGTTGTAGCATTTAACAACTCATCATGGTGATCAGATAGGCCATTTTGCTCCATGTGATCATGAAATGCATGTCTATTTTGACTATTGGCAGCTCTACTGTCTACTCTTCTTGAATGATTGGACACCGAAGCATTGCCATTAGGCACCTATTGTCGACGTCTTTGACCTGAGCATTCATTCATAAAGAATACAACATATATAGAAATTATATATCACTAAATGCAGCACTATAAATGTGATGATATGATTACCTTGTCCATCACAAGGTGTTCTTGTAATAACAGAGCTAGCAACAATGTTATTTAATTTCCTTGGTCTATCATTTTGAACATTAGGTGGAAGGGAAGCTAAATTTTTTTTGGAGCGATTACTGGATGACAGGTTCAAAGCTTTCCAACAACCTTGTAGAGTAATACTAGGTAAATGAGTCCCCGTACAAGAGTCAATGATGTTGTTTTGATCATTCCTTGTAGCTGTCTTATTATGGAAGTTGTCATTTAATTGTTCTCTCATCCTGAGTAAAAAATAGTAAAGTAGAACATTTATCCAACAATTATCCATTCTTAAAAATAGTAAAAAATATAACATTTATGAGTAAGTCTGTCATACAAACAACATAGTTATAATAAGCATAAAAGTATAACATCACTTTGAATAAATCCTCAAAGAAAAACATCACTCAAAACCACACCAGAGAAAAACATTTGCAAGCCATCATCAAGATCACATTGGGTACCTTAAATTCACAGTACTTGATTGATTACTAATTTTTATTAAGTAATACAACACAAATTACATTTTTTAATTTTTTCCTAATTTAAAAGTTAAAAATATCATCAACAATTGTGACGGCCATTATGACTGTGACGTGTCCATTTTGTTGATGATGTTGAGTTGAGGATGGAGTCGCTGGAAGATGAATTCGAACTGATGGTCATGGGGTACAAGGTGGTACCAACGGGCAAGGATTGCACCTCAGGCATGCTGAATTCATCGAATGATGTCTCCTCAGATACGGTACAGCCTGGCTCATGCATTACTATCTCAGGTGAGAAGGCAAACTATTATTGTAGTTATGTATATAAGCATGTATGGTATTGTCGCCAATCAGACGAAGCAAAACTTGGTCTGTACGACCAATTCCCATTCTCCCAATCCACCCACGCCAACTGGTTGTGGATACCATATTACCATCACCATCATACTGAACCTCAATTACATTTGTCAAGTTCCCAAACTTTAAGGTCATTTGACCAGCCATGTAGCGTCTTCCGTCCAGATGATGCCAATGTCTGGGAATGGTGAGTTGTGCAAGTGTACGCTCATCAAGGGTGATGTCCAGCTTTTCTGCTTCAGGGAAAAGGAGCTGGGGGGGGGGGGTAGACACCCAGGCCATAGTGACTGTTGTGGGTGAACAAAGACTGCAAAATATTAGTACTAACAACTGTAAGTATATATAACGATATTATAAATTTTCAAAAAATGTAGTATAAATTTGCAAAATATAGAGCAATATTTTTTTTAAAGTGAAGCAAGTAGTCCATAAACATATTCCCCATGGTTTCTATCAACATCGACAGGAATGAACCCATTAGAGAACGGGCAACATCATTATCTAGTTTGATGAAACCTGGTCAGGGACCATACAAGTGTACAACTTGTATAAGATCTGAGTGTAGAAGACCCAGAACTTGGAGGAACTGGTGTGCCAGCCAGCTGATGGTTCCTGGCCCAAGGCGAGAGGTTGGAGTACATATATAGTAAAGATGTATAATTGGCTATAAACTTCTTGAGTAACAGAACATGCCATCAAAAGACAAAAATTGATTTAGGATATGGAACTGAAGTAACCATAATGCAATGTGTTTACATTAAAGCAGTACTGAGATAAGACATACACTCCAAAAAAAACATGAATCAACCATTATGTAAACATCACTGCATAGAAGCCATGCAATTTCGTTCAATATATAAATCAAGAGGGCAAACCAGACTTCCAATGGCAGAGAAAAAATTATCGTTGTTCCACAATGGAACCCCTACATTTTGTGCAATCATTGCTTAGTGTTAATAGCAACTTGTCTACATGCCCTTGGTATCTTGCTTCATTGTTGCTTAAAGACCCTAATTTTCAGGGATGGTGAATGTTTTTGTCAATTGATAGTGCAGAAGAATATAGACCATTTAAGTTTACGGTAATTAAAGGAAAATTGAAGAAACCACACCCAAAAAACATGTATACTATAAGTAATTATATAAAGGTCTTATTCTTCCTTAGACATTTCTGAATCCTAGAATATTACATAAGAAATGACCATATCATAAACCTTGTTCTCTCCTTAGCCTCTTCCTACATACATAAAGATGAGTATCTCTCCCCTTCATTAGCCCAATTGTGGGAACCCCTATTCTCATCAGAGAGCGCCAACCCACCAAAGGTGGTGGCCTAGGTAAGGATACATTACTTGCCTATTCGTTAATGATTTACAAACAAAGATATAAGAGATGTGCAGACATCACATGAGCACCTAAGCGACCACTTTTTAAAAAGTAGATGCTTCATTTTCCTTACAATTTAATACAACAATACACACATTTTTACATGAATACACTAACATTTAGCGAACTTGTATACATAACCAAAACCAATGCGACACTGTAAAATAAAACAATAGAATCATCATATTTCAAGACTGTAAAATAATCCAAGTTTAAATCTAACAAAGAAGGATGGTCGATGGCTTGATATAAACGATTAAGGAAGTGATTGTTGGATATAAAACAACAGAATCATCATATTTTAAGACTATCTTCATAAACCGATTATCATATATACCTTGATAGAATGGAAACTGCAAGAATGGATGGGAAAGACCATGTGTGTTTATTGTTTCGTAGGGTGTACTTACCTGTCACGCGCTGAAGCAGCAGGGTGGCAAACCGTCGCAGTCCTCGCCGACAAGTTGGGAGACTGATATCTTCCTTGGCATCCCCTCCAACCCTTAGCAATGTCGTCGGCACCTTGGAGAAGAGCAGAGAGCATTCCAGCAGGTAGCGTCCACGGTCTGGAAGATTAGGGTGAAAAGGCTAGCTAAGTCGACTTCACGGGTTCTACGAGTAGAGCAAATGTCGGGAGTAAATGTCTCTGCCCAACGCGTGGAGAAGAGGAACCGTTTTGCATGCTGGGGAAGCCGCGTGGGAACAGAATTTTTTTACTAATTGTGGCCCGCTCATTTGATTTGGCAATTTTGAAATGCCACTAATTAATTATAAAAATGCCTTAATTGGTAAGTCTTTTCTATAAACTCCATAATACGTGGTTTAGAGACATTTAAATTACAAATGCCACTGCATTACATAGATAGTGGTATTTTTTTAGAAAAGCAACTGGAATAAAAGCCACTAATGGGTATTTTTGTTGTAGTGTAAGTTTGTATATGAGATCTATTCCCATAATTCCCAAGGAAAACAAGTACAAGATGGAAAATGTATTTATTTGTTTTCTTACAGATACTATCAATTGGTGCTAAACTATTGAAAAGGGTGATATCTTTGTAAGTTAATGAAAAAGAGACAACTTTAAGGACAAAGAAAGGAACTAATTGGGTTATTTGGTTGCAACAAACGGTTGCAACAAACATTGCCAAATCTAAATGTATGGAAAGATGATAATGTGTGAATACCTTGTCTTTTTGACACCTTCCTTGTATTCTAAGAGAGAAGGAATAAAAGAAACTAGTAGGGAGGTGTTCAATGTGATCCACAAGTGGGAAAGGAAAGAAATGATGGACTTCCTCTCCCATGACAGAAGGGTCTCTCTCTCATCCACTCCCTTTTCCTTATACATAGAAGCCATTATGGTTTCTTCTAGTTTTTTATACATAGAGATCAACGACAGTCCTCCCTCCACCTTAGAATAGGGTCTCGGACCCCATGGATCAAAGAACCGTAGACCCCTCCTTAATAAGCGCTTGTTGTCACCACAACCAAGGGAGGGGCTCCATTGTTGACCATCAACAGAATTTGAGGCAACAACGACGATGCATGACCAGAACTGAAGAGGGCGTGTGTGCGCTCTCTGTCCATCCTCTTATGACCGTCGTCATCCTCCTAGAGAGGTCTGACCAACATTTGCAAGTCAACTCCTTGTCCACTTTGCTAGCACCACCGTAGCTTCTAGGAGAAGGATGTTAGAAATATAGAGAACTGAAGATGGTGGACGGAGTTGGCAGACCGATGTAGTGGTTGATGGCCCTGAGGAAGGAAGGTGAATGGCTCCAGTTATGGGCATAATTGAGCACGACCCAAGTGTGGAGGGAAGAATTTTCTATTCAGAGGTAGGAAGCCGAGTGGGATAGAGCGGAGGAGAGAGAGGGACCTGGAGAGATCCTTGGGCAGGGAAGATGAAAGAGGAACTCGAGCAATAGAAGCCCTGATGATCGAAAGGTGGAGACGTCTTTTCAGTAATAAGGTAAGGACAGAGACATCTTTTTGATGAATCTGATTGGCCTTGGTCTCGCGTTGGCTCAGTCATCATTATCTTAAAAAAATCATAGAAACTACTAGGTTGCTCAGATGAAGACAAATTATATATGAAAATTAATTAGGATAACACATATGATTTAAATAAAATATGTTTTAGACTTAAATATGATCCCAGTTTTAAAAATGGTACAACTATCAGTTAAAGTGGTGATGAAAACATAAAAATCCTAGTTTTGGGTATAAAAATGTTGAAAACATTAAAAGATTGTTCTTGTATGCTAATAATTGATATCATGGACAATAATGGTAACCTATCATGGTTTTGACCATAATAATGATAACTAGGGTTTATAATGTAAATAATCATGCATATGATTAGATAATGTTTTAAGATCCTAACTTGCCATGTTGTTAATGTGACCAATGTGATATCAGTATTCCTAATGTAATAATATGGTAGATTTGATGATCATGACTACATCTATTGTAAATTAGGGTTCTTAATTCATTACAATGATAATCATGGGAATCAGGGTTTAAAGCATGACTTTAATGTTAACATGATAACAAGGAAGTCTGAACCCTAAAATAGGACCGAGTAGGGTTTAATTTGTTTAATGTTATTGGTGAACTTTTAAGATTTATATTCATGCAAACTAAAATGTGCTTATTTATTGCTTGATTTGATTATTAATTGGATAATATGCTTGAAGTGTATTCTACATGATAATCTACATGGATCACCATTAAGATATGTTTTTATGCCTAAGAATAATCGTTGTAGTTTCATGTGGTTTTCTGGAGATTTCCTTGCATGGTTTGCAAATATATGCTTGCTTGTTTATTTCGTTCCATGCAAACTTCAAAGTGACTATGGCTATCACAATAAATATATGGACATGACTAGCTCAGATCCTAAGCCTCCTCTGGAGCTTTGTTTATATATGAGAGAATGATGATCTAGATCTTTGTCTACCTTTGGGGTAGGATCAAAAGGATTGTCATGATCCTAGATCTTAGTCTACCTTATATGTAGGATCAATTTCCTGTGGGAGGTCTAGATCTCGGTCTACCTTCTAGGTAGGATCAAAAGGACCACCAAGGGTTTACCATGACCCATGTTCATTGTAGGGACAGACAGAGGTTGGATAGATCGGGATTGAGTAGTCATGATTGAAATCATTAATTTTGATTTGCTAAACAATAATTTGTTGAGCTATTTTGTTATAATTACATGTGAAATTTTGTTTCCTCCACATACCAGTATAACTTGTTATACTGATCGATGTTTTGTTTGTCAGCATTTTAGGTAGTTGATACACAATATACAAACATGAAGATAAAGATGAATCTCATGGTAGGTATTCAAGTTATCAAAAGGAGGATTAGATACCTAGTTACTTCTTCTCCATGTATTAGTTTCATGAGAAATGTCATGGTACAATTTGGAATAAATGAAATTATTTGCTGTTATTTATTATTTGCTAAATCTACATCCTTGGAAAAAATTGTAAATAATGTCTCCCATCCTTTTAGCCTTCCTTAATTGGGGGTTGCTAAAAGGAGAGGTCATTACATTTGGTATCAAAGCCCTAAATTTTGTCAAATAATATTTAATATTTATAATTTCAAGTAATCTTTAAAAGGTTGAGGGATTATTAGGAGTTTTTCTAAAGATAATGGTGTCTAGAAGGGACCACGATTAGGGGCTGGAAAAATTTTCCTCTGCACCGCTAGTTGTCTTACGAGGACTCCCAGACCTGTACATCCTGCTTGGCCAAAGTCAGAAGTATATGCCAAAGTAAAATACCTTTAGAGTTTCTTCTCATGTCTTTCGTCCACTTCTCATCCTCTTGTTTAATAAACCCTAAAAGGAACTTCTCTCCTCATCTCAAGTTAGTATTTTTTTTATAAGAAGTAGTATTAAGGCATCCTTCACCAAGTAATGTATATGTAACATGGAAATAATGAATAAATAAATAAAAGTGGTTTTATGAATTGTAGGGGAAAACTCTAAATTGAGCTAGGGTTGGTCTAGAAGAACCATAGGGGGTCAGAGGGGCATGGAAACCCAAAGAGGTAGGGTGTAGTCCCTAACCCTAAAACCCTAATAATAAGAAATGAGAATGCTACAGTGATATATAACACTACCCATACGAACCTTAAAAAGTAATAAGAAAAATACGAGTAAATGAGTTAAGTGACCCAGTCTCCCATACATGTGTGTGTGGAGAACAACATTCATGTAAAAAGTTTTAAGAAACATAGGTAATCAAAGGTTAAATATAACTTGATTGAACCCCTCATGCTATCTCTAGAAGTTTGGTTATAGAAAAAAAGTCATTGAGATAACTATGATCAAGCCCCAAGAGGGGACGGTCAATATAGGTCAAGCCCCTGGAGGGGGAAACCGACATAGGCACCAAGCCCCTAGAGGGGAAGGTGGCCCAAGTCCACTACATGGACAAACCCCATGAGAGGGTATCCCAGAGATTGAGCAAACAAGGGTTGAGAAGTTATAATAATAAAATAGTGAATAAAGATGAAAAGTATGAAACCTTTAGGGATAGTGTGCCAACCCGGGGTGGGTCAACCCAAGAGTGGGAAGATGACCTATGGGGGAGGCAAAACCTTAGACCTTGGGTCAGGTTGTGGCTAGAGAGCCTCATTTCCTCCTATGAGCCATGAAGGTACCCTAGGTTAGGACCTTCCCTAGAGAGGTAAGTTGACCAAATCAATCTAAAGATTGAGGTAATGTTACATGTAACCTAATATCAAAGATGAAAGCACATATATTGAGTATGATTCTTTGAATCCATGTATGCTATCTCTGAGGAACATGAGGAAAAGTCACTATGGAAGTGGTTGATCATATAAGACCGAGTCTGGAAAAGAAAAGTTTTCATGATATGTTTCCATGAGTCCAATGAGGGGACAAAAAGTGAATAATGAGCATTACAAGAGATTGAGGAAATTTGGTTTAAAGAATTGCATATGAAAATAATGTGCTAAAAATGGTTAAACTTGTAACATCTTAAAAAAACTCTTCAGAAGTGTAGAGTCCTAAGTGAATACTAAGGTCCAGTAGGGTGTATTAAAGGTACAAAGGACCGATGGGATTAGGAGTTGATTGTGCTCTAAATGCATAACACCATGTGGTCAGCAGGTAACAACTACGTTTTCCTGAGGCCCATGTCTCAGGAGGTTGGCGACCTTCATGATGTTCATGTGACCTAAGGGGTGAATGTGAGAGGCACTCCCTAGACGCATAAGGATGAAATCACTCCAAAAGTACCTATACCCCTAGAGACCTTGAGGAAGTGGTTAAGACACATGATAGCTGAGTTGTAAATGTAAAAGATACAAAGAAGTCATGTAATAATGAAATCACAAGAGGAGTTGTGTACAAACTCAAGAGTGAAAGAGGCATTTGACTTCATGAGATATAAAAAATAATGTGGACTTAAAAAGTACGAATGGTTTATAGTCATGTTGAGAATGATTCAACTTAAATTGTGAAGTGGAAAGATAATGTGTGGATAAACCATCTCTGCTCTTGGAATGTAATGAACTTTGTGTTTGATCTACAATCAAATGCTTATTTCATCTCATTATGAGTCAGACATATTTGGTGGACATATGTTATGCTTAAAATTGAGATATGAGAATAAATATCCTACATTGAAAGTTTAATGACATAACCTTGGGTTTGAGGTTCCACCTCACCCTTAGGTTAAAATAATGAATAATAGGTTGAAAACCTAGGCAAAAAGTGAAATCACCAAGTGAAATTGAAATTTCAAAATGAAGATGTAATCACTAAGATGGTACCATGTAAATATTAAGGATGTGGATATACCTTGAATGGAATTCAGGTACCAAACTGAGTAATAATATGAGGAATTTGTATATCAATAAAAGACATTAAAGTTACCTAAGTAGGGTTTCTAACCCTAAGGTTTGAGAACTAAGATGAGTTATCATTCACCTAAGCTTACTAGGTTTGAATTTTGGGGATAGGATTCCTTTTAAGGAGGGGTGAATGTAATATCCTCAATTTTGGTAAAATTGAATTATATAAATATAAATCCATGTTTGGATAAATATTTTTCTCCAATAGTATTATTGGTAAAATAATAATGTTGATCATCATTGTGGCATAGGTGCTTGTGACACGAGTTAAATAGATAAGAGGTTTTTCTTAGATAGATGGCAATGGATTTATGAATAAATAAATAAATAAGTGAAATATGATATAATTGTCAAGTTTCCAAGGGAAAATAAAATACAATGTTTTAGTTAATTAAAGGAATAATTATCTAGACAATATTGGTATCACCATATTCGAGGCATCAAACAAGAATATCTCAATTTAACCTTTTTATACTTGAAAATAATAATGGAAAGGAAGAAAATTGTAGAAATCAAATATTCTGTGAGATAATGATAATTGTTTTAATAAGATGATTAAAATGATTAAGATTGTATAGGATAACTATTCTCATTATTTCCAAGGAAAACAAGTACATGATGGGAAAGGTATTTATTTATTTTCTTACAAACAATTGGCAATATTCATAATTGGTGGAGAGGAAAGAGATTATTTGTAAGCCCCTGACCTAGCTTACTAGTAATTGTTCTTACTTTGTATAAAAAGATGTTTTTAACCTTTCTTGAATCCTTTGAGGTGCTTTTTTATCATGCGACAAGCTTATGTTTCAAGTTTGGTCATGATTGAATGTTGTTTGAACTATATTTGCTTATTTTGGACCAAAATGAAATTTACCCAAGTTGAGGGGTTATCTTGAAATTTGTCACATGTTGAGTGTTCCCTTAGTGCATTATCATAATAAAAAAGAGAAATATGCTATGGGGAACCTTGTTGGACCTTAATTGATGTGGTGGCATCAAATGATATGGTAGGGTTTCTAGGGTTTGATGGTGTCGACCTAGTGGTGTTGCATGGGTATAACAACCCTTATCTTGACCTTATGGTATGTTTTGGAAGTGTTTTGACCAAAACACATTCCCTTGGTGTTTTTTGTTCTCTATCTATATGGTTTTGGATGTGTTTGGGGTCGAGACAGGTTGTCTTCTTGTGGTATGTCTCGACCTAGTATGTTGTTGACTCTTTTGTTTTAACCTTGTTGAACCTTGGTGATGGTAGCAACCTAGGTAGCAACCTAGGGGCTGTATTGGATGTGTTTCTACTGAAACACCTACATTGGCATGATGTTGTTATGACTATGATGGTTTGGGATGATGTGTTTCAATCTAGATGTTTGTCTTCTTGTGTTTTGACCTCTTTGATGGTGATGATCTTGTTTCGACCTATACTTGATGTTTTTCTCTTATTTCGACCTCCATGAAGTGTTGTGACCAAAACCACATGTTGGGGACCCAAGTAGGTCGATACCCAACATAGGTTATATCACCATCTCATGCATGCATGAATAAAGTGGTTTCATGTCTATCTTATCAATGGACAAGTGTTTCTTTGGTGTTCTAATATGTTGACACCTCACATAAACCCTACTTCCCTCCTCCTTTGGATATATATCCCTTTCCCTTCATTAGCAAGCACTCTTTTTCGGCCCTACTCTCTCCCCTATCCATTGTAACTGACCTTGGATCTTTGGGAGCAAAGGAGATCAGATCCTAAAGCTATGGTGGCCGATCAACCTTGCTTGAGAAGGATCTGTGCTAGATCAACTCTTGTGGTGGTGATTTGTGGTGAATCTTCACTTGGTAAGTGGTTCTATCTTCTTGATCACATTCTTCCCATAAAACCTCCATCATCTTCTTATTCTTCCTCGGTCATGGACTATGGAACACCCATGATGGATGTTTGAGAAGAACTCCTCATCATAAGGGGTCATAGACTATGCTTTGACATTGTGAACCTAAGTGAAAGGATGATTCCTTCCCTTTCTCTCTTTTCCTTTTGGTTCAACCTAGGGTTTCTTGCCTTCTTTTCTAGAGCTACTTCTTAATCAAGGTGTTCCTCTTTTTTTAGTTGATTTGGTTGCTAAAGTGCTAAGCAAAGTTGGGGCTTCTTTCCTTCTCTTGGAGCTTTTGATCATTGGAGATTGGATCATCACAAAAGGTGGGTTATATAACTTTCCCCTCTTCTATTTTGGCACCATAATCATGCTTGTTTGTTGCTTTTTTCTTTGATATATGATATTAATATGCTAAAAGGTGTTATCATGAATTAGGGTTTGATTTGTGGTGATAGTCCTATGAAATTTGCTTCTATTTTCCAAAACCTTAATTTCTCTTCTACTCGAATTTGAGACAAATACAAAATGGATATGTTTCTGGCCTTTGTGATTGATTTCTACCTTCATGGATGGGGATTTGGGTACCTTAGTGTAACAAGAGTTTTAGTACTATTTGATAGATGTTAACCATGAGTAACCACCTCTATTTATGAGGCTCTATTTTATAGAATTCTATCATGCTCTAAAGATGTTGATGATCATCTTTGTATGGTGATATTTCCCTTTGTTTGTGATGAGAATTCCTTGGGGATAACCTACTAATTTGTTTGTGGTTCATCCTTGATTTGAGGATGGTTATATGTTCTTATGGCCATTTGGCCTTAGTGGTCATTACACCTATATTTTTAGTCTTATATGTTTGGTTAATGGTCGACAACTATGATTTGTTTAGAGAGGATGGAGGTGATGACCCTATAAGTATTACAATACTTGGTGTTATTAACATGATGATTAAGATGAATGACTTTGTAGCATTCTTAGGTAGGTTTATCTCTTTCTAAACCTTAACCCGTATACTCAATTTCTAAAGTGTTCTTGAGAGGATGATCCTTTATAGATAATAAACTTTGGTTTAATTACCATGTGCTAAGTTTTAGTCATCATGTTGGCATAGAGTTATGGATGGTTTCTCACATAAGTTGAAGTTCAAATTTCTCTCTCCTAAATGGTCTTAGTTAATGATCATTATGGTGATTTGTGCCAAGGTTTGAATGATCATGATTCCCAAGTCTTAGACATAGTGACTCTTGGTATTCTTGCTGACTAGCCTAGAGTTTTGGGTCGACACATATGTCACCCTTGGAGTTGAGGTCGAAACACTTATGTCTTAGTCTTGGGTTGAGACACCCATGTATAGTTTTGGGTTGAGACATCTTGACATGATGAGGTCGAGACATCTTGCTCGAGTTTTTCTCAAGACATATGTACCCTTGGTGTTTGGATTGTGATTATGAGTTGTGTTTTTGTTTCAGACACCTTTGAGTTGGTTTTGTCATTGTCTTAATGCATACTTTGTTAATGGTCAAAACCCTAACTATAGTTTGGTTGTGACCCATGATGGCTAGTGGTGGTAACACATGGTGTTATTGATGGTCGATACACTTTGTTGACAGTAGGTCAAACATTATGTTGATGGTAGGTCAGGACATATCATGGTTTGAGGTTGAGACATATGATAATGTTGTGATCGCAACACCTAGCCATGTCACGGTTGAGAAACCTTGCATGAAGGTGGATGAGACACTTTGCTGGAGAGTGGTTGAGACACTTGTTTCATGAGTGGTCGAGACACCAATGTGATGGATGGTCGATACACATACATGAACATGTAGTTAACACATGTGCATGAGTAAGAAAGTAATGATCCATGTATAGTATTGTGGGAATGATTGTTTGGTTAACCCTAATCATGATCCTTAACCCTAATATGATCCAAGAAAGTGGGAAGTGACTCAACTAGGGTTTAGTGCTATAATCATGATGTAAACTCTAAATGGCTATGTGAGTCAACCCTAACTATAATCCTAGGGTATGTTATACTTGTATAGCATGCATGGATGAATAACATATGATTATACTTTCTCTCTCCTACTTGCATGGTCCTAACTAAAGGGGATTGAGTGTAATAGCTTGTGCATTCTATGCAGATGATTAAATGATAATAGATGATGGCCATGAGCCTTGATGAGGTGCACTAGAATTATAAACATGTGAACGTGCACACTTAGCTATAATTTGTAGTGCTCAACCTTAATACACTCCAAACTTTTGGGAGGTAGTGAAACTAGAGATTGGTAAATAAATAATGCCATGGAACTCCATGTGGTTAAGCATGAAACCCTAACCCTAAATTGTGGGGACATGTGATGTATTGCTTACATTGCCTAAAGTGTTTAATATGTTGAAATGTCTTCTCTCTCTAATTGAATAATGTTGACCTTGCACGTAAGATGATTATCATAGGTGATGACTATTATGGTGTATATGTGATGTGACATGAGTGATGATTATATGCCTGATGAGGCATGATGAGATGACAATGAATGTTCTCTTTGTATTGTATAATGTTGACCTTGCAGGTGAAATGATTTTCATGTCTAATGATTGCTATGGTGCATATGTGATGAAAAACATGTGATGCTTATATGTCTGATGAGGCATGATGTGATAATAATGTGTTACAAGTATGATGTGATTGGTATTATGACCTAATGAAGGCTTGATGCCTAGTGTGAGGTTATATCCTCCAATGATGTGATAAGGGATTATAATCCCCAGTGATGTGCTAATAATGATTGGCCTGAAATGGCAGTGTCAACAAGTGGTGATGTTGATGGCCTTGTTTAAGGCAGTGAAATAGTGTTGCCCTAAGATGATGTGACATGTTCACACCTTATACATTTTATATCTTTTGAGGTTGTTTCATAGTTATGCTTTCTAGATTGAATTAGGGTTTGTATGTCCACTTGTATGATGAAGCCTTAATTCACCTAATTGGCATAACTAATAAAGTGAAACCTTAATCGTGTAGTTTCCCTATACCATAGATCCATCTTTAGTGTCAATATCTTATTAGATGGTGAAATGAGTAACTCCTATGGGAAACTCAGAGTGCATATTGTTATATATGTGGAGTACAAGTGGAGATATCTCCTTGTATCCTTAAATTCTTGAAATAGTGATGTGATATTTTATTATAGAATGTCCATGCATGAGCCTATTCTCTATCATTATGCGATGTACCAAGGAAGGCGAGTTGTTTTACAAAACCATAGCTTTGACTATGAGTTGTTGTCTTTAGAGGACTATAGCTGCAACTATAAGTAGTGTCATTGCAGTTTGAATAAATGTCACTACGTTGCAGACTTGAGTTGACTGAGTAGTATTGGTGATGATCATGGAGTCCAACTCTTCCATTGATCGTGTATGGTAATGATTTTGACTTAGCAATGGTCAGTTGGATTTGAGTGGTACACCTCAAATCCTCAGGGCATAATAATTAAAGATGTAACATAGTCGTGTAGTGTTATTGCTTAGGGTCACATTAGAATACCATTGGATGATCCTATAAGGTTTTACATGGTCAGAGAAACACAAATTTTACTTAACTATAAACCCATAATCAGCAGATTGCATCAACATCTATGTAATGGGAAGGATGGTTTTAGCAAGTTATACCTGATCCTGAGGCTTTCTCATCAACTATACCTCAAGCAAGTGCGGTCTTCAACCACCTATCTTTGACAATGACTATGTAGCTCCTAGTCTTGACCCAGACTGTGGTTAACTATTGTTCTCCTAAGCGTAAGAAGTCTCCAGCCTCTATAGATAGTCCACACGGACTACTGAGAACTCTAGTTGTCCTAAAGAACAGACTAGAAGGAGTTTTACCCTTCTGTTGGCATACTAGTCACCAACACCCTCTCCCACAACCAGTTGTTGTTCTATAGTTGTCTTTCCCTATCTGTGACTCCTCCCTGTTTGGGCGGCAATTACTCAGGCTCTCTTGGTTACCAGAACCAGAGAGGACAACAACTTTGTAGAGTAACTGTTTCTTAAAAGTTGATTTGAGACGTTGTCTATTGTGTCTCTGGAGAAGCCCCTTGTACCCCTCTATTTATAGTAGAGGGTAGGGTTAGGGTTCCTAGTATGTGCGGGAGTAGAAGGGTCTGAATTTTCCATGAATAATTTGCACTACAATAGGTGAACTGATCGGTTCACTAGTGAACCGGTCAGTTGGCTGTGTGAACCTATTGGTTTACAAGCCAGACTTTCCTGCAATTGACTTTCCTATTTCATTTCAAATTAATGCAAATATCAATTCTTGTCCCAATCAAATTGGACCTATGAAATAGGAAACTTTTCTCACAAATCAGGAAAAGCCAACACTGCTCATTTGGTCCAGTTGAACCAATCGGTTCACTAGAGTGAATCGGTGACCGGCCTAAATCGTGGCCAAAATCGTGCGTCCTAAATTTGGAGGCGGATTTGAGGTAGTCGAGCTTTTACATTTATAAACCTGAATCCTTCTAGGCCCCCGCAACTTTGTTTACGGGGTCGAAGTAGATATCCGGGGTCGAACACAGGGACAAGGGGGGTAGTGTTGAGAACCCAGAATCGACACGCTACACTCCGGAAGGTTAAAAGAGATTATAAGTTCCCGAGAAGGGAAGCGTAAAGATGTCACAAACAAAACAAGAAAACTGTCTCCAAGTGGAATTACTAGAAAGATTTAAGGTTTTAAGCATTTAGCAGTTTTTAGGGGTTTTCATGCAACAGAAATCGAAAGATAACACTAGAGCTAGAGAAAGGTACGAAGGATAAAACTACTGCAAAACAAGCGGCACCAGTAACACCCTGCACCCCTCCTCTCAGAGGGGGCACCTCTAACCAAGCCTCGGCACCCCTCTTGAGGTTGCTAGGCTCGAAGTTAGAATGGAATGTTACTGAAACAACCCCATTCCAGGCACTCTCGTACTCCAGAATCGGACCAAACACTAGAGCCACAACACAACTCTCGATGTTGTTGCGACGGGAAAAACATGATTCGGTAGCTAAGTGAAACGCGATCCAAAACATGCAAGCTAGAGTTCGGATATCAAACATAGCATTCATCCAACATATTGCACCAAGCATAGAGAAGCAAGTAATTAAGCATTTCCATTTCTATAGACACTAAAGGTCTTAATTACAATTAAACAACAGAATAAAAGGTATGTGTCACCTTCTTGATGTAGAAGGACGACAGGCTATAGTAACCATCCCGCCCGATATCGAACAGGGGCCTAGCCCGATACAGCCGTGTCGGGTGGCACACTCTCTCAAACGACACACCACGACAGGCGGCTGCATCGCCCTAGGACCTGGCTGATAAACTTAAGTCGGGCGGTACACCCTCTCGGGCGACACACCTGACAGGCAGAGCGTATCGGGTTCATTATCGTGCCGGGCACTGGTGTCGGGCACTCGTGTCGCATATCTACATCGGCCGATATCAGCTCCTAGTGTCGCCCGGTGCAGTCCTACGTGAACCAGTCCCCTCCCTCTCGGGATGAGGAAGAGCTCACCTAGTGTCGCCTGGTACGAACACTAGAGCACGATACGCCTGCTCCTGCAGTCTCCTCCGAAGATAACTCGACTATCCGAAACTTGGAGTGACCAAGCTTGTCTGAATTGTGAAAACTGTCTTTTCGGCTCCCTGTAGCTGCTATTTATAGGCAGCTAGTCGTGAGAAGATATGGTGCTCGAAGCGCCACGCGTCCTCCTTTCCGCCGTTCAGTTGGCGGTCGACTGACGCGGGTATCGCCTGGTACAAGGAGGTTGGCTGTCGGGCGTCGTGGCGAGAGGCACCTGCCGGTGGGTGGCCGATATTGCGCGACACATGGAGTAGTTGCGGCGTGCTTGGCTCCCTGTCGAGTAAAGAGGCGTGTCGTCCATCGGTACCTTCTCGCGCGGCATCCTTGCGTCGCACTTCGTCGTATCACGCAGCCCTGCCGGGCAGCGTGCGAATCGGGCGTCAGGGGGGGCCGAAACAGACTTGGACTTATTTGCGGGCCGGAACGGCCTTATTGGTGCTTAATGGGCCAAAATGGGAGGAAACTCTGCAAAAGATAGAAATATTGGACTGAGAGCATTGCTTGGCTAATTATTGCAAAAATGCATATAAAAGAGAGGAAGATGTCAGAAAAGGGCAGTTTTGATAACAGAAAAACAGTCTAAAACATCACAAAAATTGATGTTATCAACTCCCCCAAACTTAGCTTTTTGATTGTCCTCAATTTATATTTAAACTTTATTTGGCGATGCTTCTTCTTGCGTGGTATGCTTCTCAGGCCAAGATGTAAAACAAGTATCGTAATGCCTTTAGAGATAATGGTGCCTCATTATGAACAAAAGACTTCGTCTTTCTTGCCTTATTGTTTAAGTAAGATTATTCTCTACAGCTTCGGCGAGACGTTGTTGTATGATTCCAAAGTTAGCTTCCACACCAAACAGCTTTATTTTCGGGGAAGAAAGTTGTGTATAGGGTAGGCTAAGGCTTTTTGGGTTTTCTTCTTGTTTCCCATCGGTCCATCTAGGTAAGGGTCCGTTAATGGGCAAGTGGTCCCTGCAGTCCAAGCCAGTTGGCTTTAGAGCAGTGATTTCACATCCTACGTACCACTGCCCCGGATCTACCATGCCTAAAGATGGGTACTTTTGGAAAATATGTGTATATATATATATATTATTGGGCACAACTCTCATGGTTTTATTCACTCTCATAAGGTTTCTCTCTCTTTTTAGGATTTTTGTCGGGTAAGGGAAACAAAGAGATACTTGTTGTTTGGGCAGCTTTTTCCTTCTCCATACTCTGTCTCTTAGCTGTTTGCGAGATTATTATATTTTTCGAAAATTTTGTCGTGAAAAAACGTAATCTTCTGTTTGTTTGAAGCAACATTATCAGAAAGATATAACAAAAATTGCATCACATTAAACATAAAGAAAACAAAATTTGCAAGTAGTTGCATCAGGTTTTTACTACTATAACTACTTTGTACATATGCATGGGAACAGAATAAGCAAAAATTTTCGAAATTTTTATATGAGCAAGGGTGCGAGTAAGCAAAATTTTCGAAATTTTTATATGAGCAAGGGTGCGAGTACATTATATAGGGGAAAAGAAAAATGGCACAAGAGAATTTTATACCTCCCTCACTGGTACATGGGTACCCCCCCAAACTTATCCAATACTCTGTCCCAGAGTAGTGAATAAGAGGGTGAGTTCATGTTAGTCCAGTGAAGGTTATTTAGCGGGTTCTCTTGTGCCTTGTAGAAGCTGCAATATGCTTCTTTGCTGCCGCCTCCTTCTTTTTCATTTGGAAACAGCTTCGACAAGTGCGGGCACTTGTGGCTACTTCCCCTTTATTAAGTAGCTGGAATCGAGATGCCCAGGTTCCCTCTGGAGGTTGTTGGCAAAGCACTTTCCAAGCTCAGCCTCCGCTTTATTTCCCAGCTCAGCCGGAACACGCGCAATGGCTCTTGGTAGACAGAGAGCTCTTATGTTGTCTCAGCAGTCACCGGGGCTGTACTCGTGTTGTCTCTGTAGTTGGCCCCAGGCTACTACAGAAGGCAGACTATGATAAGGAAGTGCCCCTCTTCGGGGTGCTAACGTTTCTGACCGACAGTTGTTGCTTCAGCTGCGGCCTCCCTTCTGCTCTATGAAAGAAAGAAAAACTCGGGCTGCCTCCCGAGGAGCGCTGAAGTTTGCGTCGCCAGCTCGACCGGTGTGGGATCATATTATTCAACCCTTGACTGTGCCCATATCTTGCAGGTCGATCTCTGCTCTCCTGACAAAGGCCTCATCCTCATAGAATCTCTTCACCCTATGCCCATTCACTTGAAATACTTTGGTCGGATCGTCTTTGTCGTAAAGCTCCATCATTCCGGATGGGTATATTTTTGAAACGGTAAACGGTCCTGACCATCTTGTTTGTAACTTCCCAGGGAAGAGACGAATAGAGGACTTGTATAACAAGACTTTATCCCCCTCGCTTACATCTTTTCTCCTGAGGTGGGCATCATGCTACAATTTTGTTCTCTGTTTGTAGATTTTTGCAATTTCGTAGGCGTTCAATCTCATCTCTTCGAGCTCTTGAAGCTGCAAAAACCTCTTTTGTCCTGCTTTGTCGAGGTCCATATTTAGGAACTTGATTGCCCAAAGGGCCTTATGTTCCATTTCCAAAGGCAGGTGGCAGGACTTTCCGTAGATAAGCCGGTAGGGGGTGGTTCCAATGGGCATCTTGTAAGCAGTTCGGTAGGCCCAAAGCGCGTCATCAAGCTTCATGGACCAGTCTTTCCTTGTTCGGCTGACAGTTTTCTCCAAGATCTGCTTGATTTATCTGTTGGAAACCTCTACCTACCCTGACGTCTGTGGGTGGTAGGGTGTAGCGATCTTGTGCTTTACTCCGTATTTGCCCAGGAGTGCTTCAAACTGCCTTTCCCCGAAGTGTGACCCTCCGTCGCTTATAACCATGCACGGGACACCGAAATGAGGAAAAATGGTCTTCTCGAAGAGCTTGATAACTGACTTGGCGTCGCAGGTTTGGGTGGCTACCGCTTCCACCCATTTCGATACATAATCCACTGCCACGAGTATGTACTGATACCCCCGGGATGGAGGGAACGGTCCCATGTAGTCGATCCCCCATACGTCAAATATTTCTACTTCTATCCAGCTTGCCAATGGCATCTCATTCCTCCGTCCTATGTTCCCCGTAAATTGGCACTCCTTGCAAGTCTTCACAAATTGTGTGGCATCTTTAAATAATGAGGGCTAGTAGAAACCTGACTGTAGCACATTCGCTGCTGTTCTTTCGCTACCTAGGTGACCATCATAGGGGGAGACGTGGCATTGCTTCAGGATGTCTGCGGTTTCTTCTTCTGGGATGCATCTCCTGTATAAGTTATCAGTGCACCTTCTGAATAGGAGAGGGTCATCCCAGTAATAGTTCTTGGCATCCGCGAATAGCTTCTTTTTCTGGTTGTACGTGATGTCAGGAGGCAGTTCTCCACAAGCAAGATAATTGCAGATGTTCGCAAACCAGGGTAGACTTTCTTCTTGAGCTTCGTCCAACATGAGGGCCTCGTCGGCGTAGTCGTCGTTGATAGGTGGCCCTCCCCGTCTCTCATCCAAGATCCTTGATAGGTGGTCGGCGACCACATTTTATGCACCCTTCTTGTCGATAATTTCATGGTCAAACTCTTGGAGCAATAGTGCCCACCTCAACAGCCTGGGCTTCGCGTCTTTCTTTTGCATCAAGTATTTTATTGCCCCATGATCTGTGTATACTTTGACCTTTGCTCCGATGAGATATGACCTGAACTTATCAAATGCGAAGACGATAACGAGCATCTCCTTTTTAGTTGTTGTGTAGTTTACCCGAGCTTCGTCCAACGTGCGACTAGCATAGTAAATCACATGGTGCCTTTTGTCTTTATTTTGCCCTAGGACTGCTCCAACCGCGTAGTCGCTAGCGTCGCACATCATCTCAAAAGGTAAACCCCATTCTGGCGCTTGAAGGATAGGTGGTGATATTAAAGCATTTTTCAGGGCCTGAAAAGCACTAAGACAATCATTAGAGAAAACAAATTCAACGTCCTTTACCAGAAGATTGAATAGCGGTTTGGAAATCTTTAAGAAGTCCTTGATGAATCTTCGGTAATATCCCACGTGCCTGAGGAAGCTTCGCACCCCATCACGGATCTTGGTGGAGGAAGCTTGGATATTGCTTCAACCTTGCTTACATCCACTTCGATCCCACGCTTCGAGATCTGATGCCCGAGGACGATGCCCTCCCACACCATGAAATGGCATTTTTCCCAGTTTAGAACTAGGCTGTTCTCCTCGCACCTTTGAAGAACCAACGACAGATTCTTTAGACAGCTATCGAAGTCCTTCCCATAGATGGAAAAATCATCCATGAAAACTTCTACGATGTCTTCTATAAAATCTGAGAACATCGATATCATGCATCGCTGAAAGGTGGTGGGGGTGTTGCAGAGTCCGAAGGGCATCCTTCGGAATGCATAAGTGCCATAAAGGCAGGTGAATGTTGTTTTCTCTTGATCGTCGGGCAAGATGGGTACCTGGTAAAAACCTGAAAAGCCATCAAGAAAACAAAAGAAATCGTGATGCACTAACCTTTTGAGAACTTGATCAATAAAAGGTAGTGGAAAATGATCCTTCTTTGTAGCCTGATTTAGCTTTCGATAATCAATACACATCCGCCATCCGGTGACGGTTCTTACTGCCACCTCGTCGCCCTTCTCGCCCCTAACCACCGTCATTCCACCTTTCTTGGGTACTACGTGGATAGGACTTACCCAATTGCTATCGCTGATTGGGTAAATAATCCCCGCATCCCTAAGCCTTATTACCTCTTTCTTGACGACCTCCTTGAGCATCTGGTTCAGCTTCCTTTGGGGTTGAGCCAGAGGCTTGGATGATTCATCTAAGCTGATGCGGTGCATGCACAGGGCGGGGCTAAGGCCCTTGATATCCTCTACTGAATATCCTATAGCCCCCCTGTGGAGCCTTAACTCCTCAAGGAGTCGATCCAGCTGATTGCTTGAAAGGTTGGCATTTACAATGACGGGGTTCCTCTGCTCTTCTTCCAAGAACTCGTACTTCAGGCCTTCAGGCAACACTTTTAACTTTGGCTTCGGTCTGGGTACCTCCTCTCGAGGCTCACCTTCGAGGGAGGCATACCTTGCAGACTCCGCCACCTCATCTTCTTCTTGTAAATCTTTGTCAGAAAGGTCGAAAAGGTGGAGATACCTCGCGACATCAGGATCTTCGAGGTCGGGATCCTGACTGCTTATAACCCTTGAGAGGGGGTCCACTGTCCGGATATCCTCCTCTATTTCCTCGCAGAATTTATTGTAGCTATCTACGAAACATGCTGATTCAGACAGGGAAGGGCTTCTCATGATATCCTTCAACTTGAAGTCAATATGGTCGTTTCCGACCCTCAAAGTGATCATCCCCTCAGAGACATCAATCAACGCTCTTCCTGTTGCCAAGAAAGGACGTCCAAAGATGATCGGGCAACGGGGATCTTCAGCTGTGTCGATAACGACTATGTCACAGGGGATGAAGAAATTTCCAACCCTGATCGGCACATCTTCGACAATGCCAACGGGTTTCTTAAAGGTGTGTTCTACCAGTTGAATCTGCATGTTGGTTCGAACTATGTCGGTCAAACCCACTCTTCGTGCAAAACTGAGGGGCATGAGGCTGATGCTTGCTCCCAAGTCTGCTAGACCCTTTCGCTTGACATTGTCTCCGATGGTAAATGGGATTGTGAAAGCTCCGGGATCCCTCCTTTTATTAGGCAAGTCGGGCTTTACGAAGGCAGAAGAAGCAGAAGCTAGGTGAACTGTCTCTATCCTTCCTCCCCTTCTTTTCTTGGTGACAAGGTCCTTGAGGAACTTGGCGTATGTGGGCATCTCCTCCAAAGCGTCCAGGAAGGGGACTTCAAGATGCAGTTTCCTGATCGAGTCCATGAACCTGTCATGACGCTTCTTCAGATTTTCCTTTATCAGCTTATACGGGAACGGCGGACTTGGGGTGTAAGGATTCCTCCCACCAGGTAGCTCGTCTGAAGACTTCTGTGCAGGCTCTTAAGCTTCTACTTGTCCACCTTCACCCTCTGCTGGAATGGTGCTCTTAGACCTCGGTTCAGGCTCCGGTTTGGCTTCAACTGCGCGCTCCACCGTCTTCCCAGACCTTAGTACTGCCATTCTGGCAATTTCCGGGTAGGAGAGTGTCTCTCCCGTAGGGTTCCTCATCAGTGCAGCCATCTGAGCCAATCGTTGATCGACTTCCCATTGGCGCATCTGCAGACTCGCCATCTGGTGTTGCATGGAATTTTGAGCTCCAGGGCCGGGAAGTGTACCCTGTACCAGTTTGCTGATAATGGTATCCTGTCTTTTTATGTAGGAAGAAAGTTGACCAACCAAGCTAGGCTGGCTCGTCCTCCCGCCTTGGCCCTGACATTCACCTTCAGGAAGAGACTGCTCACAACGAGACATGATATCAAAACTCGGTGGAGCAGGTCAACTTTCAGGGTTCCTGCAAGAGCATATTGAATTATTTAGTCTAGGCTAAGAATAAATAGCATTAAAAGGAAAGAAAAGAAAAAGGGTGATGTCAAACTCATTTCCTAGCTTGAGGCATAGGAGTGTAGTTAGTGGACTCAGATTCATCTACAGTACCATTTTTGCCCTGCTCCCCGACAACGGCGCCAAAAAAGTTGACCGGCCTAAATTGCGTGTCCTAAATTTGGAGGCGGATTTGAGGTAGTCAAGCTTTTACATTTATAAACCCGAATCCTTCTAGGCCCCCGCAACTTTGTTTATGCGGTCGAAGTAGATATACGGGGTCGAACACAGGGACAAGGGGGGTAGTGTTGAGAACCCAGAATCGACACGCTACACTCCGGCAGGTTAAAAGAGATTATAAGTTCCCCAGAAGGGAAGCGTAAAGATGTCACAAACAAAACAAGAAAACTATCTCCAAGTAGAATTACTAGAAAGATTTAAGGTTTTAAGAATTTAGCAGTTTTTAGGGGTTTTCATGCAACAGAAACCGAAAGATAACACTAGAGCTAGAGCAAGGTACGAAGGATAAAACTACTACAAAACAAGCGGCACCAGTAACACCCTGCACCCCTCCTCTCAGAGGGGGCACCTCTAACCAAGCCTCGACACCCCTCTCGAGGTTGCTGGGCTCGAAGTTTGAATGGAATGTTACTGAAACAACCCCGTTCCACGCACTCTCGTACTCCAGAATCGGACCAAACACTAGAGCCACAACACAACTCTCGAAGTTGTTGCGACAGGAAAAACACGATTCAGTAGCTAAGCGAAACGCGATCCAAAACATGCAAGCTAGAGTTCGGATATCAAACATAGCAATCATCCAGCATATTGCACCAAGCATAGAGCAGAAAGTAATTAAGCATTTCCATTTCTATAGATACTAAAGGTCTTAATTACAATTAAACAACAGAATGAAAGGTATGTGTCGCCTTCTTGATGTAGAAGGATGACAGGCTACAGTAACCATCCCGCCCGATAGATCCATGTCCGGCGGCACGCTCTCTCAAACGGCACACCGTGATGGGCGGTTGCATCGCCCTAGGACGTGGCCGATACGCTCAAGTCGGGAGGTACACCCTCTTGGGCGACACGCCTGACGGGCGGAGCGTATCGAGTTCATTATCGTGTCGGGCACTGGTGTCGGGCACTCGTGTCACATATCTACATCGGCCGATATCGGCTCCCAGTGTCGTCCGGTGTAGTCCTAGGTGAACCAGTCCCCTCCCTCTCGGGATGAGGAAGAGCTCACCTAGTGTCGCCCGGTACGAACACTAGAGCATGATACGCCTGCTCTCGCAGTCTCCTCCGAAGATAACTTGACTATCCGAAACCTGGAGTGACCAAGCTTGTCCGAACTGTGAAAACTATCTTTTCAGCTCCCTGTAGCTGCTATTTATATACAGCTGGTCGTGAGAAGATATGGTGCTCGAAGCGCCACACGTCCTCATTTCTACCGTTCAGTTGGCGGTCGGCTGACGCGGGTATCGCCCGGTACAAGGAGGTCGGCTGTCGGGCGTCGTGGCGAGAGGCACCTGCCGGTGGGTGGCCAATATCATGCAGAACATGGAGTAGTTGTGGCGTGCTCAGCTCCCTGTCGGGTAAAGAGGGGTGTCGTCCATCGGTACCTTCTCACGCGACATCCTTGTGTCACGCTTCGTCGTATCGCGCAGCCCTGTCGGGCAGCGTGCGAATCGGGCGTCAGGGGGGGGCGAAACGGACTTGGACTTATTTGCGGGCCGGAACAGCCTTATTGGTGCTTAATTGGCCAAAATGGGAGGAAACTCTGCAAAAGATAGAAATATTGGACTGAGAGCATTACTTGGCTAATTATTGCAAAAATGCATATAAAAGAGAGGAAGATGTCAGAAAAGGGCAGTTTTGATAACAGAAAAATAGTCTAAAACATCACAAAAATTGGTGTTATCAACCGGTCATCCCACTGACCATGTGCTAATCAGTTCACCCAGTGAACCAGTCGGTTGGTGGTCCAGATTGTGTAGAACTCAGTCAATTCAGTCCTCAATCAATCTGACACTCTAATCAGTTGGTTCAACACTTGAACTTGATGATTCTGAGTCAAGTCTATTGATTGAATGTTTGATTGAGTACCTAAACACTTCAGTAATCAATCCAAACATCATTCATGGATAAAATCCTCTTCCAGGTTAATCCTATCTGTGTGACCCTATAGGTCCCATGTCATGTTGGAAATGAATGTCCATAAGTATCTTATGACATCACAAGCAAAGAGCGGTACCTAATCACACATCAGTGCTACCCAAGTGATATGAAAAGTTGGGGATCAACTTTCAATCCTACAGTCTGTGATTAGTATTCTAGTGAATGTATAATTCCTTTGTCTCTGATATCCTGAATGAATTCAAGGCATAAAGTTGTCATCCTTTCAACGTTCATTCATCTTTCTTAAACTAGAGCAGACTGTTTGAGATATGTATGACATCAATATCATATATTGATTCACATGTGTATGCACTTGCCTTTCTTAGTCTCACTTATCAAGTGGCCCGAACATCATACTCCCTTAGGAGGGACAAATCCCATATCTATCACTCATAGTCTATCTCATGCGTCAAAGCCACCCAATCATCACATTTATAACAACCCATGTTTTAGGACTGCATTTGATGATGTCAAAGTGTACCCAATCACATTCGATGAGTGCAATGAGTTTAGGTCTAAGAATCACAATCACCACCATCACTATGAGAGATGATTATGACTACCATATCATGGTTCCATGTATCAATCTCATGGTGGGTCTGTCTGATACACTGTCATCTAACATGTATCTATGTGCTTGGTTTGATATCATATATCATGACTAATGAGACACTGTCATCAACCAACACACACTCTAGTCTTTATGTGTCATTGTTTTCTATTGACCTTCCACAATGACATACGACTAGGGACATAACAAGAATGTACATATTCTTATCATCCGTATGATCTCATTGTTCAAGTCACGTACTTGAAGACATACAACATTGAGTATTGTCATTCTTTAGACATTCATTCTACTTCATCATTATCTCATAATGGATTGAAGCAAAATAAATTGGAAGCTTTCGTTGATATTTATCAAACCAATCATGACGAATGCCAATCCAATCATCATATGATTGGCTCTCAGGGCATACATACCAATAGACTCCCACTTTCACTTAGAGCCAATCACCTTTGAATCATATTCTGAGTGATATCTAAACATGTCCAGCATGTTTCTACCGTGCTAGTGCTAATCCAGTGAGTTAGCAACATTTTGCTTTAGTCGGTATATTGCATGTTTCACATCTCCTCACTGTATGACATTTCATATGAGATGGAGTTGCTATAATATGCTATCTGATATTCCTTGCCTAATAATTAGCTCCATTATTTGACTTAGTATTTCTAATTTGTCATCAATGGTTGGAATATATATTAAGTTCATCACCATGAACTTCTTGATCCATATGGTATCCTCTGGTGTCCTCAACATAAGGATATTCAACATTCCTTTGAGAATTAAATGGATTTTAATTTTACTCAGAACGTTTCCATTTATCAACACATATTCACTTTTATATTTTGTATTTTGTGATCAATTTCTGTCATTTTAGAAGCTTGCATCAATGTAACTAATTTACACTCAACTCTTCCTTTTATTACCATAGAACTAATCCTTTAATACTTCATAAGTACTTAAATAACTTTTATGGCATTCCAGTGACTCTCACTGGAAGTAGACATACATCCACTCGTCATGTCCATTACATACGAGATAATTGGACGAGCATATCATATTGTCATGTCCAATACATACAAGATGATGAATGCATATATTTTCTTATCATGACCGATACATACAAGATAATGGGATGATTACATATATGATAGATCCAATTACAAATGCATAAGGAATCTATCTATGTGTTCCTATTCTTCATAAGAATTTGGGATACTAGGCATCTATGAGACTAACTCCATGTAATATGGACAAGTTTTCTCCCATTGAATCATTACATACTGAACCCTTTAGCATAAAATGCCAATGTATGCTCTCTCTTTATCAGGTCAAGAGACTTGCAAGAACTATCTCTATAGGTATCTATTCCTATCACATAGGACATTTCTCTTTATTCCCTTAAAGAAGGTATTTCCACACCAGTTTCTATTCTTAGAACGTTTCATTCCTCATCATCATGTAGAATATGAATATGCTCCCACTAGATCTTTGTAATCAGAGATCCTTTTATTTTGATATACCATTCAAATATTTTGAATGTATAATCAAAGTAAAGACTCCAGTTCTGAGGTGCTTGTATTTAATCGATCATATTGATTAATCTCTTGTAACTTATAGACTGCATTTGTATTAATAGAATTATAAAACCCTTCAAGTTGCGTCACGTACACATCCTCATTTTATTCCTTCTAGGAATGCAGTTTTAATATCCATATGCCAAATTTCATAGTCTTCAAGTTCCAATAGCAAGCATGATCCTTTATGGCCTATAGCTACTGCAATTGGTTAAATAAATTCATCAGGTTCAACACCTTGAACTCACTTGAATTCATCTCAACCAATCAGCTCTTCAAATGTCATCCATGTCAGTCTTAACACTTAAGACCCAATTGCACTTATGGATTTTATCCCTATAAGTGCTACCATTAAGGTCATACCTTATTTGGTTTACATGGAATTTATTTTGGATCTTATGGCTTCAATCCATAAATCAAAATTGGGTTCCTCAACATCATCTATATAGATTATTGGCTCATCATCATATGACCAATTCATCACCTTTGAGTTTGTAGGACATCATTATCCATCATGCTCAAGGTGTTTTGTACTAGATATATGAGGTGTATATGTTACATAAGGAATTTGAGATTCCACAACACTTGTGATTCTAAATCTCCTTTTGTACCTTATCAAGTTTCAATGTTATTATGTTGATCTCGAACATTTTGAGTTCTACTTCTCTCCCACTTATTCTTTTGAAATTCAAATATCCTTATAACAAACACTTCGTTATTGGATTGAGATTAGTATTCAACTAACATTATGTGATTTGTGAATGAAGCTCATTCCAAGAAACTAATTTTCTTATATGAGCATCCAATCACTAAAAGACATATTGGAACATTCCCAATACCATATCTCATATGGTGTCTTTTATACCTTTTGAATGGATTAGTTAGTGTATAGCATGTTTTTTGGAAGAATTCTAGAAGATTAGTTATTTGTTTGATGATCATGCTCTTACTATTTAGAGTATGATTCCTTCTTTAATTTAGACATTATTTTGTCTTAATCATGAGTTCTCTATGATGCACTATCATAGATACTCACAAGGTCCTCAAACATTTGGTTTAAGTATCCCATAGATTGATCATATCAAAGAATTAATACTATTACCAACTTTGTTCTTCATTTATGATATCCTTGAACACTTCAAGATATTCATATTTGTATTTCATTAAATACCATATCTAAAGTACTAGCATTTATTCCAATAGGTATGTATATACAAAAATATGTATTATACCTAATAGAATAGTCATTCTCCCACTACATCTAGTGAAGATTGACTTGTCATTGTGCCCAATAAACAAGACATTCATATCTTAATGGTTCATTAACAAAGAGAGTCTAGTTTATCCATCAACATGGAACCTAGAGATGAATTTTTCATTCATTTGTTTAGATGATAATGCTAATTTATTGTTTGAGTCATCAATAACTTTTAGGTATTATCATTTTATCTCATGCATACCAAGTACCAAAAGATAAATAAGGCATTACCATAAAAGATCATATCTTTGAAATTGAAACATAAATTTTATTGATAAATAAGGCATCACCATAAAAGATCATAACTTTGAAATTGAAACATAAAATTTATTGATAGACATCCTTGTCCTTACAAGATGTAGAAATAAAATGTTTCTATTGGCAAAATGAAATAGTAGTTCATAACTCTATTACATGCCTCTTGGGCTGAAATAAAATAAAGGCACTACCATCTATGGCAGCAACACTTGGTCCATTCTTGATGAGTGTTCCTTCTTGTTCCTTTCATAAAGGCCTTCATTTCTTTTTAGATCATGCACATCAAATATGTCAAATCTATCTCTTGGTATCACATACCTGAGATAAATAAGTATTTTAAGTTTATTTCATAATACCTGAGGTGGAGATATTCATCCCATCCTTCTTCTTCTTTAGTTCATCTATGTAGAGAGGGAAATTTCTCTTCCAATGTCCTGGATCATGACAATGGTGACATTTGCCTCCCTTGTTTACCCCTCCCTTGGCATTGAATGTTGAAGATGACTTGGGTTGCTGGCTAGCATTAGAACCTTTCTTTGTTTTGCCCTTTCCCTTGCCTTTAGAATTTCCTTTCTTTCTGCTAATCATCATCACAGTTTTGGGTTTGTCTTTCTTCATCTGTGCCTTGGTTGTCCTCAACATGCCCAACAAATGTGTCAGTGGCCTGTCAAAGTTGTTCATGTTGCAGTCCATCACAAAATGACTGTAGGATTCTAGCAATGATTGCAGTATCACATCAGTAGCCAACTCTTGACTTAGAGGGAATCCCAGTCGAGTTAGGTTCTCTACATACCCAATCATCTTGAGTGTGTGAGGGCCTGGACCTCCTTCTATCATGACACACTTGAACAGTGCCTTAGAGACATCATATCTCTCTTGTCCTATCGGGTATTGATACATGTTCTTGAGATGTTGAACCATCTCAATGACGTCCATGTTGTTATGTTGTCTCTACAACTCATAGTTCATTGAGCACAACATCAAGCACTTCACATCAATGGCATCCTCAGTATGCTTTCTATAAGCATCCCTTTCAGCCTTTGGTGCAGTGGGAGTGGGTTCTTCTGGCTCTGGTGTATGTAGGACATAGAGCTTTTTCTCTTGAGTGAGAACTATTCTCAATGTCCTAAACCAGACGTGGAAGTTGATCCCATTTAGCTTGTCCTTCTCAAGGAACGATCACAACAAAAAGTGATTGTTTTTGGTAGCCATTTATTCTAAAAAAAGGAAATTTTCAATTTTAGTCCAAAACTCTTTTGATTTGATTTGATTTGAAAATGGATGATATTTAATTAGGTCTTTAATTAATGTTCTCATCAATTTTGTCTCAAATTGATAACCCTCATTATCAATTCAGAAGATTACATCGTACAACCTTCTAGTGAGCAAGATCCTGATTTCATCCAAGTCATGGACCAATGAGGGCTACCACCCACAACTAGAATCTTTCAGGTAGGTAACTTTTGCCAATTGCATCATATGCAATTCTTGATAGATTTCATGCACAACTCCTTTCCATGTTCATCTTTATGCCTCAAGGTGCTTGATCCTATCAAGGTCACCTTATTAAGCCCAACCCAAAAGCCAACACAATGAATATGCACCCTGCGAAGAAAGACCCACATATTCACCCTCATAATTCCAAGAAATAGATAGTGCACCATACATGCTTTTCATGTGTGATACTTTTGGAAGGCATCTTCAACTTAATATGTTTTTTGAGGGGGTTTTATATGCTCATATATGCATATATGTATCCAATAACCACATATATAGTACGTATCATATACCTGCTATGTCCCACAAACAAAAACATGCAATAACGATAAAACAATGATTATGACCATCATATTATAGTTCCTTGGAGCCATAAGGAACTACAGTCATCTAAGGTCTACATCACATACAACCTGTTATTAATGAAGATATGTGCTTGCCAATCTGGGTTGACTGGTTCAACCTTTGAACCGGTCGACTCACCTCTTAGCCGGTCAGTTGGTCTCCTCCAGTCGGTCATATGACTCCTCTAGATGGTTGTCTCGTCTGGTCGTCGAGGCTTCTTGTCGGACCACCAACTGCTCCTCAGTCATTCGTCTCGGTCCATCAAGTGGTCATCTTCAATCTTCATCATAACAAGAAATAAAGCTAATCCTATTTTACATAATCTTTGTGAAACCTCGAGTTACATTCGAGGGGAGCAAAGGTAGAAGAGAATCTCGAGTTATCTTGAGTTACATTTAGAATAGAACAAGAGGGCTCGGTGCACACACTGAGATGCAAATAACCATAACCAACCACACACATGCACATAGGGTTTATAGGCCATAACCATGCTACACATCAACCATCAAAACCATTTTAGGGTGATGCATATCGATTACATATATACCATATCATATATGTATATATTAGTTTGGGATCATGCAATATTAATTAGATATTCACA
The DNA here is from genome assembly GCA_963693085.1 of Alisma plantago-aquatica. Taxonomy (NCBI): domain Eukaryota; kingdom Viridiplantae; phylum Streptophyta; class Magnoliopsida; order Alismatales; family Alismataceae; genus Alisma; species Alisma plantago-aquatica. The sequence goes on from OY856410.1 coordinate 644,118,919, forward strand.
TCATTCATTTAAATATTCACATCATATGCAATAAATTAAGGACGGTAAAACCAAAATTCTATCACATAAATTATCCCAAAATATAGAGTATTGACGTGGCTTTGATACCACTATAGGGTTTTACGTGGCCGGAGTAGGCAGCATAAATAAAATTTTTACTTGACCATAAACCCATAACTAGCAGATCACATCAACATCTATGTAATAGGAAGGATGGTTTTAGTGAGTTATACCTGGTCCTGAGGCTTGCTCAGTGACTATACCTCATAGTAAGTGCAGTCTTCAACCACCTATCTTCAACGATGTCTATACAACTCCTATTCTTGACCTGGACTATGGTTGACTATCATCCTCATAAGCGGAAGAAGTCTCCCATCTCTATAGATAGTCCACACAGACTACTGAGAACTCTAGTCATCCTAAAGAATGGACTAGAAGGAGTTGTCCCCTTCTGTTGGTGTACTATTCACCAACACACTCTCCCACAACTAGTTATTATTCTGCAATTGTCTTTCCCTCACTGTGCCTCCTCCCTATTCGGGCGGCACTTACTCGGGCTCTCTTGGTTACCAGAACTAGAGAGGACAAAAACTTTGTAGAGAAACTATTTCTCAGAAGTCATTCTGAGATGTTGTCTATTATGTGTATGGAGAAGCCCCATGTACCCCTCTATTTATAGTACAGGGCAGGGTCAGGGTTCCCAGTCTGTGTGGGAGTAAAAGGGTCCATATTTTCCATGAATAATTTGCACTGCCGTAGGTGAACTAGTCGATTCACTAGTGAACCGGTCGGTTGGCTGTATGAATCAGTCAGTTCACTCAGTGAACCTGTCGGTTCACAAGCCAAACTTTTACATAATTGACTTTCCTATTTTGTTTCAAATTAATGCGAAGATCAATTCTTATCCCAATCGAATTGGACTTGTGAAATAGGAAACTTTTCTCACAAACTAGGAAAACCCAACACTACTTGTTTGGTCCAATTGAACCGATTAGTTCACTAGAGTGAACTGGTCATCCCATGACCATGAGCCGATTGGTTCACCCAGTGAACTGGTTGGTTGGTGGTCCAGATTGTGTAGAACTCAGTCAATTCAGTCCTCAATCAATCTAACACTCTAATCAGTTGGTTCAACACTTGAGCTTGATGATTCTGAGGCAAGTCTATTGATTGAATGTTTGATTGAGTACCTAAACACTTCAGTAATCAATCCAAACATCATTCATGGATAAAATTCTCTTCCAAGTTAATCCTATGTGCCTGACCCTATAGGTCCCATGTCATGTTGGTACTGAATGTCCATAACTAGCTCATGACATCACAAGCAAAGTGTGGTACCTAGTCACACTTGAGTGCTACCCAAGTGATATGGAAAGTTGGAGAAGAACTTTCAATCCTACAGTTTGTGATTGGTGTTCTAGTGAATGTATAATTCCTTTGTCTATGATATCCTGAATGAACTCAAGGCATGGAGTTGTCATCCTTTCAACATTCATTCATGTTTCTTGAACTAGAGCAGACTGTCTAAGATATGTGTGATATCAATATCATATATTGATTCATGTGTGCATGCACATGCCTTTCTTATTCTCACTTATCAAGTGACCTGGACATCATACTCCCTTAGGAGGGACAAATCCCATATCTATCACTCACATTCTATCTTATGCGTCAAAGCCACCCAATCATTAGGGAATCATACTCCCTTAGGAGGGACATCATATGATTGTCTCTCATGGCATCATACTCCCTTATCAAGTGACCTGGACATCATACTCCCTTAGGAGGGACATCATATGATTGGCTCTTAGGGCATCCATACCAACAGACCCCCCTAGCTATATTTCTTATACTAAGTATTTCATAATAGTTGTACGCATTCTTTATATTCCTTCTTGAAGTATAAAATGATATCATTTTAAGTTGTAGATCCATGAACTACTTATACAGTGATAACTGCCTTGCTTATATCATTTAGTTGAATATGCTTATTTTTTAATAGTATAAATTGTTGTTTAGCTTATCAATGCTTATAATAGATGTTGGCATATAGGTATATCTCTCAATGGGACTTTGGTCTCACCCTGTGGGATCCACATTTTTTTAGGTGGACGGACAGGCTGATATAGAGATCGTGTGGTTGAAACTAACAATACACAGATCTATAGCTAGTGGATCATGGATACGCAATCTGTGTCTAGTAATAGAGTATTATGTACTGTCCCTATACACTCAGGTCCTTGGGGGTATTCTTGTGAATTTTTTACATCATTTTGAGTTTTTGGCTATAAGCCATAGTGGTACAGACATAGTTTGTATACATGAACATATGATTATATGTAACAGTTTGTGGCTAAATGGCCAGTGAACAATGAAGTGTAATACCTTTTTATATGAATGAAATACAGAGGCAACAATTTATATCTTCAATTGTGGATTATTGAGCTTGAAATTTGGTTATATGATCTATAACATACCAAAACTTTGACATATTCTTTTTTTGGCCTTTCCCAATATTTTCCTATCATTTCTATCCTTTTTGGCCTTGATGATTAAATTGTGGAATTTATAGTGGTTTGGTGAACATTTGTTCAATAATTATACCATTGTAAGGGTTTATGAACAATTACCTCAGTGAAATATTATTTAAGGATCTAAAATGTAAAATCACCGCTTAAGTGGAACAATGGTAAATAAATCCATGCTAGAAGTGTAAGGCCCCAAACCTTACTTAATGTATTGAACAAGCTTAACTACCATAGTTAAGTACTCAAAACCTTAATCTAACCTTATGAGGTGTTTTTAAATCATGAGACAAGATTAAGTTTCAAGTTTGGTCCAATTTGGATGTTGTTTGTGCAAGTTATGCAATTATATGCACATTTTGGACTTTTATGCAATTTACCCAATTCGGAGGTTTTCTTTGTAAATTGTCACATGCATTATAATCTTTAGATATTACCTTACCATACTCAAGTTTTTGAACCACGGGGAACCTAGTTGCACCTTGGTTTGATGTTGTTACTTTCCAAGGGCATTAAAGGGATTACCCTCTTTATAAATGAGCTTATCTTTAAAAGCTATCAACCAATGGGGTTATTTCTTTGATTGGAGGATGGTGGAGATGGCCTAGAAGTCTCCATGAGCTTTTAGGACCGACCTTGGATATAAAAAAAGTCTCTATGATCTGTTCTCTTACGTGGCTATGATGCTCTAGCCCATAGACACCTCATGCTTGCCCCCTTCTTTATAAAGCCATGCCTACCCCTTCCCACCTCCCAATCCAAGAAGCAATCCTCTCCTTCTCTTTCCCCCATCTTAGAGCATCATCCCTTCTATTTTTGGCCACAAAGTTTCTATCCTAAGGTAAAAGAGGGTGCCTACCTTGGTGAAGAAGGCTCCTAGGGTTGCAAATTTCTCTATTTGGGATTTCTTAAACTCCTCCTTGGAGATTTTGACCAAAACTAATAAGTATCCTCATTTACTTCCCTATTTACATGCTTTTAGTATTCTTCCCACCTTATTTCAGGTCATAACCATGACATTCCATGGTAAAACTCCACTTAGAACCCTAAAACATCTCATATCCATGCTCTTTTTCTAGGGTTTGCACCTCTAAAGTGGAGAAGGTGATCTTTGCTCAAGAAAGGAGCTTGGCTTGGAGCAACCAGACATTCTAATCTCGGGATCCTTGCTGTTTGGACCTTCCTACCTTCCTAGAGGTGAGTTTTATAACCCCCTTCTCATATATTGCATACTACATGCTTAAAAGTCATGCTTCTATGTTTAAAATCGATGATCTCCATCTCTTTTTACCATGTTCTTCTAGGGTTTTGGATTCTTGTTGTTTTACCTTCTCTAGAAGATCTAGTTTGGTTACCTATGTAACTTGAAACCTGATCTTGGGTCAAATGGTGTTTTCTCCCCCTCCCTCTCTCTTCAATTATCTCGATCGGTTTGATGATGTGGCAATTTCTTATTGGTCAGTATTGAAAAATTCATATCTATTAATCTACTTATCCAAATTTAACAAATAAATATGTTTTGGACTTAGAAAATTAATACCTATATAATAAAAATACTTTCAAGGTATGATTTCATGGTTTGACGAAGGGTGGTTTTTGTAAAATGAATTTGATATATAAAATCCATAAAAATTATATCTTAATCATCATAATTCCAGAATTAACATAAAATATGTTTTCTTCATCAGGAGAACCTAATAAGTTTGTTAGTGATATTTTCAAAATATAAATCCAAGTTTTTCTAAAAAGTTATGAAATTAGGGTTTCTATACATTAATGTGCACTATGTACTCTAATACATGTTAATACATGGAAAATAGGCAAAGTGGAACTTGGACTCAATTAAAGTGCTGAAAGTTAGTAATTGATATCAATAAGAGAGGTATGTGCAATCCCTATTTAGGTATGTGAATTCTTACACCCTAAGTTGGGATATTAGCATATCAAACCCTATATTTCCCTAATTACGCTTTAATGATCCCTATTTCCTCTTTTCATGATTCTTTTGTTAAATTTCCTCAAAATTTATAATGATATTCTTTTTTCTTGGGTCTTGTACCCTACTACCATGTTCTAATTGATATGATGCTTTTACTTGTCATGATTTCTTTTCTAGCATTTTGATTTTATGGATTATTTAGCTATAGTAGTGGTACTTATGTACAACCACCCATAGATAGGGCATGTATTAATTTTCCCTCAGGAGTGTCTTATTCTCCCCCATAAAAATATGTGTAGGTGACTGGGAATGTGTTAATTCTCCCCTCACCTATAGGTTGAGGTCTGGTAGGTGCCTCAACCCTACTTAGTTAATGTAGTCAATATTAATCATGCATTCAATTCCTTTATTATTTAATGTTATGGCAAGCATCTATTTGGATTATGCCTCATACTCTTGTTCTCTTCATCTTATGATGAAATCTTAGCCTTTACTTTCATGTTATTCCTTATCTATTGTTCTTTTTCATTATTTGACACATACCTTGTTTTCTTTCCCTCTTGTTGGGTGATTTCCCAACCACCCAGGTTTTGATCGAGGTGTTAAACATGAACAAGGAGAACATAGCTTCCAACATGGACCTAGCTCTTGGAGATGTTGCTTGGAGATAGATTTGAATTAGTTTAGACTTCCCTCTATCTAGATCCTTTTTGTTGTATCTTGTTGTAAGCCCTAATGGGAGATTTTGTTGTACTTTTGTAATCTTTTATGAAAGTTGAATATAGTCAGTTATTTTTATTCTGCTGCTACACTTCGGTTGTTTTGAATACCATTTATTGAAGTTTGAAAATTTTGCACCTATTCCATCATACCTTTGAGTGTGTTTGGAATGGATGTTTTATTCTTCAATTTTTTTTCAATAAGGAGTGGATCCCACTCCTTACACGATCGGTTTAAATTTACCCTATTTTGTGGTAATATTGTTATGAATGGTAATTCCACACTTTGTTTTGAGTAATCTCTCTTAGTGTGGCGATGGTTGTCATAATTTGTGGTATCAAAGTTATAGGTTTGCTGAGTCTACAGGGACACTGGGACTAGGACTAGGATGATGTCTAAGTTTAAAACATGATATCAAATGTGGTTCATACTGCCTAACCTTAGTACTTGAGTGCCCTGGCCAGGTATTCAAATGTTGAAGGAAAGGAAAGTATGGAACTCCTAAATTAATTTCTTTCTAATTACTCTGATCAAGTAGTCATTTTGAAACAATCTAAAGAGTATAAAAATCATAAATCATGGTGCATTACTCCATCTTACCCTAAATAGGATGAGAACTACATCATAATATACATAAACATTAAATGTTTGGAGATTAGAAGAGAGAGATATGACACCATGAAACATAAACCTGAGCACAAATAAGCTATGAGAGGTTCTTGAAGTTGTGAATTAGAGACATTTACAAAGTAAGAAGTAGATAAATCTGTGTCAACGAAGTAAGTCAAGGTGTAAAATCCATGTATGATGTAGAGAAATCCTAAAGTAAGTATGAAGGGAGGAGATAAAATAAGAACAAAAAAAGAATGATTAAAGTAGAACCTGAGTTAATCTCAGACCAACCTGTGTATATAAGAAAGTAAAGATGTAACCCTTATGATTTGTGAAAGAAAATAGGGGAGATAATCCATGTTAAATATAGAACATGTGAAAAATAATGATCTATCTCTTAATGAGAATTTGTAAAAATGGTAAAGCCTTGGGATATACATGAAACAATGAACAACTAATAAAGAGAGAGTAATGATATGTGTTCATACCTATAATTCCAATGCCGATGGAAAGGAAACCAAGAAGAAATAGGTTAAATGAAACATGAGCAGTTGTGAACCTATGTAATAACAAAGAGAGTTGGGTAACTGTTGGGTTTTGTAGAGAAAACATGCACGGAGGAAGCAATAAAATCCACGCAACCCGACACAGGATCTTGTCGACAACAACGTATTTGGAAGGAGTGTTTGCAGGATATACTTATCGCGGAGCAAGTCCGGCGATATCCCGCTACACGACGGTGCAACGCTACTGACCTACACGGATGGAACTTCTCTCCCGTTCGCTGTCACAGGAAGATCCGACGGTTCTCTTGTGCGATGATGTGTGTTGCTCGTAATGCGCACGGATGGTCGTCGTGTCCACCGAACGCAGGTGTCTCAGCATCTTCATCTCTACTTCGTCCATGCGGATGGACTGGAACTCCACATCACACTTCCTAAGTTGGAGGGAAGGAGTCGTGTCTGTGTGGCAGCATGCTAGCGGCGTGTTTCTCTCCTTCCTCTCCTAAGGATGGTGACGGCTAGGGTTTACGTACGTGAGCATAAACTAAAAGTGTCTCTCGATATCTTATATAGATATCGACCATCAATCCTCCTTTAAATAAGATACAAAGGAAAGTAGGGTTTCCTAAACCCATCGATAAACAGAAACATTGTGTTAATTAAAACGCTCATGGATTAATTAGAATATTCTAGAATTCATTAATTAACCAAATAATCGCATTAATTGACTAATTAATATCTGACTCCATGCAATCGCTTGGGATGGCTCTATGGGCATACATATACCAACAGACTCCCACTTGCACTTAGATCCAGTCACTCCAATATTATTCTAATCCATTACATAAACATTTTAGTAATCAATGTGATTTGGAGCAATTCCAATCAAATCCACAATTATACTCCTATTCCAACACATCCTATGCGTGTGACCCGGTAGGCTCCAAATTACGTTGGCAGTGATATCCATAATCATATTATGATTTCACAAGCAATGATTGGTATCTAGCAAGACATCATTGCCACCTAAGTAATTGGAGAAGTTGGAGAACAACTGGACCTATCATTCATGACTGGTGTTACAGTGATTGTATAGTTCTTTTGTCGCTGATATCCGGATTGAACTCGAGTCATGGAATTGTTATCCTTTTCAACATTCAATCCATGTTCCTTGAACTAGAGTAGATTGTATGAGATATATGTAATCTCAATATCACATTTTGACTCACATCAGTATGTCCATGCACTTCTCACACTACTACAGAAGTGCCTTTTAGTGTCGGTTGTTTAACCCCCTTTGGCGTCGGTTTCGGAACGACGCCTATGTGGGCGCCGCTAAAAGGTTGGACACTTCAGCGTCGGTTAAAAAACCGACGCCTATTTAATATAAAGGCGTCGGTTATTTATAAAACACCGACGCCAAAATGGTTCGTGCCACAGAAAACGGCGTCATCTAGGACGCTTTCTGCGTCGGTTATATACTAAACAACCGACGCCGAAAAGTGTCCTAGATGACTCCCATTTCCTGTAGCGCGAACACTTTTGGCGTCGGTGTTCAACAAAAAACCGACGCTGTAAGTCTGTGCTGACGGTTATCGGTAAATAACCGACGCCTATATCTATTTTTTTTTTATAAATCTGTTTGCAGGCCTGCTGTGGCTGGTCAGCAGGATGAGAACCTGCAGTTCAGTTTTCTGAACTGCAGGTTTACGACATCCATTGATATCAGCCTACAAACAGGCCACAAACCTGCAAAATTAACATAAAAAGATTCACACAAGTAGATACATTCAGACATCAATTCAATTGTCACGTTCACACATATAGAATCATTCAAATACATGTTTTAACATTCAGAAACATTCATTTACAAAGTATCATTCATCATCACTATCAACATCCCAATTATATCTTACAGTTGCCACTATTTGTACAACTATTGCCCATTCTTCTCTTACTTCATCTAATGCTTCCCTCGTATATGGAGCATGTACATTTTTTAAGTGTTTGCCTATAGTGTGGTCAGTTTTAAACACCTGCAAAGAGAATGATGTATATAAGTAATAATATAAAAATAAGATTGATATATTTTATACTAACTAATGAGACTATATATAATACCTCATGTATGGTATCGATGTCTTTCTTCGCCTGTGTATGGTATAGAACTCTCCTCCAGTATCTCCCTCACAGACTCCTGTGCGGAGAGGGACATTCCAACTCGAGATATCATCTTCCGTTGCCTCCTCCGCAGCAATATCCTTATCTCTGAACGTTTCTCGTAGGATTCTGAACCCCTCCTTCCCTCTACTACATCGAAGCCATGCCACAGTTGAACCCTTTCACCGAGCCCTACCCGGCCAAACAGACGTCGCCTGAAGTACCACCGTCGTCGTCGTCTCCACCTCCATCGCAACTTGCTGTGCTAGTCCTGGCAGTTTATCACCCCACATGCTTTCCTCACCAGTTCCTGCCGCTAGACGACCACACAATGGAATCCAAGAGGATATGCAGGCGTTCGCCACAGACTATAGGATGAGTATACTCAGCTTATAGTCTTTGGCGAACTCCTGCATATCCTCTTGGATCCATTGTGTGGTCGTCTAGCGGCAGGAACTGGGGAGGAAGGCATGTGGGGTGATAAACTGCCAGGACTAGCACAGCAAGTTGCGATGGAGGTGGAGACGACGACGACGGTGGTACTTCAGGCGACGCCTACTTGGCCGGGTAGGGCTCGGCGAAAGGGTTCAACTGCAGCATGGCTTCGATGCAGTAGAGGGAAGGAAGGGGTTCAGAATCCTACGAGAAACGTTTAGAGATGAGGATATTACTGCGGAGGAGGAGGAAACGGTAGACGATATCTTGAGTTGGAATGTCCCTCTCCGCACATCAAGTTGCTCCAGCCGCCTCCGCGCATCTGAAAATGTCATTAAAAAGGCAAACATTTAGCATTTGTATTAACTAGAAAAAGGAAAACATTTAGCATTTGTATAAACTAGAAAAAGGAAAACATTTACCATTTGTATAAACATACATGTCTCTAAAATTGTGATCTTTTATCAATTAACAATCCTTCATTGTGATCTCCGCGCACATATAAGTCATCATTAGCTTCAATATTTTGTGGAGTTGGCAACCCAACTGAGAATGGACTGGAGTCATCATACTTATCATAGTACTCTTCTTCATCTATAGGATCTTCAATGAACTGTCTTTTACCATGAAGAACAACCGACCATTTATCATTTGCAGGATCATCGATATAGAATATTTGTTTTGCCTGTGATGCCAATATGAATGGTTCAGCCTTCTCGCCAATCATTTCAAAGTTCACCAAAGTGAAACCCAATTCATCCACTATAACTCCTTTGGTGTTATCAACCCAATTACATTTAAAGAGCGGAATATTGAAATCTATGTAGTCAAACTCCCAAATGTCTTCAATGACACCGTAATATGACATTTTAGCTTCACGTGGACTCTTATCCTTTGCACTTGCAAAGTACATAGTTGACACTTGAAGAGTGACCCCACTATTTTGGACGACACTCTTATCATCTTGGCGCTTTGTGTAATATGTGAATCCATTAATGTCAAACCCTTCATAAGACATAACATGTTTTGTTATCATTTTGGTTTAAAGACCATGTTGGGATCTTCCTTATTGGAGTTCTTTGTCAGTCAGGCATTGTATCGATGTAATGCACGTTGAGAAAAATGTCTGTGATAGCATCATTGGTACTCTATTAAATATACCAGGTAAGACTAAACAAAGGGGTTGGTGTACCCCTAAACATGCGCATAATTAAAAAAACTATTACTACAGACAAGTCTAGATAGATAGACAACTAAATACTACACCAACATGGTCCCGCATGCATCAGTAACTCCTTTTTGATGATGAAGCTGTGTCACGAAGCTCCTCACTGTATTTAGACGAATCTGAACTGATAGGGGCCTCAGATTCTGATTTGTCTGAGCTGATATGCGACGCCGTGCGCTCATACCGCAGAAGATGATCGAGGGTGTCGCAGTTGTTGTTGGTTATCCAAACTTTGATGGAATTATCGCCAACTGGACGGAGAAAAAGCCTATTCCAACGGACCAGATACAGCTCTCCAATCCAATCATGCCAACCGGATTTTGATACAAGATTTCCCGCCAAATCATACTCAACCTCGATTACATGTGAATAATTTCCAAAAGTTAGGGTCACTTTACCAGGCATGTAGTGTCTTCCTTTTAGAAAACGCCAATGTTTGGGTATGACCAATTGGTTTAAGGAACGATCATCTAGGATGATGTCCAATTGTTCTTCAATAGGGAACGTTAACATTGACATAGAGGCCCAATTCATAGTCATTGTTATGGGAAGACAGAGACTGCACAATATTAGTATTAACAAAGTGTAAGTACATATAACGATGTTATATATTTTCAGAAAAAGTTGTATAACATCAGTTAACCTTTTAAACAAGTATATATTAGGAAACAAGTATATATTAGTCAATCTTGGACGGGTTTCTAGGCCAACAAACACATTTGATGTCAATCTTATATATAATAAATGTGTACCACCTATCCCATCCTTGAACACCTAATCTCACTTAGGATGTAAGTGTATAATGTGTATTTGGTTTTCAAGAAAATTTCGGCAGCATTTCCCCGTTGTTCTCTAAGTACATATGTACTTAGAGAACAAATGGGGAAATGCTACCGAAATTTTCTCGAAAACCCAATACACATTATACACTTACATCCTAAGTGAGATTAGGTGTTCAAGAACAGTCCCAAACTGGGGACTATCCAAGATTTACTCCTACTGAGTAAATCTTGGACGGGTTTCTAGGCCAACAAATACATGTGTTGTCATTCTTATATAAACCCTATAATTCATGAAATCATTCTAATTCAATTTAATATGTTGGGATCACATAATTATATAATGACATCAGAATATATAGAAGAATCATAATTAACATGATTAACAACATGCTCATCAAACTAGGGTTTTCTTGAATATCATCTAATAAATCAAGAATTTCATAGTTTCAAACATGCAATAATTCACAATGCAATGTTATAAACTATAGGCAACATGGATAGATGAAATAAATAAACATCCAGCATCTATCACTTATTCAATCTTCAAAAAACCTTGACAAACATCCAACATCTATCACTTATATAATTTGCATGTATATACACCCTAAAGTGCCACAAATCATATAATAAAACTATCATGTTATGATATTAGGACCACTTAAAGCAGATTAGGCACATTAAGCAAGCAGAGTAGGGAGCCAATTTCGTGCAAACAGATTAGGCAACAGATTAGGTCAGCACATAAAGAACCAATTTCGCGCCTGGGTAGGTCTGCAGGTACCTGGGCAAGAAGAGTAGGGTGAGGTCGAGCTGGTTGAGTACGTGGGTGGCGGCCGACGAGCTCCAGAACCAGCGGCAGTGACTCCGACGAGCAGGAGCGTCAGCCGCAGCAGGCAGGCAGGCGGCCAGGCGGCGGCAGGCAGGCAGCGGCCAGGCGGAGGAGAAGGAGAAGGGGGTACAGCGGCGCCGGTTCTCAGGCGTGGCAGGCAGGTGGGCACCAGGCGTTGCGGCGGCGCCGGTTGTCAGGCGTGGCGGCGGCGCAGGCGGTTGGAGCAGGGGCGCCGGTTGTCAGGCGTGGCGGCGGCGCAGGGGTGCCAGAGAAGAAACGCGTCGGAGAGGGGCGCCGGAGAGGGGACGCCGGAGATGGGGCACCGGAGAGAAGCGCCGGAGAAAAATTACAGAGAAATCGCCGGAGAAATCGCCGCAATAGGGAAATAGGGTAGCAATGAGGGGAAGAGTCGGGCGATCGAAGGTTATGAAGTTCCCCAATAGCGTCGGTTGTTGACAACAACCGACGCCTAAACATATTTACCGTCGGTCGTTGGCAACATCCGACGTCCATTTGGACGATATTTTCGTGAAAATGTTTGGCGGGAACCCCATTCAGCGTCGGTTAGTAAAGGACGACCGACGCGGAAAAGGACACTTTTCGCGCAAATTTCCATCGCACATAAGCGTCGGTGTTTTAACTAAATAACCGACGCCGAAAGTGACATTATTTTTTCGCTCGAAAATTGGATGAAATAATGTGTCGGTTTGGTATAAACAACCGACGCTGTATACAAAGCGGTACCCGTGTTTGGCTGGTCTTTGAATATAGACGTCGGTTCTTCGAAATAACCGACGCCTTTAATATAAGGCGTCCGTGTTCCTTAAAAACCGACGCCCAGAAAAGCGACACTGAATGCTATTTCTGTAGTAGTGTCAGTCTCGCTTATCAAGTGGCTGGAATATCAAACTCCCATAGGAAGGACAAATTCCATCTACATCACTCACAGTCATCCCCATGTATTACTGTGCACGCAAGCACCATCTTTATGGCAATCCTTATTCAGGACCATGTTGGATGATGTCAAAGTACACCGAACGACATGTGATAAGTGTAGTGACTTGAAGTCTAAGAACCACAATCACCACCATCATTATGAGATGTGACTCTAACTACCAATCATGGTATCCATGTGTACTCTCAAGGTGGGTCTATCCGATACACTTTTATCTAACAAGTATCTATGTATTTGGTTTGATATCTCCATATCATGGATAATGAGATTCTTCCATCAACCAACATACATTCTAATCTTATGTGTTATTGATGTCTATAGATATTTCCACAATAACAACCGATTAGGGAAAAAAACAAGAATACATACTCTTAGAATACATATGATCTCACTATTCAGGTCATCAACCCGAAGACATATGTCATTGAGTATATTATTCTATAGACATCTATAAGTTTTATGGTCATCTCACAATATAAAACACAAACATATAGATTGGAAACTTGCCTTTATTGATATGATCAATGTAGTATTACAAATCGTTTACATAGTATCCCATTACAATCACCAAATGATAGTCTCTGTGGGCATACATACCAACAGATTCCCACTTGCACTTATACCCAATCACTCATGAATCTCAATCTAAGTGATCGAACATGTCCGTCATGTTTCTACTGTGAAAGTACTTTTGTGAGTGGGTCAGCCACATTGCTTTCTGTAGGTACTCTACAAATCTTCACATCTCCTCATTGTAACATCTCTCATATGAGATGGAACCACTGTAGAATATGTTTGGAATGTTGTTGCAATCTTGGTTCTTTAGCCTGTGCAATTTCTCCATTGTTGTCGCAAAACAACTCAATTTCATCACCAGCGCTTGGAACCACTCCAAGTTCAAAAATGAACTTCTTGATCCACAGCTTCCTTCGCAGCATTAGATGCGGCAATATATTCGGCCTCTATTGTAGAATCTGCAACCATCTCTAGCTTGGAACTCTTCCAGCTCACAGCTCCGTTGTTCAGGCAAAACACAAATCCAGATTGTGATCTGTAGTCATCTTTGTTAGTTTGGAAGCTAGCATCGGTGTAACCCTTTACCACAAGCTCTTCCTCACCGCCGTATACCAAGAATTTATTCTTAGTCCTTTGCAAGTACTTTAGGATGTTCTTTACGACTGTCCAATGACATTCACCTGGATCTGACTGATAATGGCTCGTCATGCTCAAAGCATACGACACATCAGGACGAGTACATAACATTACGTACATGATAGATCCAATTGCTGATGCATATGGAATCTTACTAATGTGTGCCCGTTCATCACACGAACTAGGACACTGGGCTTTAGAGATTGTAACCCCATGGGACATGGGCAAGTTACCTCTCTTAGAACCCTTCATGCTAAACCTCTTTAGCACCTTGTCAATGTATGTGCTCTGTCTTAGGCCTAGAAGCCTTCTAGATCTATCTCTATAGATCTTGATCCCTAGTATATAGGATGCTTTGCCTAAATCCTTCATAGAGAAGGTCTTCCCTAGCCAACCTTTTACTGTCTGAAGAGTAGGGATGTCATTTCCCATCAATAGTATGCCATCCACATACAATATGAGAAATACGACTGTGCTCCCACTAACCCTTTTGTAAACACAAGGTTCATCTTCATTTTTACTAAAGCCAAACTTTTTGACTACTTCATCAAAATGTAGATTCCATCTCCGAGATGCTTGCTTCAATCCATAGATTGACCTTTGTAGCTTACAGACTTTATTGGCTTCCTTTGGATCGATAAAACCCTCACCTTGTGTCATGTACACATCCTCGAGTAAATTCCCATTAAGGAATGTTGTTTTAACATCCATCTGCCAAATCTCATAGTCATGATAAGCTGCAATGGAAAGCATGATCCTGATGGATTTAACCATGGCAACTGGTGAGAAGGTCTCGTCATAATCAACACCTTGAATTTGACAGAATCCTTTCGCAACCAATCTACCTTTATAGGTTTGAACATTTCCATCCATGTCAGTCTTCTTCTTAAAGACCCACTTGCACCCTATGGGTCTTACCCCTTCGGGTGGATCCACCAAGGTCCATACCTTGTTGGTGTACATGGATTCCATCTTAGATCTCATGGCTTCGAGCCATTTCTCAGATTCTAGTCCCTTAGTAGCTTCTATATAGGAAGTTGGCTCATTTTTTATGCCCAATTTGTCACTGTCTTGAGTCACGAGAAATCCAAATCTCTCAGGCTCAATTCATGTCCTACTAGACCTATGAGGTTCATGTGTTACATTTGGAACTTGAAATTCCACAACAACTTGTGAGTCTTCATATTCCTTATGTACCTCCTCAGGTTCTCTGCTTTCTTGTTGGTCTCAAACTTCTTCAAGCTCTACATTCCTCCCACTAATTCCTTTGGAAATAAATTCCTTTTCAAGAAATACAGTAGTCCTAGCAACAAACACTTTGTTGTCAGTTGGTGTGTAGAAGTAGTATCCTCGAGTTTCCTTGGGGTATCCAACAAAATAGTATTTTCCGATTTGGGTCCAAGCTTTTCAGGAAATTGTTTCCTAACATAAGCTTCACATCCCCAAATATTTAACATAGACAAATTGGGACGATTCTCATTCCATATCTCATATGGTGTCTTTTGAACTGATTTGAAAGGTACACAGTTAAGTGTAAACGCTGCAGTTTCAAGAGCATATCCCCAGAACGATATTGGAAGTTTGGCTGAACTCATCATTGATCGTACCATGTCTAATAATGTATGATTATGTTGTGGTGTACCAGGTGGAGTCCATTGTGATACAATACCATGGTCTCTCAGAAGGTCCTCAAACTCTTGTCTTAAGTATTCGCCACCTCGATCTGAACGGAGTGCTTTAATACTCTTACCAAGTTGCTTCTCTACTTCATTCATGAAAGTCTTGAACATTTCAAGAGTTTTTGACTTGTGTTTCATAAGATATACATAGCCATACCTACTGAGGTCATCAGTGAAGGTAATGAAGTATTGATAGCCTCCTCTAGCATTTGATCTAAAAGGTCCACATACATTGGTATGTATGAGCCCTAGCACATCACTGGCTCTCTCACTGTGTCCAGTGAAAGGAGTTTTGGTCATCTTCCCTAATAAACATGCCTCACATGTCTCTAATGATTCAAAATCAAAAGAGTCTAGATAACCATCCTTATGGAGTCTAGATATGTGCTTCTCATTTATGTGCCCAAGACGACAATGTCATAAGAATGTTTTGTTTGAGTTTTCAAGTTTTAACCTTTTAGTATTTATGTTATATATGCTAGTCTCAAGTTCTAACAAGTAGATACCATAAAACATAGGGGCATTTCCATAAAAGATCTCATCTTCAGATATAGAAATAATTCCATTCTTAATGTGAAATTCAAATCCACTCTTGTCCATACAAGACATAGAAATAATATTTCTATTAATGACAGGTACATAATAGCAATTCTCTAATTCTATTACAAGGCCCGTAGGCAAAGATAAACTAATAACTCCAACTGCGATGGAAGAAACTCTTGCTCCATTAGCAACCCGTAGCTCGACTTGGCCCTTTCGTAAAGGCTTACTTCTTATCAGATCCTGCATATTAGGACATATGTGAGATCCACATCCGGTATCCAGTACCCATGATGAAGAAGTATTTAAGTTTATCTCAATAACGTATATACCTGAAGTGGAGATCTCTATCCCCTACTTCTTCTTCCTCAGTTCCTCCAAGTAGAGAGGGCAGTTTCATTTCCAATGTCCAGGCTGGTGACAATGGTGACAACTACCTTCTTTGGAGATCCTACCTTTAGCTTTGAGTGTGGATGACTTTGGCTTCTGCCTGGCTTTAGAACCTTTCTTAGCCTTATCTTTGCCTTTTGACTTTCCCTTTGTCTTGCTGATCATCATCACAGACTTGGGCTTGTCTTTCTTCATCTATGCTTCAGCTGTCCTCAACATGCCCAACAATTCTGACAACGGCTTGTCAAAATTGTTCATGTTGTAGTTCATGACAAAATGACTATATGATTCAGGCAATGATTGTAGAATCACATCAGTGGCCAACTCTTGACCTAGGGGAAATCCCAGCTTGGATAGGCTTTCCACGTACCCAATCAAGGTGAGTATATGGATGCCAACTGAGTCTCCTTCTTTCATCTTGCTTTTGAACAAAGCCTTTGAGACATCATATCTCTCCTGTCTTGCTTGATGTTGATACATGTTCTTGAGATGTGTTACCATCTCCATGACATTCATGTTCTCATGCTGCTCTTGCAACTCATAGTTCCCTGAGCACAACATCAGGCACTTGACATCCACGACATCATCAAGGTGCTTCTTGTAAGCATCCTTTTCAGCCTTGGGCGCATTTACGGCGGGCTCCGCTGGATCTGGTGTTTCAAGGACATAGAGCTTATGCTCATGTGTGAGAACAATTCTCAGCATCCTAAACCAATTTTTAAAGTTGGTTCCGGTAAGTTTGTCCTTCTCAAGGACTGATCACAACGAGAACGTGTGAGTGTTGTTTTCCATTTGATTGCTACAAAAGAAAATTTTGCATTTAGTCCAAAACATTTTGACTTGTAAAGATTTGATAAATGAGATTAATTAGGCCTTTAATTAGTTACGCTCCCACTATTTTTATTCAAATTGATATCCCTCACTATCAACTCAGAAGATTGAAATGCACAACCTTCTAGTGAGCCAAGATCCAAAATAATTGGATCAATTCCCAACCAACACTGACATCAAAAACCAAATACTAAGGTAGGCAACTTTTGCCAATTGCATCATATGCAACTCTTGGATAGATGATCATGCACAACTCCTTGCCATGATGCATTTGTGTGCCTCTAGGTACTTGATCCTATCAAGGTTCCCTAGTTAAGTCCAACCGATAAGCCAACACGATGAGTGTGCACCCTGCGGAGGCAGACCCACACACCCACCATCACACTTCCACGAGATAGACAGTGTACCACACGGAGGTGTGCCCACACATAGTCGATCAAGATTTTCATGTGTGTTTCTTTATGGAAGGCAACTAAAACTTAATATTATTAATTGAGGGGTTTTATTAATACATATACATATCCAAACACCACATACTTATAGTACGTATCATATACTACTATATCACCAACCACAAACGATAGACATGCAATCATAAACACAAATACATCAGTTATGGCCATACTATTGTAATCATTTGGAGCAACAAAGGATTACGGTCCACCTATGGTCTTATGCATCTCATGCAACACCTGTGAATCAACCTATAAGCATGTAATGATCAACATTACAATGAACAACTTCATGGATGCTTCGTGAGGTTGGAAGTTCAAGTTGCTTCTTGGAATTGGATCTTCTTGTTGCTTCTCCATGGATGCTCCTTGGAGTTGGATATTTAGGTTGCTTCTTGGAATTAGATCTTCATGGTGCTTCTCCATGGACACTCCTTGGAGTTGGATCTTCAAGTGGCCTCCTTACATCAAGTTTACAAAACTAAAACTAATCCTATCTCTATTACATCATATGCGTACAAATATAAAAGGAAAGAATTAATTATACTCTAAAATAAGAGATGAGGCTTAGCATGCAAGTTGAATACTTTATACAAAGGATCCATATGTAACCATTATACATCCATAGAATTCACAAACAAACATATCCACAAGATCGACATCCACATTCATTCACAACATACACAAAAGGGGATACTAGGCCATAATCGTGTATGCATTCACCACATGAAACAGATTTTAAAGGCGATGTGTATTCTATCATAGGTATATCTAAATATACATATATACATATTAAAATTGCAGTACTTGTAATGCGGGACATTCCCCATTAAATACATTTTGACTCCCACACATACTATGCGGGGTACACAGGGCAGTGCCCCTATGCGGGGGTCGAGGGGAGGCCGCCCCTCGTGGGGTCTCAGGGGTAGAGCTCCTGAAAGGTCTACAGAATTTTACTTCCGTGCACTTAGGAAAATCAATATTTTCCATAGTCGACCCCGTCCAAAATGTCAAAAATAGAAGCCTACGGCGTATGTGGAATTAGGTTTAGATTTGCACATTAGCAGGTTTAATTTGCATCATATGCAACATAAAAATAGTATACAATGATTTGATCATATCGAAACGAATCCAAATACGTCGTAGATCGACACTGCTCTGATACCACTGTTGGGTTTTGTAGAGAAAACATGCGCGGCGGAAGCAATAAAATCCACGCAACCCGAAATAGGATCTCGTCGACAACAACGTATTTGGAAGGAGTGTTTGCAGGATCTACCTTATCGCAGAGCAAGTCCGGCAATATCCCGCTGCACGATGGTGCAACACTGCTGACCTATACGGACGGAACTTCTCTCCCATTCGCTGTCGTAGGAAGATCCGGAGGCGCTCCTGTGCGATGATGTGTGCCGCTCGTAACACGCACGGATGGTCGTCGTGTCCACCGAACATAGGCATCTCAGCGTCTGCGTCTCTACTTCATCCACGCGGATGGACTGGAACTCCACATCACGCTTCCTAAGCTGACGGGAAGGAGTCGTATCTGTGCGGTGGCATGCTAGCGGCACGTTGCTCTCCTTCCTCTCCTAAGGACGGTGATGGCTAGGGTTTGCGTGTGTGAGCGTAAACTAAAAGCGTCTCTCGATATCTTATATAGATATCGGCCGTCAATCCTCCTTTAAATAGGATACGAAGGGAAGTAGGGTTTCTTAAACCCATCGGTAAACAGAAACGTTGTGTTAATTAAAATGCTCGTGGATTAGTTAGAATATTCTGGAATTGATTAATTAACCAAATAATCACATTAATTGATTAATTAATATCTAACTCTATGTAATCGCTTGGGATGGCTCTTTGGGCATACATATACCAACAATAACCCCTTCCCCTTGTTTAGCAATCCTTAGGTGGTGATGTGGTGATAAGGGAAGTATGTTCCCTTAAAGTTCTTTCTTGCCAAGGATGTGACAAGTAAGTGAATCGTTTATCACTTGATGCAAGTGGTTTTTATGTGAGCTTCAAATGAATACTTTGAAGAAGTATTAGTTAATCTTAGACTTTTGATCCAAGATAGTAATGTCTATGAATGATGATGTTTCATGGATCTTCCAAGATATTAGGAAGATTCTTCCAATATGTTTGAAACTAGAAATAACAGCTGAGTGGTCGATGAGATGGAGATGTGATGTTTTTTTGGTACATTTGATGAATACTAAGGTGAGTAATCCAAATATCCAAGAGGTGCTAGTTGTATATAAGTTCAAGAATATGTTTCTTGACGAGACATGAAGTGTTTTTCTTCCTAAAGAGATTGACTCTAAGATCAATCTGGTTACCAACACCCAACGTATAATATAGACATCATTTGCTATGGGTTTATACCCCATATAGGAGGATTTCAATGAGAATGTAAGAATTAAAAATACAGTCACAAGATCTGCTTGAGAAAAGAGTTGTATAATATCCTGTGACACATCAAGAAATGATTTGGATTGCAAACACTTTGAGTAAGAAATCTTTCATATTAGTATTTTCTTAGCAGGCATAATTTTATTCTTTAGTGTGACCTAAAGATAACATGAGCCAATGGTGATTTTTTTAAGTTCAACATCTGAGGGTGTTTTACGATGATGGTGTTGGCCGCATCAGCCAATCATAACATGATGTGTCACAACTGATGGTGGTTTTGGTTACCATAGAATGATGTAACTAGGTATCATGAGCTACTTTAATTAATCCTTAAACTAGTAATTTCTTTGGTTATATGATTCAAGGGTTAAACCTATATATCAACTGATAGTTTTGAAATGTTAAACCTAACTCCATAGTTGTGAATGAATTCTAGAACATCCAATGATTTATAATGAAGATGATAGTATAAAACTTTGGTTCTAATAATGAGAGTTCGATGGACAACAATACTATTAAACTTATAGTCTTACCTTTTCCCTCAGATAGATATGTTAAACTCCCAAATTTGTGAACCTTATCTTGTAATGTTATAAGTTGAGAAGGTAACTTATAAGTTAAAATTGTCATTTGAGTTGTACATGGTACGAACAATGTTTCTATGTTGAGGGTGTGTCCTATGTGACAAATCCTATGTTAATATTGGACAAAGCCCATCATGTAAGTTAAAGATTAATGACATCACCATAATGTAGAGGATGCCATGTGGGAGTTTGAGGACGTGATACTTGGGAAGTGTCTGTTTCTTTTCATGGGATTTCGGAAACAATTTCCTTGTTAGGGGTTTATGGTTGTAAGGCCCCTGACCTAGCTTACTGCTAATTGTGCTTAATTTGTATAACAAGATGTTTATAACCTTGTTGGAATCCTTTGAGGTGTTTTTTTTATCATGTGATGAGCATATGCTTAAATTTTGATCATGTTTGAATGTTGTTTGAACTATATTTGCTTATTTTGGACCAAAATGCAATTTACCCAAGTTGAGGGGTTGTCTTGTAATTTGTCACATGTTTAGTGTGCCCTTATTGCATTAACATCATAACAAAGAGAATTTTGTTGTTGGGAACCTTTTAGAACCTTAATTGATGAGGTGGCATCACATGATATGCTAGGGTTTCTAGGATTTGGATCGTCTCGACCTAGTGGTGTTGCATGGGTATAGAAACCCTTGTCTCAACCTTATGGTTTGTTTTGGAAGTGTTTTGACCGAAACACATTCCCTTGGTGATGTTGTCTTGACCTAGATGGTTTTGTATGTGTTTAGGGTTGAGACAAGTTGTCTTCTTGTGGTATGTCTTGACCTAGTATGTTGATGACTCTTTTGTTTCGACCTTTTTGAACCTTGGTGATGGTAGCAACCTAGGTAGTGAACTAGGGGCTGTCTTGGTTGCATTTTTATGAAAACACATACCTTGGCATGATGTTGTTATGAAAATGATGGTTTGGTATGATGTGTTTAAATCTAGATGTTTGTCTTCTTGTGTTTCGACCTCTTTGATGGCGATGATCTTATTTCGACCTAGACTTGATGTTTAGCTCTTGTTTCGACCTACATGAAGTGTTGTGACCAAAACCACATGCTGGGGATCCAAGTAGGTCGATACCCAACATAGGTTATATCTCCATCTCCTGCATGCATGCATAAAGTGGTTGCATGTCTATCTTATTAATGGACAAGTGTTCCTTTGGTGTTCTAATATATTGACAACTCACATAAACCCTACTTCCCTCCTTTGGATATATATCCCTTTCTCTTCATTAGAAAGCACAATTTTTTGGCCCTGCTCTCTCCCCTCTCCATTGTAACTGACCTTGGATCTTTGGGAGCAAAGGAGATCAAATCCTAAAGCTATGGTGGCCGATCAACCTTGCTTGAGAAGGATTTGTGCTAGATCAACTCTTATGGTGGTGATTTGTGGTGAATCTTCACTTGGTAAGTGGCTCTATCTTCTTGATCATGTTCTTCCCATTAAACCTCCATCATCATCTTCTTCTTCCTCGGTCATGGACTGTAGAACACCCATGATGGTCATTTGAGAAGAACTCCTCATTATAAGGGGTCATATACTATGCTTTAACATAGTGAACCCTGGTGAAAGGATGATTCCTTCTCTTTCTCTCTTTTCCTTTTGGTTCAATCTAGGGTTTCTTACCCTCTTTCTAGATCTACTTCTTAATCATGGTGTTCCTCTTTTGTGAGGTGATTTGTGTCCCAAGTTATAAGAAAATTTGGGTCTTCTTTTTTTCTCTTGGATCTTTTGATCATTGGAGCTTGGATCATCACAAAAGGTGGGTTATATAACTTTCCCCTCTTCTATTTTGGCACGATAATCATGCTCATGTTGCTTTTTATATCTCTAAAATATGATCTTAATATGCTAAAAGGTGTTACCATGAATTATAGTTTGATCCGTGGTGATAGTCCTATGAAATTTGCTTCTATTTTCCAAAACCCTAATTTGTCATGTACCCGAATTTGAGTAAAATACAATATGGATATTTTTCTAGCCTTGGTCATTAATTTATACCTTTATGAATGGGGATTTGGGTACCTTATTGTAAGAAGAGTTTAGCATTGTTTGATAGATGTTAAAATTGAGTAATCACCTCTATTTATGAGGGTTTATTGTATAGAATTCTATCATGCTCAAAAGATGTTGATGATCATCTTTGTATTGCAATATTTCCCTTTATTTGTGATGAGAATTCCTTAGGGATAACCTACTGATTTGTTTATGGTTCATCCCTAATTTGAGGATGGTTATACGTTCTTATGGCCATTTGACCTTAGTGGTCATTACACCTATATTTTTAGTCTTATATGTTTGGTTAATGGTTGACAATCATGATTTGTTTAGACAGGATTGAGGTGAAGACCCTACAAGTATTACAATACTTGGTGTTATTAACATGATCATTAATATGGAAAATGAGGTCCGTATGAATTTAGGGTTACAACTTTGTAGCATTCTTATGTAGGTTTCTCTCTTTATAAACCCTAATCCGTATACTAAATTTTGAAAGTGTTCTTGAGAGGATGATCCTTTATACATCATAAACTTTGGCCTAATTACCATGTGCTAAGTTTTGGTCATCATGTTGGCAATAGAGTTATGTATGATTTCTCACATAAGTTGAAGCTCAACTTTCTCTCTCCTATGTGGTCTTGGTTAATGATCATAATGGTGATTTCTAATAGGGCTTCAATGATCAGGATTCCCAAGTTTTGGACATAGTGACTCTTGGTATTCTTGCTGATTAGCCTTGAGTTTTGGGTTGACACATATGTCACCCTTAGAATTGAGGTTGAGACACCCATGTATAGTTTTGGGTCGAGACATCTTGACATGATGAGGTTGAGACGTCTTTCTTGAGTTTTGGTCGAGACATATGTACCCTTGGTGTTTGGGTTTTGACTATGAGTTGTGTTTTGGTTGAGACATCTTTGAGTTGGTTTTGTCATGGTTGTAATACATACTTTATTAACGGTTAAAACCCTAACTATTGTTTGGTTGTGACCCATGATGGATAGTGGTGGTAACACATGGTGTTATTGATGGACGATACACTTTTTTGATAGTAGGTCAAACATTTTGTTGATTTAGGTCGAGACATATCATGGTTTGAGGTCGAGACATATGATGATATTGTGATCGCAACACCTAGACATGTTGTGATCGAGACACCTTGTGTGAAGGTGGTCGAGACACTTTTCTTGAGGGTGGTCGAGACACTTATTTCATGAGTGGTAGAGAAGCCTATGTGATGGATGATCGAGACTTTTGTTTCATGAGTGGTCGAGACACCTATGTGATCGAAGGTCAAGACACATACATGAACATATTGTTAACACATGTTCATGAGTAAGCAAGTAATGATCCTTGTAAAGTGTTGTGGGATGATTGTTTAGTTAACCCTAATCATGATCCTTAACCCTAATATGTTCCAAGAAAGTGGGAAGTGACTCAACTAGGGTTTAGTTCTATAATCATGATGTAAACTCTAAATGGTTATGTGAGTGAACCCTAACCCTAATACTAGGGTATGTTATACTTGTAGAACATGCATGGCTGAATAGAATAAGATTACACTTTCTCTCTCCTACTTGTATCGTCCTAACTTATAGGGGACTGAATGATATAGCTTTTGAATGTTATGAATATGATTAAATAATAAAAGATGATGGGAATGAGCCTTGATGAGGTGCACTAGAATTGTAAACATGTGAATGTCACAGTTATTTATAATCTATAGTGCTCAACCTTAATACACTCCAAACTTGTTGGAGGTAATGAAACTAGATATTTGTAAATAAATAATGCCATGGAACTCTATTTGGTTAAGCATGAAACCCTAACCCTAAATTGCGGGGACATGTGATGTGTTGCTTACATTACTTAAAGTGTTTCATATGTTGAAATGTTTTCTCTCTCCAATTGAATAACATTGACCTTGCAAGTAAGATATATATATATATATATATATATATATATATATATATATATATATATATATATATATATATATATATATATATATATAATCTAATGGCTTCTATGGTGTATATGTGATGTGACACAAGTTATGATTATATGACTGATGAGGCATGATGAGATGACATTGAATGTTCTCTTTCTATTGTATAATGTTGACCTTGCAGGTGAAATGATTTTTATAGCTAATGATTTCTATGGTCTATATGTGATGAAAATGGGTGATGCTTATATGTCTGATGAGGCATGATGTGATAATAATGCGTTACAAGAATGATGTGATTGGTCTTATGACCTAGTGAAGGCTTGATGCCTAGTGTGAGGTTATATCCTTCAATGATGTGACAAGGGATTGTTATTCCCAGTGATGTGTTAATAATGATTGGCCCGAAATGGCAGTCAAGTGGTGATGTTGATGGCCTTATTTAAGGTAGTGAAACAATGTTTCCCTAAGATGATGGGAAATGTTCAAACCTTATATGTTTTATATCTTCTGAGGTTGTTTCATAGTTATGCTTGCTAGATTGAATCAAGGTTTGTATGTACACTTGTATGATGAAGCCTTAATTCACCTAATTAGCATAACTAATAAAGTGAAACCTTAATCATGTAGTTTCCCTACACCATAGATCCATCTTCAGCATAAGTATCTTGTTGGATGGTGAAACAAGTAACTCCTACAGTAAACTCGGAGTGCATATTGTTGAATATGCGGGGTACAAGTGCAAATATCTCCCTATATCCTTAAATTGTTGAAATAGTGATGTGATGTTTAATTTTAGAATGGTCATGCATGAGCTTATTCACTAGCATTGTACCATGTACCAAGGCATGCTAGTTGTTTTATAGGACCATAGCTTTGACATTGAGTTGCTCTCTTTGTAGGACTATAGCTGTGGCTATAAGTTGTAGTCATTGCAGTTTGACTATATGTCACCGCGTTGTAGACTTGAGCTGACCGTGTAGTGATGGTGATGATCATGGAGAATGACTCTTCCATTGATCTTGTATGGTAATGATTTCAACTTAGCAGTGGTCAGTTGGATTTGAGTGGCACGCCTCAAATCCTCAGGGCATAATAATTAAAGATGTCACACAACCGTGTAGTGTTATTGGTTAGGGTCACATTCAGATAACATTGGATGACCCCCTTGTTGTGTTTCTTATACTGAGTATTTTATAACAGTCATACACGTTCTTCATATTCCTTCTTGAAGTATGAAATGATCTACTATTCAGTTGTAGATCCTTGGACTGATTAAATAGTGATAGCTTCCTTGCTTATATCATATAGACAAATCTGCCTATATGTTAATAGTATAATTTTTTGTTTAGATTATCAGTGCTTATAATAGATGTTGGCAGAGAGTTATATTTCTTGTTGGGACTTTGGTCTCAACCTATGGGATCCACATTTTTAGGTAGACAGACAGGTCGAGATAGAGATCATGTGGTTGAAACTCACAATACAAAGATTATATGCAATATGTGTCTAGGAATAGAGTCCTATATGTTGTCCCTATACACTTAGGTCCTTGGGGGTATTCTTGTCAATGTTGTACATCAGTTTGAGTTTTTAGTTGTAAGCCATAGTGGTACAGACATAGTTTGTATATGTGAACAAATGATTATATGTAACATATTGTGCCTAAATGGCTAGTGAACAATGAAGTGTAATACATTTCAATATGAGTGAAATATAGATGCAATATTTTGTAGCTCAATTGTGGATTATTGAGCTTGAAATTATGTCATACGATTGGCTTAAATTTACCATGTTTTGTGGTAATATTGTAATTAGTCATATTTTGCACTTTGTTTGAGTAATATCGCTTACTGTAGCGATGGTTGTCACATTAATGGAGTTCAAAGGAAGTGCTTTATTATATTGAAAAGGAATACCATGCCTTTGGTGTTCTAATATATTGACAACTCACATAAACCCTACTTCCCTCCTTTGGATATATATCCCTTTCTCTTCATTAGAAAGCACAATATTTTGGCCCTACTCTCTCCCCACTACATTGTAACTGACCTTGGAGCTTTGGGAGAAAAGGAGATCAAATCCTAAAGCTATGGTGGCCGATCAACCTTGCTTGAGAAGGATTTGTGCTAGATCAACTCTTATGGTGGTGATTTGTGGTGAATCTTCACTTGGTAAGTGGCTCTATCTTCTTGATCATGTTCTTCCCATTAAACCTTCATCATCATCTTCTTCTTCCTCGATCATGGACTGTGGAACACCCATGATGGTCATTTGAGAAGAACTCCTCATTATAAGGGGTCATATACTATGCTTTAACATAGTGAACCCCAGCGAAAGGATGATTCCTTCTCTTTCTCTCTTTTCCTTTTGGTTCAACCTAGGGTTTCTTGCCCTCTTTCTGAATCTACTTCTTAATCATGGTGTTCCTCTTTTGTGAGGTGATTTGTGTCCCAAGTTCTAAGAAAATTTGGGGCTTCTTTTCTTCTCTTGGATATTTTGATCATTGGAGCTTGGATCATCACAAAAGGTGGGTTGTATAACTTTCCCCTCTTCTATTTTGGCACGATAATCATGATCATGTTGCTTTTTATATCTCTGAAATATGATCTTAATATGCTAAAAGGTGTTACCATGAATTATAGTTTGATCCGTGGTGATAGTCCTATGAAATTTGCTTCTATTTTCCAAAACCCTAATTTCTCATGTACCCGAATTTGAGTAAAATACAAAATGGATATTTTTCTAGCCTTGGTCATTAATTTCTACCTTTATGAATGGGGATTTGGGTACCTTATTGTAACAAGAGTTTAGCATTGTTTGATAGATGTTAAAATTGAGTAATCACCTCTATTTATGAGGGTTTATTGTATAGAATTCTATCATGCTCAAAAGATGTTGATGATCATCTTTGTATTGCAATATTTCCCTTTGTTTGTGATGAGAATTCCTTAGGGATAACCTACTGATTTGTTTATGGTTCATCCCTAATTTGAGGATGGTTATATGTTCTTATGGACATTTGACCTTAGTGGTCATTACACCTATATTTTTAGTCTTATATGTTTGGTTAATGGTTGACAATCATGATTTGTTTAGACAGTATTGAGGTGAAGACCCTACAAGTATTACAATACTTGGTGTTATTAACATGATCATTAATATGGCAAATGAGGTCCGTATGAATTTAGGGTTACAACTTTGTAGCATTCTTATGTAGGTTTCTCTCTTTCTAAACTCTAATCCATATACTAAATTTTGAAAGTGTTCTTGAGAGGATGATCCTTTATACATCATAAAATTTGGCCTAATTACCATGTGATAAGTTTTGGTCATCATGTTGGCAATAGAGTTATGTATAATTTCTCACATAAGTTGAAGTTCAACTTTCTCTCTCCTATGTGGTCTTGGTTAATGATCATTATGGTGATTTCTGATAGGGTTTCAATGACTAGGATTCCCAAGTTTTGGACATAGTGACTCTTGGTATTCTTGCTGATTAGCCTTGAGTTTTGGGTTGACACATATGTCACCCTTGGAGTTGAGGTTGAGACACCCATGTATAGTTTTGGGTCGAGACATCTTGACATGATGAGGTTGAGACATCTTTCTTGAGTTTTGGTCGAGACATATGTACCCTTGGTGTTTGAGTTTTGACTATGAGTTGTGTTTTGGTTGAGACATCTTTGAGTTGGTTTTGTCATGGTTGTAATACATACTTTATTAACGGTTAAAACCCTAACTATTGTTTGGTTGTGACCCATGATGGATAGTGGTGGTAACACAAGGTGTTATTGATGGGCGATACACTTTTTTGATAGTAGGTCAAACAATTTGTTGATGGTAGGTCGAGACATATCATGGTTTGAGGTCAAGACATATGATGATGTTGTGATCGCAACACCTAGACATGTTGTGATCGAGACACCTTGTGTGAAGGTGGTCGAGACACTTTTCTTGAGGGTGGTCGAGACACTTATTTCATGAGTGGTAGAGAAGTCTATGTGATGGATGATCAAGACTTTTTTTCATGAGTGGTCGAGACACCTATGTGATCGAAGGTCGAGACATATACATGAACATATTGTTAACACATGTGCATTAGTAAGCAAGTAATGATCCATGTAAAGTGTTGTGGGAATGATTGTTTAGTTAACCCTAATCATGATCCTTAACCCTAATATGTTCCAAGAAAGTGGGAAGTGACTCAACTAGGGTTTAGTTCTATAATCATGATGTAAACTCTAAATGGTTATGTGAGTGAACCCTAACCCTAATACTAGGGTATGTTATACTTGTAGAACATGCATGGCTGAATAGAATAAGATTACACTTTCTCTCTCCTACTTGTATCGTCCTAACTTATAGGGGACTGAATGTTATAGCTTATGAATGTTATGAATATGATTAAATGATAAAAGATGATGGGCATGAGCCTTGATGAGGTGCACTAGAATTGTAAACATGTGAATGTCACAGTTATTTATAATCTATAGTGCTCAACCTTAATACACTCCAAACTTGTTGGAGGTAATGAAACAGATATTTGTAAATAAATAATGCCATGGAACTCTATGTGGTTAAGCATGAAACCCTAACCCTAAATTGGGGGGACATGTGATGTGTTGCTTACATTACCTAAAGTGTTTCATATGTTGAAATGTTTTCTCTCTCCAATTGAAGAACATTGACCTTGCAAGTAAGATATATATATATATAGATATATATAATCATAGCTAATGGCTGTTATGGTGTATATGTGATGTGACACAAGTTATGATTATATGCCTGATGAGGCATGATGAGATGACATTGAATGTTCTCTTTCTATTGTATAATGTTGACCTTGCAGGTGAAATGAATTTTATAGCTAATGATTTCTATGGTCTATATGTGATGAAAATGGGTGATGCTTATATGTCTGATGAGGCATGATGTGATAATAATGTGTTAGAAGAATGATGTGATTGGTCTTATGACCTAGTGAAGGCTTGATTCCTAGTGTGAGGTTATATCCTCCAATGATGTGACAAGGGATTGTTATTCCCAGTGATGTGTTAATTATGATTGGCCCGAAATGGCAGTCAAGTGGTGATGTTGATGGCCTTATTTAAGGTAGTGAAACAATGTTTCCCTAAGATGATGGGAAATGTTCAAACCTTATATGTTTTATATCTTCTGAGGTTGTTTCATAGTTATGCTTGCTAGATTGAATCAAGGTTTGTATGTACACTTGTATGATGAAGCCTTAATTCACCTAATTAGCATAACTAATAAAGTGAAACCTTAATCATGTAGTTTCCCTTTACCATAGATCCATCTTCAGCATAAGTATCTTGTTGGATGGTGAAACAAGTAACTCCTGCAGTAAACTCAGAGTGCATATTGTTGAATATGCGGGGTACAAGTGCAAATATCTCCCTATATCCTTAAATTGTTGAAATAGTGATGTGATGTTTAATTTTAGAATGGTCATGCATGAGCTTATTCACTAGAATTGTACCATGTACCAAGGCATGCTAGTTGTTTTATAGGATCATAGATTTGACATTGAGTTTCTCTCTTTGTAGGACTATAGTTGTGGCTATAAGTTGTAGTCATTGTAGTTTGACTATATATCACCGCGTTGTAGACTTGAGCTGACCGTGTAGTGATGGTTATGATCATGGAGTATGACTCTTCCATTGATCTTGTATGGTAATGATTTCAACTTAGAAGTGGTCAGTTGGATTTGAGTGGCACGCCTCAAATCCTCAGGGCATAAAAATTAAAGATGTCACACAACCGTGTAGTGTTATTGGTTAGGGTCACATTCAGATAACATTGGATGACCCCCTTGTTGTGTTTCTTATACTGAGTATTTTATAACAGTCATACACGTTCTTCATATTCCTTCTTGAAGTATGAAATGATCTACTATTTAGTTGTAGATCCTTGGACTGATTAAATAGTGATAACTTCCTTGCTTATATCATATAGACAAATCTGCCTATATGTTAATAGTATAAATTGTTGTTTAGATTATCAGTGCTTATAATAGATGTTGGCAGAGAGTTATATTTCTTGTTGGGACTTTGGTCTCACCCTATGGGATCCACATTTTTAGGTAGACAGACAGGTCGAGATAGAGATCATGTGGTTGAAACTTACAATACAAAGATTATATGCAATATGTGTCTAGGAATAGAGTCCTATATGTTGTCCCTATACACTTAGGTCCTTGGGGGTATTCTTGTCAATGTTGTACATCAGTTTGAGTTTTTAGTTGTAAGCCATAGTGGTACAGACATAGTTTGTATATGTGAACAAATGATTATATGTTACATATTGTGCCTAAATGGCTAGTGAACAATGAAGTGTAATACATTTCAATATGAGTGAAATATAGATGCAACATTTTGTAGCTCAATTGTGGATTATTGAGCTTGAAATTTTGTTATGCGATTGGCTTAAATTTACCATGTTTTGTGGTAATATTGTAATTAGTCATATTCTGCACTTTGTTTGAGTAATATCGCTTACTCTGGTGATGATTGTCACATTAATGGAGTTCAAAGGAAGTGCTTTATTATATTGAAAAGGAATACCATGCCTTTTCTCTCTTATAATATTGATTGGTGCTAGACTATTGAAAAGGGAGATATTTTTGTAAGTTAATGGAAGAGATACAACTTTAAGGATAAAGAAAGGCATTAATTGAGTTACTTGGTTGCAACAAATGGTTGCAAAAAACCTTCCCAAATCAAAATGTATGGAAAGATGATAATGTGTGAATACCTTTCCTTTTTGACACCTTCTTTATATTCTAAGGGAGAACGAATAAAAGAAATGAGTAGGGAGGTGATCAATGTGATCCACAAGTGGGAAGGAATGAAATGATGGACTTCCTCTCCCATGACTGATGGGTCTCTCTCTCTTCCACTCCCATTTCCTTATACATAGAAGCCATTATGGTTTCCTCTATTTTTTTATATATATAGAGATCAACGACAATCCTCCCTTCACTTTAGAATAGGGTATGTGACCCCATGGACCAAAGAACCACAAACCCCTCCTTTCTAAGATCTTGTTATCACCACGACCAAGGGAGGGGCTCCACTATTGACCATCATCAGAATTTGAGGCAGCAACAACAATGCACGACTAGAACTAAAGAAGGCGGGCATGCACTCTCTGTCCATCCCCTTATGACTATTTTCATCCTCCTAGAGAGGTTCAACCAACATCTGCAACTCAATTCCTCATCCACATTTCTAGCACCACTATAGCTTCTAGGAGAAGGAGGTTAGAGATATAGAGAGCTGGAGATGGTGGATGGAGTTGGCAGAGTCGATGTAGTGGCTGATGGCCCTGGGGAAGGAAGGTGCATGGCTCATGTTATGGGTGGAGTTGAGCACGACCCAAGTGTGGAGGGCAGAGTTTTCTGTTCACAGGAAGGAAGCCAAGTGGGATAGAATGGAGGAGAGAGAGGGACCTATAGAGATCCTTGGGCAGAAGAGATGAGAGAGGAGCTTGAGCAGTTAACACCCTAATGACTGAAAGGTTGGGCAACCCCTCCTTAGCACCGATGGTGGAGTGATAACGGTCGTGCCCGAGCGGTAGGCAGACAGAAGCGCGATCATGCGCAAGAAAGGAGATAGTAATGAGTCAAAAGACTCAAATAACCCTAGAGAGGAAGTAATAAGAAAAGGGCATAGACGTCTTTTCGGTGAATCTAGCCAGCTACTAATGTGGATAGGAGTCAAGGTAAGTGGATGATGTGTCAGTCTCACATTGGCTCAATTATCATTATCTTGCAAACATCATAGAAACTACTAGGATTCTCAGATGAAGACAAGTTATATATGAAAATTAATCAAGATAACACGTATAATCCAAAAAATATGTTTGAGACTTAAATATGACCCATGTTTCAAAAATAGTACAAATATGTGTTAAAGTGGTGATTAAAGCATAAATATCATAGTTTTGGGTATTAAAATGTTGAAAACATTAAACGCCTATTCTTTAATGCTATTAGTTGATATCATGGACTATAATGGTAACCTATCATGGTTGTGACCATAATAATGATAACTAGGGTTTATAATGTGAATAATAATGCATATGATTAGATAGGGTTTTAAGATCCTAACTTGCCATGTTGTTAATGTGACTAATATGATATAAGTATTCCTAATGCAATAATATGGTAGACTTGATGATCATGACTACACCTAATGTGAATTATGGTTCTTAAGTCATTAAAATGATAATCGTGTGAATTAGGATTTGAAGAATGACTTTAATGTTAACATGATAACAAGGAAATCTAAACCCTAGAATAGAACCCAATAACATTTAATCTGTTTAATGTGATTGGTGACACTTTAAGATTTATATTCATGCAAACTAAAATATGGATTGCTTGATTTGCTTATTTATTGGATAATGTGTTTGAAGTGTATTCTACATGATAATCTACATGGCTCACCATCAAGGTATGTATTACGTATAAGGCTCCTATTGGTTTGGTGTAAGTCATGAGTTCTGTGGAACTCATTTTCTGGGAACTCTAGTTCAGTTTTGGGAACTTAAGTTCCATCAACTTCCATGTGATTGGTTTATTGTAAGTGTAAATATGGATATCATTAAAAATATTGTTAATTCTTACTATGTAATATAAATAAGTAAAGATGGAAAAGACATAAAAAAATCATATTCGTAAAAAAATTCATAATATTCTTAAATCATAATAACCTCAACAAGTGGTTATGGTGCAGATGTTGCACTTTTAAAAATATTTTGTTATGGTAAATTTATAATATTAATTAAAATGTTTATGATTAAATCACATCACAATATTTTCATTTCACTTTGTGTATACAAAGTATTGTAATAATATCTGAATTTCATATACTTGTAAATATAAATTTTGGTTCATCGCTATTTAAGCATATGTGGAATATTAAAGTTGCACTATTTTTGTAGGGAATTTTACTGTATTATACTTGCATGGTTAAAATTAATTCTCATTTTCACATCATATTGTTTAAGCATGAAGAATTAAAATATATTAGGTAAATTACTTTTTTTTTCACATGATGCAGTATTATCTTTTTTTTATGATGTTTATAATTTTTATTTTGTGAACTGCACTTACAATGGTGGTTATAGTGTAAAATGTTTTAAATAGTGAGATTATAGTATATAATATTTTGTCATATTGTTTTATGATTTTAAAAATAAACTATACCCACACCGCTAATATTTTTAGTCATAAATATTTTACATG
The DNA here is from genome assembly GCA_963693085.1 of Alisma plantago-aquatica. Classification (NCBI taxonomy): domain Eukaryota; kingdom Viridiplantae; phylum Streptophyta; class Magnoliopsida; order Alismatales; family Alismataceae; genus Alisma; species Alisma plantago-aquatica. Next base: position 644,152,873 of record OY856410.1, read on the forward strand.
CGTCACTTATAACGAATGAAGAATATAATTGTATAAGAAATGTTGTTAGTTGTCCCAGAACTTGTTTTCAACTCTTTTTAAGAGGGAACTCAGGAACTATGTTTTATATGTAAGTTCGTAACTCACCGGAAGTCACATAACTCAAGTTCCAACACTTACTTTAAACCAATCATGGAAAACTTCTTAAGAAACTCCAGTTCATAAGTTTTCTAGACCAGTTACTACAAACCAATTGGAGGAATAATTGTTGTAGTTTCACATGGTTTCCCGGAGATTTCCTCGCATGGTTTACAAATATATGCTTCCTCGTTTATTTCATTTCATGCAAACTTTGAAGTGACTATGGCTATCACAATAAATATATGAACATGACTTGCTCATATCCAAAGACTCCTCTAGAGCTTTATATATATATGAGAGAATGTTGATCTAGATCTTGGTCTACCTTTACGGTAGGATCTAGATCTTGGTCCACCTTTTAGATAGGATCAATTGGCCGTGGGAGGTTTAGATCTTGGTCTACCTTCTAGGTAGTGTAACATCCCTGACCTGGGTTATGCCTTAACCCAAGAAGTTTTTCTTAAGTAAGTCTTTTATATTCTTATATTTATTTTTGAAAATTAATTAAGACTAAAGGAGAGCTTATGTTTCAATTTTGGTCCTATTTGAATAATGTTGAAGCAATATTTTAACTATTTTGGACTAAAGTGAAATTTACCCAATTTAAGGGGTTACCTTGCAAATGTTACCTGATAAATGTTCCTCAAGTGTTATAGCATAATAATAATGAGAATGCTGTTGAGGTATGGCTTGTGGAAGCCTAAGTTCCAAGAAGGAGCTTGTTTGAGTAATGCTTGTGTATTGAATGCTAGTTTTGGTGTAATTTGCAAATTACCCAAAATCTAGGGTTGAATATGTAAAATACCACTTCAAGAGTGTCCCTTCTGTTTCTTGGTATCATTTAGAGAAAATAAAAAGAAAGGGGCATCTTGTTTAAACTACTTTGAGGAGAGATAACCTTGATAATAAAATAATCAAAAAATAAGCATAAATGAAACCCTAATTTATTTTGTAGTAAAAATAAATATATTTATTGAAGTGCCCATCAACTAAAAAGGATTTGGTTGAAATCCTATAGTGGGAGGACGTCCAAATGCGTTGAGTGGTACCGAAATATCTTAAGTAGGTGAAGAAATCCACTCACACTTGTTAATTAAAAAGTAATGTCCACTAAAAATGGATAATAGTATTATAATGATTAAGGTTCTTAAGTGGTTTCTTTTAATTTAAGGATAATTGAGAGGATATTGAGGGAAAGGAAGACGGATTTGAAGGCAAGGAAGGGAGGGGGCATGTGGCAAGAAAGTGGATGAATTTTCTCCTACTTTCTCTCTCCTAGAAAATCAATTATATGTACTCGATTTTCTCCTTACTTGAAAGGCTATTTTTGCAAACCACTTTCTTTCCATGCTTTGGCCAATGACCAAGAAGCTTAGGAGCAGGAGTAAAGCATTCCCCAAGCTGAAGATAAGCTCTATTATCATCTTCAACCTAGGATTAATGGTTGAAATCGGATTTCAACATTCATTTTCTTCTCTCTTCCATCCGATGCTCAACCTTGGCTATCTTTTGCATCCAAAGAGTTGGAAACGAACCTTGGATAGTTGAAGGAGCTTCTTTCACCATTAGAGATGAGAATTTTGAAGCTTTGAAGCTACTTTGAAGGCGGGTTATATAACTTGAACCCATCAATGTTATTATTGTTTTCAATTCATCATCATTTGTTGATCTTTTATTTTCTTCTTGAATAATTGATGAATTCATTATATATATGACAATAGAATTCATAGGTATGAAGCTTGATGATGATGACATCATCTTAGCACACACCTCAAGAATATAAAAAACAAACGGTTTCATTTTTTTTGGTAAAACGGTTTCAAATCGTTAGAGACCAAACAGTTTCAAACCGTTTGGTGACCAAACGGTTTCAAAACCGTTAGAGGTCAAACAGTTTCAAACCGTTAGAGAATAAACAATTTCAAGAATGTGTAAAGGTCTAATGGTTTCAACCTAATCTAGTCCACATGGTCTCAACCTTGGATGGCCAAATGATTTCAAAACATTTAGAACATAATTGGTTTCAAAACCCTAGATCAATTGATGTCAAAACCTTAATTTAGGTTCAAACGAGTTCATCTCTAAATTGACCAAATGGTATCAAACCGTTTAGGGTTAAATGGTATCAAAGTTGATTTGATCAAATGGTTTCATCTCTAAATTGACCAAATGGTCTCAAACCATTTAGGGTTAATTGATCTTCAAACCATTTTAGGGTCTTGGGTTGAAACAGTTTCAAAACCGTTTGATGAGCAAAAGGTTCAAGACCGTTTAAGGATATAAAGACCAAGACTATTTGAAGGTCTAACAATCTCAAACCATTTGAAGGATTAGGACCAGACCGTTTGAAGGTCTAAACGGTCTCAAACTATTTGAAGGTTTAGGGCCAAACCGTTTGAAGGTTCAATTGGTCGAAACCATTTGAAGGTTCAATTGATTCAAACCATGCAAGTACTAATAACCCCATAAGTGGTTAAAGAGTATCTCAAAGTTGATTTCAATGGAATTACCTCTAAAGTATTTAGGTGATTAATACATTTAGAGTGGTTATCACTTGATGCCTATGAAAGTAATAAATTCAACACTATGATAAGCATAGCTGCATGTACTTTAGTAAGAGGTTAAGTCAACCTAATAAGGTATGATGATGATGTGTGTTCCTAGTACATGGAACAATGATAAGTATGATTTAATACTTAAATAATTCTATGTGTTCCAAGATATGTGGAAGCAATGACTTAGGGTTTGGATTAATGAGATAATCATAAAACCCTAATCAATGGAGAATGGAAACCCTAATCAATAAGGAAAATTACAATACATAAGTTTAATTGAATACTTATGAAGGTATCATGTAATTCTAGACATGTGGAACAATGAGTTAGGTTTTGGATATTAATTGTAATATCAATGCATTCTCCAAGATGCATGGAGTTTTGAATTAGGGTTTGATCTTTGATAATGTGATCATGAAACCCTAATCGAGAAGGATGTGAAACCCTAACCCTAATATAGGGTGATGTTATGGGAAACCCTAATGTAGGGTGATGTTATGTGAAACCATATTATAGGGTGATGATTATGTGAAACCCTAATATAGGGTGATGTTATGTGAAACCCTAATTGATAAAGATGGGAAACCCTAACCCTAATGAGGGAATAGGGATGTTATCTTTGTATTGCATAATGTTGATATGTAATTGATATGGTTGTTATCAAGTATACTAACCATGCAGGTATCATGAGATGATGAGCATAACTAGGTATGAGCTATGATGTTAATGGGCCTTGTGAGCCATTATTTTATTTGTTGCCTAGTGAGAGGTGACAAGAAGTTGAATATGCCTGGTGAACTATGTGAGATGCTTGTATAACAAGTATCATGAATACCTTGGTCAGATGACCTGGAGGTAATAGTTACCTGATAGTAGTAACCATGTTCAGCGATGAACTAAGGGTTTGAATAACTAGATCCAGTAAACATGATGATGGTATTGTTGAGGGATGTGAATTTCCAGTAATGAGATAAGGGATTGAGATCCCAATGTTTTATAAAGTTTTGAAAAGTACTTGATAGAAGTATTACATGTTTCTTTGTAGAATTTGTCATAATAATTCTTGTTTGAAAACTTGACTGATGCTAAAATAATATGGTAATGTACTTAAATAATCAAGTGGAATCTTATCATGTAGAGCCCTGGCCATAGATCCATCATCGTCAGTAGTTGGTGATGGTGAAATAGGTTTTCTTATGGGAACTCCTGGAATGCATATTTTTGAATATGTGGGGGTAATGGGTGAATATATCCTTATGCCTCATAGGAATGACTGTGGGCCAGATCCTATGCATAGGAATGGTTATGGACCATATCCCAATAAGAGTATAGCTATGGGCCATGAGTCCACAATACCAGGCATTGGCTATGGGCCATATCCTGAAGAGAGTGTATGCTATGGGCTATAACTCTATAGAGAAGTTGCCAGTATACCCCAGAAAGCTATTTTAGTATGAGACATGAGATGTCCTTCATGTGGTCTCGCATAGACTGAGACATATGTGGTGATGGAGTTTGGCTATTCCATTGACCTTGTATGGTACCGATGCTTACGTAATCGTGGTCGGTTGGAGCATGAACGATATACTTCATCTCCTCAGGGCATAAGTGTGATTGTAAGACATAATCACCCATGTAGCATATTTGCTTAAGGATGAAATACAGAAATCATTGGTTGATGTTACATTGCTTATTGTATCCTAAATGGGTAGATGTTATACATGTTCTTCATATTCCTTAGTAAATAGATGATTTACTGCTTTATCATACATAGATGTAATGCTTTAAAAGATGATATTGCTATATTCTTCTTAAACAATGATTTATCCTACTTATTAATAATAAAGAATCCTCTGCTCAGTTTATCACTATTTATCTGCAATAATAATGTTTCTGGTGAAGAGTTATATCTCTCACTGGGACAATTTCAATTGTCTCACCCCTGTGGGATCCAACCTTTTTAGGTAGACGAGGACGAGGAGGTAGAAACCATACAACAGGGGAAGGACATCAACATCAGGGATAGCAGTAACATCTTAGATGGAGATACTAACTATCATGTCTTGTAGATAAGAGTCCTATGTTTCGTCTCTAATACTCTCATGTCCTTGGAGTCAGTACTTAGTGTTTTTATGATTGATCTGAGATTTTGGCCTGAATGCCTCGAGGTTTTATAAAAAGCAATTGTTGTAAATATATGCCTTGAGAAGAGATGGTACATGGTATGTACTTTGTAGACCAGAATGTATATACAGTAACTTGGTCCTCTTTATAAGAGTTTCCTAGAATTGTATCTCTTTGAAAAAAGGTTTTAATTTTTAGTGATTTTTGTTATTCCGCTGATTATGGTTAATTCCGCAATTAATTACACAGTGACGGTCTAATTTGGTGTCAGGTCATCACAGGTAGGATCAAAAGGACCACCAAGGGATTACCATGACCCATGTCCACTGTAGGGACTGACAGAGGTTGGATAGATTGGGATTTAGTAGTCATGATTAAAATCATTAAATTTGATTTGTTAAACAATAATTTGTTGAGCTATGTTTTTACAATTACATGTGAATTTTTGTTTCCCCTACATACCAATATAACTTGTTATACTAATTGATGTTTTGTTTGTCAGAATTTTAGATAGTTGATACACAAGATTCAAACATGAAGATAAGGATGAATCCCATGGAAGGTATTAAAGTTATCGAAAGTAAGATAAATAGCTAGTTACTTCTTCTCAGTAGGTATTAGTTTCATGAGAAATATCATGGTTCAATTTGGAATAAATGAAATTATATTTTGTTATTTATTATTTGCTAAATCTGGATCCTTAAGAAAATTTGTAAATAATGGCTCTCATCCTTTCGGCTTTCCTTAATTGGGGGTTTCTGAAAAGTGAGATCATTACAAAGTCACTCATGATCTGCAATGAAAAGGGGAGAGGCATGCTTCCTTTTTTCTAAAAAAACGAGTCAACCTACAATCCTTACTTTATGATTGAAAAATAAAGGAAAATATTCCTAATTATACTACTTTCAAGAGCATAAAAACAATGCCTTTTACAGACTCATGAGGCAGGATCTACTCTTTCTAGTTAGTTGTGGGGTTGTAGAGACTTTTCTTTCTCTGCAATCCCACTATGATTAGTAAGAAGTTGGAGGGTTTTCTTTCTTTCTATCATTTGGTGAAGAAGGGAAGGAGACTTTTTAGGATGAGATTATGTTGATAAATCATCTTTCTTCTTGTATCCCAAATACCCGACTTTTCCAGTGACATTCATGAAGTTTTTGTTGACCTAACAGTTATACATTCCCCATATTTTGATGATGACTTAACCATTCTATTCATATGTATCTAAGATGTCTATTTGAGATTGATTTCAGGTATTAGGTACATAAAAAGGATCAATTCAATCAAACCATAGCTTGAACCAATACAAGCCAAAGTTAATGCAAATGCACTTTTTTGTAAATAGCCCTAAACAACTTAGGACAATTTTTGTAATCATTTGTATTGATGTGATGACTTGTAATTAAGATGAGAAAAATGTAAGGAAATACAACATCAGGTAGGCAGCAGAAACAAAATTTTATTGACATATTTCCCATTAACCAGCAGATCGTGTCAATAACTATGGAATGGGAAGGATGGTTTCACGAAGATATACTTGGTCCTGGAGCAAGTACATCGACAATCCTCATCGATATAGATGTGCACTATATCTTAGATGGTGGTTATGCAACTTCTAGTCACACTCAAACTCATCTGACTACTCCTCCACGGACATCAAACTCAGACAATTGCTACAGTGGCTCCTCAGAACTTGCCACATACTATGAGTTGACATTACCTTCGTAGCAGCAACCAACATACTCCTGTATCTAGAGTAGTCCACACGGACCAACTAGAACTCCTATCATCCTGCAGGGATGAATAGGAAGGATGTGTCCCTCCCATTGGTGTACTTGTCACTAACATGCTCGCACACAACAATGATCCTCAGTTGTTTCTCTCTTGTGGATATCCCTCCCTAGTCAGGTAGGACCTGCCTAGGCTCTCATGGTTAATATAACCAAAGAGGAAAACATTTGTTAGGCCAACTATTTCTCAATAGTTTGTGTAGTATTTGTGTTTTGGGAAGCCCCCAATACCCCTCTATATATAGGAGGGGTTAGGGTTCCCAGTCCCTAGCCAATGTGGGACTAAGGAGGGAGTGGAAAGGACAAGAATATCTTGAATTTTCACAACTTTTCTAGAAGTTTCACAAACCGTATCAGCCAAAATAGTCATCTCACATGCGAGGCGGTCATCTCACACATGATGTGGTCATTTTGTAGTTTCTAGATTTTGCACATATGTTGGCAATTCAATTCCAATCAGTACTCAACTTGACGTCAACACCAATCCTTTTTGCAATCCAATTGCACCCCCAAAATAGGCATTTGGTGCATCTGAGATGGGCGTCTCGCACCAGGCCAGACATCTATTTGGTGCAATTGAGATGGGTGTCTCGCAACCAAAGTCAGGCAGAATTTCAACCAATGTACAATACAATCAGCCTGACACTCCAAACATCAGTATCAACACTTGAACTGATCATTTCGCAGTCTAGTCAGTTGATCCGTTACGTGAATTGAAATACCTAAACACTTTAGTAATCAATTAAATCATCATTCAAGATCAAACTCCCCTTCTAGATGAGTTCCTTTGTGTATGACCCTATAGGTCCCATATCACGTTGGCTGTGAATGTCCATAACTAGATTATGATATCACAAGCAAAGAGTGGTGCCTAGTCGGACATCATTGCTACCTAAGTGAATGGAAAGTTGGGGAGCAACTTCAACCTACAATCTGTGTATGGTGTTATAGTGTTTGTGTAGTTCCTTTGTCACTAATATCCAGATTAAACTAGAGGCATGGAGCAGTCATCCTCATTATTATTCAATCTTGTGCCTTGAACTAGAGTAGACTGCATGAGATATATGTAGGCTCAATATCATATATTGACTCACATGCGTATGGCCATACTTTTATCAGTCTCGCTAATCAAGAGGCCTTGGATATCTTACTCCTGTCGAAGGGGCAAATCCCATATGTATCAGTCACAGTCAGTCCCCACACATCAAACTCACCCAATCATCACCATTATAAAAACCCATGTTTCAGGACTGCGTTTGATGATGTCAAAGTGTACCCAACGACATGTGATGAGTGTAGTGATTTTAGGTGTAAGAACCACAACCACCACCATCACTATGAGACCTGACAATGACTTCCATGATCATGGCTTCCATGTGTCAGTATCATGGGGGGTTTGTCTGATACACTGTTCTCTAATATGTATCTATGTGCTTGGTTTGATATAACCATATCATGACTCATAATATTACATCATCAACCAAACCACACTATCTGATCTTATGTGTCATTGTTGTCTATCAACCTTCCAAAATAACAACCAATCAGGGACATAATAAGAATATGTATATGTACTCTTAACATTCGTATTATCTCATTTTGACAAGGCTAATACTTGAAGACATACGTCATTGAGTAATATCATTCTCTAGACATTTATTATGTTATGCATTATCTCATAACTGAATATACAAAATAAATTAGAAGCTTTCCTTTATTACTATCAAATCAGGTATCTAATGTCATATTCCAATCATCATATGATTGCCTCTCTGGGAATACATGCCAACAAACTCGCACTTGCACTTAGAGCCAATCACCCACAAATCTCATCATGAGTGATCAAACATGACCATTATGCTTCTGTTGCGTAAGTGCTTTTATAGCGATTTAGCAATGTTTGCTTTAAGTTGGTATTTTGCAATTTTCTCATTTCTTTATTGTACGATTACTCGTATGAGATGGAAGTGCCATAGTATACTATCTGAGATTCCCAGTCTAACTAGTATCTCCATTGTTATCATCAATATTTCTACTATGTCATTAATGGTTTGGAATCTCAAAAGTTCATCTATATGAACTTCTTGATCCATACAATATCCTATGTTGTACTTATAACACAGAGATACTCAACTTCTTTTGTAGATTCAAACAACTACCATTAGTTGAGAACCATTTCTAGCTTATAGTTCTCATTTAATGTCAAACACTATTACAATCATTTTTTTTGTTTGGAAGCTTGCATGGGTGTAACCCTACTTGCCCCATACTTTTGACTCTCTAAGTATTGTGAATCATTTTATTATGCAATGTTGCACTTTATTAATTGTCCTTATTCCTTTTGATTAACACATACTTTTCTCTCTCTCTTGCTGGGTGATCCCAACCACCCAGGTATAGGATCAGAGTGTGCAGTGGAAGCATGGTGAACCAGCCTAAGGCTAGGGATAAGGAGTTCTACCATCTAGCTTGGACTTAGCTATAGTTTTTTTCTTTGGAGACAATATTGAATTGGTTTGAGTCTTCCTATACCTAGATCCTATTGTTTTTGTGTATAAAGTTGTACACCCTATTTGGGAAGATTTTATGATGTGCCCTTTATACAATTGTTTAGTCAAAGTTTCATCTTCCGCTGCCTACACATTGGTGTTTTTGTTTGCCATGAATTTTTAGTAAATATGTTTATGGTCTTTACAGCATGGCATCAGAGCGGCTCAAACCAATTCACCCAGAAATTTTTAGTAACATACTGAATCTCAGGGTCCTCCCAACAAATTTACCCACTTTTGTACTTTTATTTGCTTTCTAGTCCTTTTGGACATCCTTCACTAATTTCCCATCCTTTTGTATCTTCTTTGGCCTTAATATTGAAATTGAGCCAAGTTTGATAATGAAATCTATATTTTACTACATTCATGGGTTTTTGCACAAATGTTCCAATTAATGTGATAATTGGGGACTAATTATGCAATTGACCATTAATGAGATAATATAATTAGATAATGTTAATTTGGAGCTTTTTGGATAAATACATTAGTAATAATGTGTATTTATAGTGAAAAATATATGCATATTAAGGGATGGCTCGATGGAGAGGAGGAAGGGGGAGAGGGTGTGGGCGAAACCCTAGCGGGCGAGGGGAGAAGGAGCAAATTGCTACGGGGTCATCATTGACTCCTCCAGTTCACAGGTAGCGGGGACTAGAGATGGAAGCAAGCTCGACCTTTCCTCTTTTCCTGCTAAGGTGGCACAACGCAAGGAGGCGGTGGTGGCGGCCGAAGCTTCCCCCAACATCCCGTCAGATTCCTCTCCAAATAGTCAGATCAATGGCACTTCTCCTTCTTTGCCGATCGCCGAATGGATGGTGTCCAGTAGACAGGGTCGCGAAGTAGATGGAATTGCCTCGATTGATTATATAGAGCCAGTCCTCATAGACAGATCGAGATGCACGTCTATCTCAAGCCAGGACGTCTCCACCCCAAATTGGGAAGAGTTCATCTCGGTTCGATTTGTTGGTAGGAAGCCCTTTCAGGAGCAGCTTGCTGGATGGGTTTGTAGGCAATGGAGACCCAGTGGTCCCATTGAGGTGTTTTTGGAGGAAAGGGAAGGTTATGTCATCAAGCTTCCTTCTTCTAGCGAACGAGATAGAGTACTGGATGAAGCTCCATGGTTCATGGATGGCTCCCTGATTGTTACTCAGTCATGGAAGCCTGGGTCTCCCCTCCATCCGCTCTCTTTCTCACAGGTTCCTATCTGGGTCAAGATAGATAATGCTAGTCTACCATGGTCACGTGATCACATAGCAAGGGTCACCAATACCATTGGGAAGCTAGTGGATTTCGATGATAATTCAGTCTCTGTGGGATGTCTTGGTCCAGCCATCGCATGCGTTGAAGTCAGCAGTGACTCAATTCTACCCAAATCGATGAAAGTACAGGTTGATTCAGTTGTCAAGCAGCTGAAGGTGGAAGTTGTCTTAAAGCCACTGGTTTGCTCGTCCTGTAAGAGATTTGGCCATAGACTCTCGTCATGTCCTCAGAAATCTCGCAAACCTCCCCCAGGTAATGATCTGCAGGTAAGGTTTGGCAAGAGTGCAGGTGTTCGCAAGAATGCCCCAGTGGATCCTGGATAGAATATGAATGAGGAACACTCTAAATCTACTGCCTTTGAGGATGAAAGCCTTCTTAAGGCCATTCAGCAGCAGATTGAAGAAGTAGTCCTTAATAGAAATGCCTCTGGTTCTCAATCCCAGTTCATTGAACCCCATATTCCCTAAGAAGAACTTGATATGTTTAGGTCCTCCCCGGTATGTAATGTGGGTAGTCTCAACCTATGCTAGGAATTAGGTTTTATCAAAAATGATTCCGAGTCGTGGAAGGTTAAAAAGATCTGGGATAGTTGTGGTATCTCAGTTGATTATCAACAAAGTAAAGTGAATTTGTTCAAGGATGATGACGGTTCCATTGGAGACTCAAATCCTGAAGCTGAATCAGATCATTTGAGAGAGGAAGCAATAGAGTATGAGGAGTCATGGTCCAAAAGGAAGAAGAAAGCAGCCAGGAAGAAATGGGAGGGGGTTAGTTCTATCTCCTTGTATACGTGGATTCCAGCTGTTGGAGTTCTGGTCTGCTTTTTGTCCTGTCTTCAGGTTCTAAGATCTGGATTAGTGGATTAGGGTGAAGGTTCTACAGCTGATTACTCGCTACACTTTCAGAGGATGGGCTTACTTCTAGTGCTTGAATAGTCATTTGGTTGGCCTTTGCATGGTCTTCTGATCCAGTTTCCGAAGATTTGAGGACTTGGTAATCAGCTGACTTAAATTTTTTTGAACTAGACAACTGAAGACTTGGAGTCATATCTGCTGGCTGCATAGAGTCTAGGACTACTATAGATATTATCCTGCTTCCAAGGCTACACAACTTCAGGAGATGGTATTCATGCTAGTGTTCTCTTGATTAGATTAGGATTGTATCTCCTTAGTTCTTCTGGGAGTTGTATTGCTAGTTAGGTCCTGTCTTCTTTTTTCTTTTTTCTGATAGGTGGCTCTAGGTGAGCAGTAGCTACCTTTATGTTTTTTTCTGTTGGTGGTTTTTCACCTGAGTTTGTTCACAGGGGTGCTGCTTTTGTACCCAAAGTTTTTGGGCAACATCATAGTAACAGAGTTTTTTACCGACCAAAAACATAATATGTATTTGAGTTAATATATGGGAGTAATTAACCCCTTTACTTTCTCTCTCCTCCAAATAGATAAATAATGCACTAATAGTAGTATTATATGTTGCAATATGACTCATAATGTTTATATGTGACTAATATCTCGAGATATGCCCTATTATGTCATTAAAAGATATTCTTTATATTAATTGCTCTTTTTATTCTTTATTATATGCTTTAATAGTCTATAAATTAATTAGGGACCTAACCATGTGATTTTAGAGAAAATAATGGCATAGCATCGTTCTAGGTGTTGTAATTAACCCATGGTTAAAATTTGATGTCATTTGGACTTTGTTTGACCCCTCAAATTGATTTTACAAGTTTTAATATGGTGTGACTTTGATATTTGAATCGTTTTCATTTAAATGGCATTTATTCGCCAAAGTTTGCTTCAATTTCTCTATCACGTGCCCGGTTCCCATTTGATCTTGATCCAACGGCTAGGGAATGTCTTCCTCCTCTGGCTGTGCATGAGACTGTGACCCTTGAATCCTCAGAGCCGTTCTCCCCCAACACTCGACCATTTTACGAGATCTTTCTTGCGTTGAGATCGTCTCTTCGAGCCGCTCATTTTGAGTCGTAACTTGTTGCCTCCCACACACTGTGTCTGAAGCACCTAATGGCACCAGACATGTCTCCTCCCCTCTGCCATAGTTTTGGTGCTTCACTCTTCCTCACATATAAATGGAACCTCCCTCACCTCTGCCGACATTGTTGCGAGCTTTCTCTGGTTCCAATTTGTCCGTAGACTCCATGGTTAGCCACCGCCACCCCCACCTTCTTCCTGACCTTGCAGCAACTCTCCCTAGAACAAGGCTGCACCAGAAAGATAATTAATGGGTCAATTGAGTTCGGTTTCTCTTCCTCTTCGTTTAGAGTATTTCAACTCGCATTTTGGTCAAGTATAGCAAAAACGCCCAAACGAGCAAGCTTTCACCTTCGCACCCATGGCTGGCGCTGAAGGTAGAAGATGACCGATTGTTTTTACAATTTTGCCCTCACATGCGCCTCACACTCTATTTTTACATCAGGGGTACTTTTGTCTTTCTCCGCCTCTCTCTCACACAAGCCACTCACCCGATGTGGCATTTTCTTACAACATGATTGGTCCAACTTACTTAATTCATAGTAAATTGGTCCTTGCTCAGAAAAATACAAATAAATAGTCATTGGAAAGGCTTTTTTTATGTAGAATCTGATTTTGTAGTTTTTGAGACTTGATTCCCAATTCTTTTTTGAAGTTTACTTTGAATTCCATTTTGAGTATGTTAAATGTTCTAAAAATGGTAATTTATTCATTTTAACTCCAAATTGAGAAATCAAATATGTTTTCTTAATCAGTGAAACATAAGTGAGCTTTTGGTCCTAGTTTTGAGTCCAAAATTAATGGTTTTTGAATAAGGTCTAAAATGGGTGTTTTCCTTTATACTTTATGCTTAATAAATGCTAATTTATGAGAAATGTTTGTAACTAGGGTTAATGGATGTTGATACAATCTAATCCATGATAATGACGATTGTGAATCTTCAATGAGGTATGTGAAGCCTATTTATGTATGTGACTCCTATGTATGCGACACCTATTTATGTGGAATATATGATTGTGGAAGATATGTGCAAAAAACATATCCTTCAATTGGGTTTTATCCAACCCCCATTCTCTTAATGAGGCAATTACTAGCCTTGATATCTTCTCTCTATTGCCTTTATTTGGCTCCTTATTTATTTGAATCTTTTATTGCCTATGTTGGCTCATTTATTTGAAATACTTGAATATTGTTATTACTAATTTTGGTTCATTTATTGAGATTGTTTCATGGGTTTTATTCCCCATTTTCTATGATGCAATATCATTTACATTTCCACTACTGCCAAGTAGTTTACTTAGCATGACGAATTGTTGACCAAATAACTAATGTAGTGTACATGAGTACAAACCACCCATAGAGAGGTGTAATTTTGTCCTGGGGAATGTGCATTTTCTCCCTATATTATATATACTTTTGAGGTTTGGGATGTGCATTTTCCCCTCTCGTCTTGGTTGAGGTCCGGTAGGTGCCTCACCCTGCATTAGAATATTTGTTGTCAAAATATCATTCATACTTGTTGTTTATTATTATGGTAGATGCATCTTGGCAGAAGTTCTTAAATCTTAATTATTATACTTGCCCCATACTTTTGACTCTCTAAGTATTGTGAATCATTTTATTATGCAATGTTGCACTTTATTAATTGTCCTTATTCCTTTTGATTAACACATACTTTTCTCTCTCTCTTGCTGGGTGATCCCAACCACCCAGGTATAGGATCAGAGTGCGCAATTGAAGCATGGTGAACCAGCCTAAGGCTAGGGATAAGGAGTTCAACCATCTAGCTTGGACTTAGCTATAGTTGTTTTTCTTTGGAGATAATATTGAATTGGTTTGAGTCTTCCTCTACCTAGATCCCATTGTTGTTGTGTATAAAGTTGTACACCCTATTTGGGAAGATTTTATGATGTGCCCTCTATACAATTGTTTAGTCAAAGTTTTATCTTCCTCTGCCTAAAAATTGGTGTTTTTGTTTGCCATAAATTTCAGTAAAGATGTTTATGGTCTTTACAGTATGGTATCAGAGCATCAAGGTAGTCGGAGTCTTGACTAATTCAATTTGTCTCCTAGATAGAAACTTTAACCTTATATAGTTCTCTTTAGTAAGTTTTTCACCTTAGAGTGGACCTATAATGAAAGATTGATTTAGGACATAATAGTTTCATACTAGAAATATAATTTGTCAACTTTTTGGTGATTAGTCTTTTAGGTTGCTACTAGGGCATAAGTTGATAGAAAAGGTGTCTAGAAAGGGTCTGGGTCTGGGGGCTGGCAATATTTTCCTCCACACCACTAGCTTGGATTACGAGGACTCCTAGATCCATATAACGCCATCCTGGCCTGAGATGATACTAACTGTCCCAAAATAGCAAACCTTTGGACAAATTATCTTATTTTTGAATAACCTTTTGAACCTGGTATATGATGTCTTGGTTAATCATGTAAAATCACCTTATGTCTCCATAAGTTCCTTATGTGAGCCTTAGATTTCCATGTTTGGGAATCGTCTACCCTATTTTAGATTTAGAAATTTGGAAATAGTGATTAGTACAACAACTAAGTGTTGGATCTCATACATATTTTACCTCAAACCTTTTTGAAAAGTGGACTTAGTAGTAGTGCTCTTATACCTTGATTGATTTTGGAGTTTTTGATTTCGTGGACGAAATCCTCTTTAAGGGGGGTGGAGTCACACAATTCTTTGAAATCAAGTTACTCTATCTTTTAAACCCTAACTCCATAGATGTGGGATTAATGAGCTTATATGGTTAGTGTTGGACAAACAAATTATAATCATAATTCATCTTATTTGTTTATATACAAATGAATATAGAATAAGTCATCTAAGGGAATAGTTCATATGCTTGAACCTTTACATATTCTTGATGCACATGATAGTGAGTTACTCATCACTAATTGTGTTTACACTTAATGTTGACCATGTCACCCTAATAGTATGGTTAGTAAGATTAAGGGTCTAGTCCATGTTAGGAATGCATAATATGTAATGTTCATGATGACCTAAACCCTAATGTGTAATCATCTAGTCCTAACCATATACACATCCATACATATCTTTGATGCCTTCATGATACATTAGTGACATTAGGTGTCATCAACATATTATATCCCTTGATACATATTCATGGATGATAATCACCTAGTCATGAACAAGTTATCAACATATGTAAGGCATATCACCTTGTTCCCTAATACACATCTCATTAATCACCTTATCGTGATTTAGTATGAAAATCAATTCATTCATGTTTAATGTGTTTCATATTGTTCTCTATAACACATGTAATGACACAAATATGATTATGAGTATTAGATTCACATAAGTTTGCATTAATGCCTAATGTGATGTAAAATATGTATAATTCATATTATGGAGTGTAATAGGAGAAAATGATGTCATTAACTTGAGTATCTAATGTAATTTGGCAATATGTGATAATATATGTGACCTTATTTGGGATTATGGTAGGCTTAATAATTTGTTGATAATACTATCTTTTATTACAAAATATTTTTTTGGTGAACAATCTTTTATTACAAAATAATATGTGTTAATTACATATGATGGTTCTAGGAGGTTAATGAGATTAGATTCAAGTTATTAGGTTTGTGACCTAATACATTATTAATGATGATATTTCTTAGAAAACCCTAATTGTGCTTAAAACCCTTACAAGGGAAGATACTTATGTTTTGATGCTTAGTGATGAGTTATAATCTTTGCTACCACCATGTGAGTATAAGTTGGCACAAGTTCTAGTATAGTATAGATGCTGCCTTTTCATGATAGAGACTATGCTAGTGAGCCATTATGTTATGTTTTGGATGAAAAATTATATATATGGTAGAAACCTTATTCAGACTAGGCTTATGTGTAGAGCCTATGAAGTACCCACCTTAGTTACCTAATGTTGGGATGTTGCACGCTCACCCTATCTCTTTCCTCTTGCTATGATTTCGGGGACGAAATCCTCTTTAAGGGGTGGAGTGTTGTAACATACTGAATCTTAGGGTCCTCCCTACAATTTACCCACTTTTGTACTTTTATTTTCTTTCTAGTCCTTTTGGACATCCTTCACTAATTTCCCATCCTTTTGTATCTTCTTTGGCCTCCATATTGAAATTGAGCCAAGTTTGATGATGAAATCTATATTTTACTACATTCATGGGTTTTTGCACAAATGTTCCAATTAATGTGATAATTGGGGAATAATTATGCAATTTACCATTAATGAGAGAATATAATTAGATAATGTTAATTTGGAGATTTTTGGATAAATATATTAGTAATAATGTGTATTTGAGTTAATATATGGGAGTAATTAACCCCTTTACTTTCTCTCTCCTCCAAATAGATAAATAATGCACTAATAACAGTATTATATGTTGATATATGACTCATAATGTTTATATGTGACTAATATCTCGAGATATACCCTATTATGTCATTAAAAGATATTCTTTATATTAATTGCTCTTTTTATGCTTTATTATATGCTTTAATAGTCTATAAATTAATTAAGGACCTAACCATGTGATTTTTGAGAAACTAATGCCATAGAATCGTTCTAGGTGTTGTAATTAACCCATGGTTCAAATTTGAGGTCATTTGGACTTTATTTGACCCCTCAAATTGATTTTACAAGTTTTAATATGGTGTGACTTTGGTATTTGAATTGTTTTCATTTAAATGGCATTTATTCGCCAAAGTCCGCTTTGATTTCTCTGTCACATGCCCGGTTCCCATTTGATCTTGATCTGATGGCCAGGGAGTTGTCTTCCTCCTCTGGCTGTGCACGAGACTGTGACCATTGAATCCTCAGAGTCGTTCTCCCTCAACACTCGACCATTTTACGAGATCTTTCTTGCGTTGAGATCGTCTCTTCGAGCCGCTCATTTTGAGTCGTAACTCGTCGCCTCCCACACACTGTGTCCGAAGCACCTAATGGTGCCGGACATGTATCCTCCCCTCTTCCATAGTTTCAGTGCTTCACTCTTCCTCACCTATAAATGGAACCTCCCTCACCAACTCCGACATCGTTGCGAGCTTTCTCTGGTTCCAATTTGCCTGTAGACTCCATGGTTAGCCACGACCACCCCCACCTTCTTCCTGACCTTGTGGTAGCTCTCCTTGGAACAAGGCTGCACCAGCAAGATAATTAATGGGTCAGTTGAGTTTGGTTTCTCTTCCTCTTCGTTTAGAGTATTTGAACTCACATTTTGGTCAAGTATAGCAAAAACGCCGAAACGGGCAAGCTGCTCCTTCGCGCCCATGGCTGGCGCTGAAGGTAGAAGATGACTGATTGTTTTTACAATTTTTCCCTCACACTCTATTTTTATGTCAGGGGTACTTTCATCTTTCTCTGCCTCTCTCTCACACAAGCCACTCAGCCTATGTGGCATTTTCTTACAACCTGATTGGTCCACCTTAATTAATTCATAGTAAATTGGTCCTTGCTCAGAAAAATGCAAATAAATAGTCATTGGAAAGGATTTTTTATGTAGAATATGATTTTGTGGTTTTTGAGACCTGATTCCCAATGATTTTTCGAAGTTTACCTTGAATTCGATTTTGAGTATGTTAAATGTTCTAAAAATGGTCATTAATTCATTTTAACTCCAAATTGAGAAATAAAATATGTTTTCTTAATCAGTGAAACCTAAGTGAGCTTTTGGTCCTAGTTTTGAGTCCTAAATCAGTGGTTTTAGAATAAGGTCTAAAATGGGTGTTTTCCTTTATACTTTATGCTTAACAAATGCTAATTTATGTGAAATGTTTGTAACTAGGGTTAATGGATGTTGATACAATCTAATCCAAGTTAATGATGATTTTGAATCTTCAATGAGGTATGTGAAGCCTATTTATGTATGTGACTCCTATGTATGCGACACCTATTTATGTGGAATATATGATTGTGGAATATATGTGCAAATAACCTATCCTTCAGTTGGGTTTTATCCAACCCCCATTCTCTTAATGAGGCAATTGCTAGACTTGATATCTTCTCTCTATTGCCTTTATTTGGCTCCTTATTTATTTGAATCTTTTATTGCCTATGTTGGGTTATTTATTTGAAATACTTGAATATTGCTATTACCAATTTTGGTTCATTTATTGAGATTGTTTTATGGGTTTTATTCCCCATTTTCTATGATGTAATATCATTTACATTTCCACTACTGCCAAGTGGTTTACTCAGCAGGAGGAATTGTTGACCAAATAACTAATGTAGTGTACATGAGTACAAACCACCCATAGAGGGCATGTGTAATTTCACCCTGGGGAATGTGCATTTTCTCCCCATATTATATATACTTTTGAGGTTTGGGATGTGCATTTTCCCCTCTCCTCTTGGTTGAGGTCCGGTAGGTGCCTCACCCTGCATTAGAATATTTGTTATCAAAATATCATTCATGCTTGTTGTTTATTATTGTGGTAGATGCATCTTGGCAGAAGTTCTTAAATCTTAATTATTATACTTGCCCCATACTTTTGACTCTCTAAGTATTGTGAATCATTTTATTATGCAATGTTGCACTTTATTAATTGTCCTTATTCCTTTTGATTAACACATACTTTTCTTTCTCTTGCTGGGTGATCCCAACCACCCATGTTTAAGATCAGAGTGTGCAGTTGAAGCATGGTGAACCAGCCTAAGGCTAGGGATAAGGAGTTCAACCATTTATCTTGGACTTAGCTATAGTTGTTTTTCTTTGGAGAAGATATTGAATTGGTTTGAGTCTTCCTCTACGTAGATCCTATTGTTGTTGTGTATAAAGTTGTACACCCTATTTGGGAAGATTTTATGATGTGCCCTTAATACAATTGTTTAGTCAAAGTTTTATCTTCTGCTTCCTACACATTGGTGTTTTTGTTTGCCATGAATTTTTAGTAAATATGTTTATGGTCTTTACACTTTACATCCAACTCTTCCTTATTACCAGAACCAAGGAACCAATTCCCAAAGTGCTTCATAAGAATCTAAGGATGTTCTTTATGGTAGTCCAGTGACTATCACTAGTATCTAACATATTTCATCTCGTCATGTCCAATACATATGAGATTGCTAGGTAGGTATATATACATCCTCTCATCATGTCAATACATATGAGATAATTGGATATCCTCTCGCCATGTCCAATACATACCAGATTACTAGATATCTTCTCATCATGTTCATTACATATGAGATAATGGGATAAGTACATAGCATTAAATTCAAGATAGATCCAATGGCATCTATCCATGTGTCCCTATTCTTCATAAGGACTACGACACTAGGCTCTTGAAAGATTAATTCTGTGAATCATGGACAAGTTTTCTTTCATTGAGTCTTGCATGTTGAACCCTTCAACATCTTATCAATGTATGTGCTTTTACTTAGATCAAGAAGCTTTCCAGATCTATCTCTATAGACCTTGATCTCTATCACATAGGATGCTTCGCCTAAACCCTTCATATAGAAGGTACTTTCCTTGCCAAGTTTTAACATTTGCAGGATAAGGACATTATTCCCCATCATTATGTGGAATATTAATATGCTCCCACTAAATCTTTTGTAGTCACAGATTCCATCTTCATACTGACTCAAGTCAAACCCTTAGACTATATTGTCAAATAGAAGATTCCAGCTCTGAGATGCTTGCTACAATCCTCAGATTGACCTTTGTAGCTTTTAGATTTTATTTTCATTATTGGATTTATAAAATCTTTAGGTTGTGTTACATACACATTCTCTTAATTATTCCAATTAAGAAAATACAATTTTAACAGCCATATGCCAAATCTCACAGTCATACTAAGCTGTAACAACAAGCATGATCCAGATGGATTAACCATGGTAACTGGTGAAAGATTTCATCACGTTCAATACCTTGAACTAATTTGAAACTCTTTACAACCAATATACCCTTCCATGTTGGTCTTCTTACAAAGACCCAAATGGCACCCTATGGGTTTTTCCCCTTTAGGTGGATCCACCAAGGTCATACCTTGTTGGTTTTCATGGAGTCCATCATTGATCTTATGGCCTCATGCTATTTCTCAGATTCTAGTCCCTTAATAGTTTCTATGTAGGTTGTTGACTCATCGATATGATCAACTCGCCGCCATTTGAGTTATAAGGTATCATAATCCTTCAAACCCAAGGTGTGTTCTACTAGAACTATGAGTTTTGTGTTTCCATGAGGAAATTGAGATTCCACAACAACGTGTGATTCTTCTTGTACCTTTTGTACCTCTTTAGGTTCTATGTTTTCTTGTTTTTCTCGAACATTTCAATCTCTACTTTTACTATAACTGATTACTTTGGAACTAAGTTCCCTTTTAGGAATTCAAAAATCCCATCAACAAACACTTTGTTGTTAGGTTAGAATATAAGTAGCATTCAACAAGATAACATTCAAGTGATTTGTAGATAAAACCTTTTAATAAACTATTTTCTTATACAAGTTTTCAATCCCAATCACTACAAAAGACTCATTGGGACACTTCCCATGCCATATCTCATATGGAGTCTTTTGAACCATTTTAGATGGTACATTGTTTAGTGTTTAAGCATGTGTCCAAAAGAAATTGTAAGATTAGCTAGATTTTATTTATAATCTCACCATGACTTAACAGGGTGTGATACCTTCTTTCTGACACATCAATATGTTTCTGGTGGAGTTCATTATGATACACTATCATGATCTCCTAGAAGGTCCTCAAACTCTTGGTTTACGTATTTCAATATCAATCATATAGAGGTATCTTAATACTTTTACCAATTAAGTTACGTACTTCATTTATGATCTCCTTCAACACTTCAAGAGATCCAAACTTGTATTTCATTAAATACAAATTTTAATATCTATTGATCGTATTAGTAAATATAATGATGTACTTGTAACTACCTTTAGCATTCATCCAAAAAGGTCTATGCACATCAGTATGTACTAGTCCTAATGGAATAGTCAATCTCCCACTATGTATAGTGAAGATTCTCTTGTCATATTGCACAACAAATTAGACATGCATATATCTATTGGTTCAATATCCAAAAGAGTCTAGATAACCATCATATGGATTCTAGAAATGCATTTCTCATTTTTTCTCTCTAGATGACAATTCTATAGGTGTTCAATGTTTGAATTATTAATTCATTCAATATATGTGTCATACACATTTGTCTTTACAACTATCAAGTATAGTTTATGAGACATAGGGCATCGCCATAAAAGATCATAATGTTCTTTTCATACAAAACATATGATGTTTGGCAAGGACAAAATATCAATTCACTAATTCTATTATGTGTCCATGAATGACAACCTTTAACTATACCGGAAGCAACCATTGCTCCATATAGTTCTAGATTACTTCTTCTCAGGTCCTGAAGTAGAGATCTCTATCTCTATCTTCTTCTTGAGATCCTCTATGAAGAGGATAATTCCTTTCCAATGTCCAAATAGGTAACAATGGTGGCATTTTATTTTCTTTATCCTTTAAGTGAAAAAGGATAGATTCTTTTTACACTTACCCTTCTCCATATATTGAGTGCAAAAGACTTGGGCTTTAGATTAGCCTCAGATCACTTCCTGGCCTTGCTTTTGCCCTAGGACTCACTTCCGCTGATCACCATCACGGATTTGTCCTTGTTCTTCCTTGCTTCGGCATCAACATGCTAAATATGTGATAAAATGACTATATGATTCATGAAACACTTGCATAATCATACTCAGGGTCAACTCTTGACCTAAGAGAAATCCCAATCATTCCACATGTCCAATCATATTGAGCACATGGGTTTTACTGGACATCCCTTTGTCAGTTTACACTCAATTAGCACTTTGGAGACATTATACCTTGATTGCTTTACATGATTCTTAAGATGTGTTACCATTCAGAGAATGTACATGTTATCATGTTGTTCATGCAACTCATAGTTCATAAAACAAAGCATTAGGTGTTCAAATGTCTATGTCAGCATTGGCATGCTTCCAATAAGCATCCATTTAGCCTCAGGCGTATTTGGAGTGGGTTCCTCTGGGATTGGTCTAGCAAGGACATAGAGCTTTCACTCATTGATGAGAACATTTCTCAAAGTCCTTAACGAATTGTCTAACTTTATCTTGTTTTGTCCCTTTTAAGGACTGATCACAATTTGAACGTGTTTGTGTTTGACATTTGATTCTACAAAGAAATATTGCAACCTTTTTAAAATATTTTTGATTTGGTTTCATTCGATAATTTGTATGATATTAATTAGATCTTTAATTATCATTGCACCCACTATTTTATTCAAATTGATAGTCCTCAATATCACTTCGGAATATTGCAACGTACAATATTCTAGTGGGCTAAGATCCATATTTCATTAAATCATGAGTCAGCTTTAGCTAATTGCCCACAACTTGACTATTTAGGTAGGCCATCATGCCAATTGCATCACATGAAACTCTTCGATAGATATGCATAACTCCTTGCCAGGATCATCTACATGCTTCTAGGCTTAAACGATCTAAGAATCACCCATTCATCCAGACACAAAAGCTAACATGAAAATAATGTACCCCTCTTTGGCGGCACCTACATCATTACCATCACACTTCCATGAGATAGATAGTGTACCATGCTTTGGCATAACCTATGCTTGGTCGATCAAGATTTTTGCGTGTGCTACTTTTGGAAAGCATCTAACACTTAATATTTTAATTGAGGGAGCTTGTATAAATACATATACTTTATCCAATCACCACATATATAGTATGTATCATATACAAGCTATAACCACAAACGAGAACATGTAATAAATAAAACACACAAGAGATGGTTATGGTCATACTAATGTAATTCCTTGGAGCCACAAGGAATTACAACCACCTATGATCCACATCATATGCAACCTATTGTTGGTGATGATCTGCGTTCGAACCAATTGGGTTTGATCGGTTCAACTCTGGAACCGGTCGGCTCGCCTCCTAGTCGCTCAGTTGCACTCTTTTAAAATGATTATCTGGTTCTCATGTTCAAGCAGCACATGGACACCTCCAGCTAGTTGGTTGGGCTACCAGTTGATCAGTTTGTCCTCCTATCTTCTTGCCTCCTCAATCCTCTAGTTGATCGGGTCGTCTCATGAGTTGATCATTTCTTCTTTGTACAGATCGTCATCTCATGTCGAAACAAAAATTAAAACTATCCTATTCCTTATTACATTGTATATGGGAAAACCTCGAGTTGCATTCAAGGGGAAATAGGAAGAAGAGCATTAATGTACATGTAGAAAGGAGAGAGAGGCTCGATACACAGACCGATTAATAATAGGAATAAATAACCATAACCATGCACACATAGATCTGGGGTTTGGGCCATAACCATGCTTTACATCCACCATCAAAACCAAATTTGTGACAACACGTGTAAATTGCATATATATCATATATATTCATACATACATATATATATATATAAACACACATATATATACATATATACATACATATATATATATATATATATTCGTTTGGATTCTTTATGTGGTGATTAGATAGACGTGCATATCAATCAATTTAAATATTCACATCACTTGCAATAAATGAACACGGTAAAACAAAAATCCAATCATGTCAATTATTGCAAAACATAATTAATTAACATGGATCTGATACTACTGTAGGGATATATGGCATCAAGTGGGCAACAGAAACAAAATTTTACTAACATATTTCCCATTAAACAGTAGATTGTGTTAATAACTATGCAATGGGAAGGATGGTTTCATGGAGATATACCTGGACTTAGAGCAAGTCCAATGACAATCGTTATTGATGTAGATGTGCACTCTATCTTGAACGGTGGTTGTACAACTCCTAGTCGCACTCAGACTTTTCTGACTGCTCCTCCATGGACATCAGACTCAGACAATTGCTACAACTGCTCGGCAGATAATGTCACAGACTACGAGTTAATGTTGCCCTCCTAGCAGTAGCCAAAAGACTCCTGCCTCTAGAGTAGTCCACACAGACCAACTAGAACTCCTGTCATCCTATAGGGATGGATACGAAGGAGTTGTCCCTCCGTTGGTGTACTAGTCACCAACATGCCCTCCCACAACAATGATCCTCAGTTGTATCTCTCATGTGACTATCCCTGCCTAGTCGGGTAGGACTTGCCTAGGATCTTATGGTTGCCACAACAAGAGAGGATAACAAATGTAAGAGCAAATGATTCTCAATTTTCTGTGTAGTAGTTGTGTTCTGGGAAGTCCCCATTACCCCTCTATATATAGGAGGGGTTAGGGTCGGGGTTCCCAGTCCCCAACTATTGCGAGACTAAGGCGAGAGTGGAAAGGATAAGAAGATCTTGAATTTTTGCAACTTTTTTGGAAGTTTCACAAACTGCGTCAGTCGAAATATTCTTCTTTCTGAACGAGACGGTCGTTTCACTCAGTGAGACGGTCATGTCACATGCAATATGGTCATTTTCCTAAGTGAAATGGTCATTTTGTAGTTTTCATATTTTGCACATATGTTGGCAATTCAATTCCAATTAGTACTCAACTTGACGTCAGCACCAATCCTTTGTGCCATCGAATTGCACCCCCAAAATGGGTGTTTGGTGCATCTAAGATGGGCATCTCGCACCAGGCCATACGATCATTTGGTGCAACTAGGACGGGTGTCTCGCACCAAGCTAGACGACCATTTGGCATAAGAGAAATGGGCGTCTCATAGCCGAAGTCAGGCAGAATTCCAACCTATGTATAATACAATCAGCTAGACACTCCAAACAGTAGTCTCAACACTTGAACTAATCATTTGACAATCTAGTCAGCTTATCCATTGTGTGAATTGAAATACCTAAACACTTTAGTAATCAATTCAATCATCATATATGATCATACTCCTCTTGTAGATGAGTTCCTATGTGTAAGACCCTATAGGTCCCATATCATGTTGGCGGTGAATGTCCATAACTAGCTTATGACATCACAAGTAAAGAGTGGTGCCTAGTCACACATCATTTGTTACCCAAGTGAATGGAAGGTTGGGGAGCAACTTCAACCTACAATATGTGTATGGTGTTACAATGTTTGTATAGTTCCTTTGTCACTAATATCCAAATTGAACTAGAGGCATGGAGCAGTCATCCTCATTATTATTCAATCTTGTTCCTTGAACTAGAACAGACTGCATGAGATATATGTAAGCTAATATCATGTATTGACTCAAATGAGTATGGACATACTTTTCTTAGTCTCTCTAACCCAGAGGCCTTGGATATCATACTCCTGTCTAAGGGACAAATCCCATATCTATCACTCACAGTCAGTCCCCATGTATCAAAGTCACCCAATCATCACCGTTATAACAACCCATGTTTGAGGACAACGTTTGATGATGTAAAAGTATACCCAATGACATGTGATGAGTGTAGTTATTTTAGCTCTAAGAACCACAACCACCACCATCACTGTGAGACCTGACTATGACTTCCATGATCATGGATTCCATGTGTCAATCTCATGGTGGTCTGTCTGATACACTATTCTCTAGCATGTATCTATGTGCTTGGTTTGATATAGCCATATCATGACTCACAAGATTGCATCATTAACCAACCCACACTCTGATCTTATGTGTTATTGTTGTCTATCAACCTTCCACAATAATAACCGATCAGGGACATAATGAGAATATGTATATGTACTCTTAACATCCGTATGATCTCATTTTGACAAGACTAATACTTGAAGACATACGTCATTGAGTAGTATCGTTCTCTAGAAATTTGTTATGTTATTCATTATCTCATAACTGAATATATAAAATAAATTGGAAGCTTGCCTTCATTATTATCAAATTAGGTATATAATGCCATATCCCAATCATCATATGATTGGCTCTCTGGGCATACATACCAACAAAAAAGTCATGAGCACTTAATTCGAATTTTTAAGTACTTTAAAGACATTTTCCAAAATGCATCACAAGTTGTTTGATCGGTCAAGTTTCCCTTTTAGAAACTCGATCGACTCCTAGGATGAGTCTTAGAAAATATCCAAGTTTGGCCGAGTTTGCCTTAGGATAACTCGACTGAAACCTTGCTCAGGAAAACTAATTTTAAGCCATTGGCCGAGTTTCATCCATGATCAACTCGACTGACAACTCAAAATTAGCTCATCGTATAGTGGAATCGACCAAGTACCTTTATGGAAACTCGAATGAGTGCATTGTACAAAATGTGAAGAAAAAGTGCTTCTAGCCGTTGGAGTGTTTCAAACATCAAAAATAGATCTGTTGCAATACCCCAAATGACTATAATTTGTTCCCAAGTGCTTCTAATGGATAGTGGACATCCCGAACTACAAAAAGAGACCATTTGCATCCCAAGTTTGCCTCTCATGCTCCTAGTTATAGTTGAGTGACTTTGTCCACATAGAGCCCCCTTCTCTCTCTTTCTTACTAATCAAAATGTCCATATTCTGAGAGAACTACTTCATTGTAATCTTTGTGAAGCTCTCAATCACTACTACAGAAATGGCTTATAACGTCAGATTTACAAGCCTCAATTTCTTAATAAGCAACCGACGCCTAAAATTGACCGCCAAATCCAAATTTTCCAATGAAAAACATTACCTCCAAAATTTAGCATACATCGTCGGTTTTTAAAATAGAAACCGGCGACTAAAAATTTTCCATGAGATAGAAATTTTGCCCATTGTTATCGTCAGTTATCGTACAAACACCGACGCCGATGTGTTTTTGCGCGCTTAACCGTGAAAATTTTCACCTCCCTGTGGCGTCAGTTTTTCGACGAAAACTAACGACTATGGTCATAATTCGAGAACATTTATTTTTTTCGGAATATATAGATAGACGTCAGTTTTTATATTTGGAACCGATGACTATCATTGAACATAAGTGTTAGTTTGTTGGTGGTAACCGACGCCTAAAATTTTAAGCGTCAGTTTACGGTAATAACCGACGCCTATTGTTCACTTAATAGCACCCACGTGAGCCAGGCTCTTCCCCTTTCTCTGTTTCATTGTAGATTTCACTAGGGTCTGGTTATTAGCAATTCTGTCGTCGTTTGCTGCTCTTCCGCCTTCCCCGCCATCGGTCTACCTTCCCTGTTGCCACCGTTGCTGCCACCGCTCCTACCTGCCACTCTTTCCACTGCTGCTGCTGCTGCCGCCTACTCCTCTACTTCCCCTTGCTGCCGCCATATCTGCCTCTTCTTCCTGTTATTGTCGCCGCCTAGTTTTCTTCCTGTTGCTACCGCTGCCGCATCCGCCTCTTCTTCCTCCTGTTGCTGCCACCCCCGCAAAGGCTCTACCTCTTCTTCTTGTTACGCCACTACCGCCGCCGTCACTACCCCCTACCGATCTCTGACAGGTACCAACAACTAACCAAATAGTGTGTAGACTGTGTAGTGTTACTCTTTGTTGATTCACAAACACGAGCACCCACTTAGTTTTATTTGTCGTCGTGGTCAATAAGGTACCACCCACTTTTAAAACTGAAGGATACTTGTTTGCTCACCAGAATTGAGATCTTCTGCCTAAACTTACATAAGTAGATCAGAGTTCAGAGCATATAGATGCCACTCTTAAACAACATATACTTATCTACTCATTCGTTCATCTAATGATTTTGTATTCATCACATTATTTAAATGTAGGGCTTTGTATTTGTTCATCTACTTTTTAAAATTATTTAATCATCTATTGATTTATATTTGTTTATCAACTAAGCTGTACTTTTGTATCTAATGCTTTGTATTTGTTTATCTACTAATTATATTTATATATCTAATGCTTTGAGTTTACTTATTTAGATGTTTCTATTGTAAATCAACCTAGGATATGGACAAATCTTGTGCTTGTATATATTTGTGCTTCTAATCCTCATGCTTGACCTAATTCAGTAAATTTTGATGCATGTTGAAATAAGAGTTAAACTTGTCCATTCTAGCATCCTAATTTGATTTGATTATGTGCTTTGAACCTTGAAACATGCGTGTTAAAGATACATTGATGTCTTAAACTTAATTCACATGTATTTGTTGGCCTAAACACCCATCCAAGATTTAATCAATAGGAGTAAATCTTGGATAGTCCCCAATTTGGTACTATTCTTGAACACCTAATCTCACTTAGGATGTAAGTGTATAATGTGTATTGGGTTTTCAAGAAAATTTTGGTAGCATTTTCCCGTTTGTTCTCTAAGTACATATGTACTTGGAGAATAGCGGGGAAATGCTGCCAAAATTTTCTTGAAAACCCAATACACATTATACACTTACTAGTGAGATTAGGTGTTCAAGAATGGGATAGGTGGTACACATTTATTATATATAAGAATGACATCACATGTATTTGTTTGCCTAGAAACCCGTCCAAGATTTACTCAATAGGAGTAAATCTTGGATAGTCCCCGGTTTGGGACTGTTCTTGAACACCTAATCTCACTTAGGATGTTTTAACCATTAATTATATATAAGACCTTAAACCCTAAAGTTTTAACCATTCTTAAACTCTAATCTATTAACCCTAGACCCTAATCTTGTTGTAATATATACTTGTTTTCTCTTTGATCATAGAATGGATAGATCATAGATGTCCATTCGCAATCGCTACGCCCCAGAGTTTATTTTGGGTCTTGATCAGTTTATTAGATTTATAGAGGAACATAGGAAAGAACCTAGAGATAGGTTCTACTTTCCATGTAGGCATTACGGTAACAACTTGAAAGTCAACACTGGTGACGAAATCAAAAGTCATGTCATGTGCAACGGGATTGTACAAGGCTATACAGAATGGCACTGGCATGGAGAGATTTCAAACCCGAAACTAGTGGATGTCGATAGCAGTGCTTGTGTGGAAGAAGTTATTGCCTCTGATGACGTAGATGTGAACGAACCAATTCCAGTAGACATCGTTGATACAATGCTGGATAGTTGTGGGGTAGAGCACACTGAAACTGATCCACCTCCCATGTTTAGAAACATTGTGCATGATGTTGAGATATCGTTATACATAGGTTGTACTAAGTTTACAAAGCTTAGTGCCGTGTTGAGATTGTATAAGTTGAAAGCTAACAATATATGGAGTAACAAAAGCTTCACATCATTGTTGTCTTTGTTGAAAGAAATGTTGCCTGAAGGAAACGAGCTGCCAATCTCAACATACCAGGTAAAGAAATTGTTGTGCTCAACGGGAATGGATGCCAAAAAGATTCATGCATGCCCGAATTATTGTGTATTATTTTAAAAGGAATATGTGGGTTTGAAAGATTGTCCAAAATGTGGTGCATCACAGTATAAATTGACGACTTTTGGGGAGTCCAAAACTGGTTCTCCTGCCAAGGTGATGTAGTATCTACCTATAATATCACAGTTTCAATGCTTGTTTGCCAATCCGATAGATGCGAAGAATTTGAGGTGGCATGCAGATGTTAAGAAAAATAATGATGGGATCCTACGACATGCGTCTGATTCCCCAAAGTAGAAGAAGATTGATCTATTATACCCTAAATTTGGTGAAGAAGTCATGAATCTAAGACTTGGGTTTTGTACAGATGGGATGTATCTATACGAGACATTGAGCAGACAACATAGTACTTGGCCAGTCATGCTTGTTATATACAATCTTCCTCCCTGGCTGTGTATGAAAAATAAGCATGTTATGTTGTCGTTGTTGATATTAGGCCCTAAACAACCTGGAAATGATATCAATGTTTATCATGAACCTCTGATTGATGACTTAAACAAACTTTGGGGTGAAGGTGTGATGACTTATGATGCTTCACAAAGAGAGACATTTCGTTTGCACGCTATGTTGTTTTACACTATTAATGACTTTCCAGCATATGGGAATTTGTCTGGATATAGTGTCAAAGGAGCTAAAGCATGTCCTATATGTGAAGAAAACACTGATTCAATAAGACTAAAACATTGCGGCAAGACTGTATATCTTGGTCATCGAAGATTTTTTCCAAAATTCCATATGTATCGTAGGAAGCACAAATCATTCAATGGATGGAATGAGGAACAGAGTGCACCTAAACCTATACCAGGGGAGGTTGTTTATGAAAGAGTAAAAGACTTTGCCAATGAATTTGGTAAGAGATCACAATGTACTATGGCCACACGGAGTGACAAATCTTTATTCAAGAAGAAGCCAATATTTTGGGATCTTCCTTATTGGAGTTCTTTGACAGTCAGGCATTGTATCGATGTCATGCACGTTGAGAAAAATGTATGTGATAGCGTCATTGGTACTCTGTTGAATATACCAGGTAAGACTAAAGATGGGATAAAATCTAGACTGGACCTATGTGAAATGGGAATAAGGTCAGAATTAATAGAATTACGTAAAATGGGAAATTAGAGAGCATACTTACCTCCCGCTTGTTAACATTATCTAGAAAGGAGAAGAAAGCTTTTTGTGAATGCTTGGTAAATGTTAAGGTGCCACAGGATTACTCATCCAACATCTGTAGATTGGTATCAATGAAAGATTTGAAGTTGATAGGTCTTAAATCTCATGATTGTCACACTCTAATGCAACAAATATTGCCCGTGGCAATTCGATCTATATTTCCGAAGCATGTAAGGTTTGCAATCACCAGACTTTGTTTCTTTTTCAACAGTATGTGCAACAAAGTTATTGACCTTGATACTCTCGATACTTTACAAAGAGAAGTGGTTGTTACCCTATGTCAGCTTAAGATGTATATCCCTCCTTCATTCTTTGATATCATGGTACATCTTGTTTTCCACTTGACTAGGGAAGTGAAAATGTTGGGACCAATTTTCTTACATTGGATGTATCCCTTTGAACGATACATGAGCATTTTTAAAAGTGATGTTTGAAACCATTATCAGCCTGAAGGGAGTATTATTGAGGGTTATGTGGTGAGAGAGGTTATGGATTTTGCAATGACTTTTTGAGTGGTAATGACACTCCTGGTAATGATAAGAATATTTAAGAGCAATTTGGCAAACGAATTTTGGGATCACGGGTGAAAGTAATCAACCGTGAATAGTTGGAACAAGGTCACTTGTATATTTTACACAACATGGATGAAGTGAGTATTTATATCGAGGAACATACTGAGTTCATCAAGAGACAATATCCTCGAGCCAATTAAATGTGGCTTGCTAGATTGCATAACAAGACATTTATTAAGTGGTTTGAAGATAAGTCTTACATCAACTATCTCAAACACCAGATGATATTACTGAAACTATCAAATGTCTCACCTTTAAACCAAAATTGAATGTTATGTCTTATGAAGGGTATGGCATTAATGGATTCACATATTACACAAAGTGCCAAGATGATAAGAGTGTCATCCAAAATAGTGGGGTCACCCTTCAAGCGTCGACTATGTTTCTTGCAAGTGCAAAAGATAAGAGTCCACGTGAAGCTAAAATGTCATATTACGGTGTCATTGAAGACATATGGGAGTTTGACTACATAGATTTCAGAATTTTTCTCTTCAAATGTAATTGGGTTGATAACACCAAAGGAGTTATAGTGGATGAATTGGGTTTCACTTTAGTGAACTTTGAAAAGATTGACGAGAAGGGTGAACCATTCATATTGGCATCACAGGTGAAAAAGTATTTTATATCGATGATCCTGCAAATGATAAATGGTCGGTTGTTCTTCATATAAAAAGTATTTTATATGAAGAAGAGTACTATGATAAGTATGATGACTCCAGTCCATTCTCAGTTGGGTTGCCAACACCACAAAATATTGAAGCTAATGATGACTTGTATGTGTGCGGAGATCACAATGAAGGATTATTAATTGATAAATGATCACAATATTAGAGGCATTCATGTTTATATTTTTTATATGTTTTATTTTTCAATGTTTCATTTGTATATGTGAACTATACAATGTTTCATTTTTCAATGTTTCATTATCTTCTAGTTATGTCAAATGCTAAATGTTTGATTTTTTAATGAAATTTTCAGATGGCTGAGCATGCGCATGATTACCATGATGTCCATGATGAGCATGGTGAGGATACCAATGCGCCACCTCACAATGTAAGTTTTAAAAATATATCATATATTTCTATCTATATGTCCATTTATAGTTATATCCTGTAAGTGTGTTTATTTTGTCAAATTTTAGGTTGATGATGCACATGTACCCTCTGAAGCACTTGAGGCACTTGATGAGCAGTACCAAAAAGTTGACAAGAGAAGGGGCAATGGACCCAAACTGGTTGTGGATTTTGATAATGCAGGAAATGCAATTGGAGTGAACCGTAATTCGTTTGTTTCATATCTTGGGTTTGTTACTCATAGTCATTGTGGTTATAAGATAGATTCTTGGCATAAAGTTCCTACGGGGAAGAAAGACTTAATATGGAAGGATTTATGTGTGAGTTATTATTATTTGCAATTCTATTTTGTAGATTACCAATTTTTTGGATACTAGTTAATAGCAATTCTATTTTGCATAGTATATTTGCGTTGGATGAAAAGTTGCATCATAAATGCGTGATGCAACGTTGTGGGAGGGTCTTAAGGAACTATAGGACAAATCTCACCTGAGAATACATAAAATATGGTGAGAAGAGGAAGAAGGCAGCCACTGAACAGTGGAACTTCCTGGACCCAGAAGAATGGGACGCGTTTGTTGCTTCAAGAAAAACTGATGAATTCAAGGTATTAGGTGTTACTCCCTATTTAATTAATATATGTTGTATTCACCTATTCAAGATTAACCTTTAGTGTTACTAACCAAATCAATGTGCATACTAACTAGGCTATCAGTGAGGCGCAAAGAGCAAGGCATGCACTGAATGTGCATGCCCACACAATGGGTCCAAAGGGCTATGCAGGCATTCGCCAAAGACTACAGGCTGAGTGTACTGCTCAGTCTACTGCTACTCAGGAGTCATCTACTATAGGTACCGCACCTCTGCCTCACCATGATGTCTGGATAGCTGGGAGGCAAAACAAGAAGGAAGAAATAAAGAAGCCCATAACTGCTGAGGCAGCTGCAAAAATGGTAAAATACAACTCTTAGAGCAATCGTTCAAATATTGATTATTTGTGGTGTTTACTTACTTACCAATTTCTATTGATGGCGATTAGTGGGAGCTGTACGAGCTAAAGGAAACAAGGCACGTTCATCCTTGAGGGCACAAGGGATGAATTGACAGTTGCTCTGGGTAACCCAGAGCATCCTAGATGTCTTAGAGGTGCATGCACTGGTGTGGGCATCAAAGTGTTCTTTGGGCCATCCTAGCGCAAACATGTCCCAAAAGTAGGAATTTCACAAGAAGAGGTAACATATTCTTTTTTTAGAATGTTATTGTAAAAGGGAATTCAATAATCAGAAGCTAAGGTTTCTTTTATCCATGTATAGTAGATAAGATAGTTGATAGGAGAGTCGATGAAGTAGTTGATAAGAGAGTCAAGGAAGAAGTTGATAAGACACTCCATGAAGTAATGAGCAAGTGGCAGGCATCTTTGACTGCCACTTAGACAGTACCTATGGCGTCCCGCTCTACTCCTCCTGCATAGGTTGGGAGTAATCTTGTAGACCCACCACCTAGCACATCCGTTGTAAGTATTTTTATGACATAGTAGCTAGTCTTTTCAAGATGATATGTTTTCAAGATGATATGTATATATGTATATAACATTCTTTACATAAATTTGTAGGGGTTGAAACCATGCCATCTAAAAAGTAAATAATATGTCATTGCAAAGGTGTCGGATTACCCATCCCTTCCAGGGGAAATATTTCATGGGTCTCCATTACCAGATGGTTGGGTTCGTGTGAGCCTGATACATATATTCCCCAGTTGGATGGATTTTCCATTGCCATATGCCCACCCAGATTGTGAAATGCTTGGTGAGGCAGAAGGCAGAGTGATATTGTGGTCGAAAGCAGATGTTGTTTATACTGAAATTGTATGGTAAATTTACATTACATTAAATTGTTAGTGTGTGTATATATGAGGTCAATTGATCTGAAATTATATATATAGGTTAAAATGAAGACACCCAGAGCATCTAGGCCTCCACCTCCACCTCCTACATTACCAAGTTGGGCTCCACAGGACCTACCTGCCCTGTTAGTTCCTAATTATAGGGGTATGGTAGTATGGTTAGGCGAACATGATATAAATTGCCCTATAACTGTTTGTATAGATGCAGATGCTGGAGGTCAATTATACAAAAACAAACTATTTATACAAGATATTTTGGAGTTGTTTGGCTATGATAGGCTGAATACATCTATGATAGAGCTATGGATAAGGCGAGATCTTATTTATACATCCATATACCTTGTGTAGGATCTGGTGATCTGGTTTCTTATATATTAGTGCATATGTAATACATGTTTTGCCGCTACTTAGACAAGATACGTGCATATTTTTCTTTTGAACATGCATGATTTTTTATTCCATCTTTGATTAGTCTAGTAGCTAAAGACCATTCATCAGTTCGACAATACTGTTATGATGCTTTTACAAATTTTGGTCAAAATAAGAAGACGGTGATAATAGATCCATTCAATGTGGAGTAAGTTTACTTTGTTTATAATTTGGACTTAAGAAAATTACATTTTTATTGTGGATTTTGAGTTATTAATTTTTAACTTTTTTACCTCTAGGGGTACGCATTCGGAGTTACTAGTTATTGTCCCCGGGACATTCATTGTCTATTATCTAGATCCTAAGGGGACGAAATTGAATCCAACATATGGACACATAATGAAAATGGCATTATTCCAGTGAGAAATATTTCATTTTTATATCCGTTAACATTTGTTATTACATTACTATTTAATTATGCAATTTACTATGTTACATTAACATGTAGGGGTTTACATGAATTCAAAAAGGCTAGAGGAAAGGTCCCCAGGAAAAAGAACTAGCCAATAATTTGGGAGAACGTGAAAGTAAGTTCCCGACCTCAATGTATATATTATTTATGTGAACTGTGCTTAGTTGTATTTTTTTTATATTTTGTATGTTTCAATTTATAGTGTGCTACACAAGACAACGGTTGGGAATATGCATACTATGTGATGCGATTTATGCACATGACTATCAAACATGCCGCAGTGGACATTGATACCATACCTGAGGTATTATATATAGTCTCATTAGATAATATGAAATTGACCAATCTTATTTATATATTATTAATTATATATACATCATTCTCTTTGCAGGTATTTAAAACTGACCCCACTACATGTAAGGCCTTATTAGATGTACATGCTCCCTATACGACGGAAGAATTAAACGATGTAAGAGAAGAATGGGCAAAATCCATACAAGTAGTGGGGGTTTTAAAATATAATTGGGATGTTGATAGAGATAATGACTAAAGAATATTTATACATGTGTGAATGTGAAAATGAATGGAACTGTAAGTTGCTACATGAATGTTTCTACATGTGTCTGAATGTTTCTACATGTGTGAATGTGAAAATAAATGGAAATGCAAGTTGCTACGTGAATGTTTCTACATGTCTGAATGTGAAAATTTAATGGAACTGTAGGTTGCTAAATGTGTGAAAATGAATCTTGTTAATTTTTCAGTTTTGTGGCATGTTGTTGGCTGATATCAATAGATGTCATAAACCTATAGTTCAAAATTGAACTGTAGGTTTCTTCATCATGCTGACCAGCCGCAACAGGATTGTAAACTGATAAGAAAAAAAATTCAAAACATAGGCGTCAGTTATTACTCGAAAACCGAAAACAAAGCCTTACATCATCGGTTAATAGAAA
Organism: Alisma plantago-aquatica; assembly: GCA_963693085.1. Classification (NCBI taxonomy): domain Eukaryota; kingdom Viridiplantae; phylum Streptophyta; class Magnoliopsida; order Alismatales; family Alismataceae; genus Alisma; species Alisma plantago-aquatica. The sequence goes on from OY856410.1 coordinate 644,189,058, forward strand.
AACATCACCGCCTAATGTGGCAAGACAACACGGTGATATGGCGTCAGTTATTACTAAGAAAATGACGCCTATGATGTCCTAGATGGCGCCCTTTTTGTGGCACAAAGGGTTTGGGTGTCAATTTCCCTACTAATAACCGACGCCTATAGTGCCCCTGTTGGCACCCTTTTTGTGGTGCGAAGGGTTCTGGCATCGGTTTCCCCACTAATAACCGACACCTATAGTGCCCCTGTTGGCGCTTTTGGGTGGCGTGAAGGGTTCTGGCATCGGTTTTCAAACCGATGCCTAAAGGGTTCACCTTTTAGTGTCGCTCACATATGTGTTGCTTTTTAATCATCACCAAAGGCCTTAAATAACCGACACCAAAGGTCAGTTCTGTACTAGTGAATATTCTCTTTTTCCCTAACCACTTTCTTCAAGAACAGTTGGTGAAAGATTCTCCAAGTTTAAGGAGAAGGTGAAGGATGAAGATCCTTGGGAAGATTGGGTAATTCCTTTAAGGTGGAAAACTTGTTGCAAGAAGGGGAGATCCTTGGTGAAGGAGTCCAACTCCTTGTAAAAGTGGGTAAGACCTTATAGAGGTTGAAGACTCTTGCTCAAAGGATAGGTAGGACCTTGTAAGATTTATTGGCTCCTTTTGGTCCTTAAAAAGGAAGTCTAGGTATCCTTGCTCTGTAAAAGGAAGGGCTTATTGTATGTATTATAATGGAATATAAGTATGCAATGGTTGTAAAATCCTAGGGCCTGACCTCTTTAGGTAGTGGATAGATTTTCTCCTAGTTTGGAGATTGGAGCTATTCTACAAAGCTTGTTCTTGATCTCATTCAATCTCTCTCATCCTTTCTATGTATGATTAGTTGCACATAAAATTCCATATTGCAAGTATCTCTCTTGAAGTAACTTGAAGGTCTAATGAATTTTGATAAAGTGCTTTCTAGCTATATTCATCCCCCTATAGAGCCCTTTTGATCCAACAAGTGGTATCAGAGCCATAATATTCTTCTTCAAGATCCCCCACGAGTCAAGAAGATGGGTGAAAACTTCTAGGTTCTCTCAACTTGGAGGGTGGATTCTCCTTAGACCGCCAATCTTCGATGACACAAACTTCCTTTATTGGAAATGAAGAATGTGGTTCTACTTGCAAAGAATGAGAAATGACATGTGGAAAGTAGTCATCATTCTATAGAAGGAGTAGGAGGGAGATGTAGCAACTTGGGATGAAGCTACACTCAATAAGGTGCAGTTGAATGCAAAGGCCATAAGAATCATTTATGCACCTCAAACTCCTTCCGAGTTCAACCAAAACTCTTCTCGCGATACAACCCATGAGATATGGAAAAAAATTTACATCACCTATGAAGTAACCAAGCAAGTCAAGGAGTCCAAGATCTACATGATCAAAGGTCTCCTTGAGAACTTCAAGATGGGCAAGAAGGAGAGAGTGACCGAGATGTACTCAAGACTCAACACCATCATCAATGGACTTGCTTCTTTGAGCCATCCTATGGATAAAGGAACCATCAACTCCAAGATGCTTAGGTCTTTTCCTAAAAGGTGGGAATCCAAGGTGACTTCTATTGAAGTAATAAGAAGCCTTGGTGACATTGCCACCAAAGAGCTTATTGGAAATCTTCAAGCCTATGAGCCTAGACTTGACAAGCAAGAGGAAGATGAGAAGCTAGCAGAGAAAGAGTTACAGAAGATCAAGGACAACACATTCAAAGATTAAGTGGAGGACATTATTCTAAAATAACAACTTGCTTTCCGGCCTACCCCTCCTTCCTCAAGTGAAGATGAAACCCTAGTGATCATGAAGCTAACTACTCTAAGGGGAAGCACTTTAAGAGAAATCCCTCCTCCTCCTCATCTACTCTAAGGTGCTATGAATGTGGACAAAAAGGAGACTATAAGAATTATTGCCCCAAGGCAAAGAAGTCCTACCATAAGAGTAGATCCAAGAAGAAGAAGGATTATAAGAAGGATGGAAAGTACAAGAAGAAGGATAAGTAGTAAAGAAGAAGAAAACATGCATCCCATGCCACATGTGAGGAGTCATCTTCTAGTGATTCCAGCCCCAATGAGGGAAAATACCACCTTGTTCATGTGACCTCAACTAGTGATGACATATGTGAGGTAAGTGAGGCAAGTTTAAATGAACTATCTAAATATCCCTCATTGATATGCTTAATGCTTCCCACTCTTCTTATTCTAAATGAAAATCCAAGAAGAAGAGGTTAGGGAAAATTAATGATGACTTGTATGCTAAAATTTATTTTTTTGAGAAAATTGAAAAGGTTCATCTTAATAGTATTGATTGTTTGCAAGGGCAGTTTCTTAATCTTGAACTGCAATACAATGCAGTTGAAGTAGAGAATGGTTTTTATCTTAAGAACATGAGCAGTCTTAAAGATGAAAGCCAAACTCACCTTGATGAGCTTGTCTTAATTAGAACTAAAAATGATAGACTTGTTACCAATTTTAAAGATCTTAGACATGATTGTGATTCTATTTAGGATAAAAATAGGATCTATCTTGATGATCTTACTTTGCTCAGAACTAAAAGTGCTAGATTGCTTGCTAAAATCAAAAATCTTTCTTCTAGACCTTTACTGCCTAGTAATCAAGTAGATAGCATAACTCTTGAGAGATATTCTTATCATACCAAAGCCCTCTATTTAGAGGTTGACCTTCTTCATGCTCAATATGATTTAGCTAGTCTTTCTTCTACTATCATTACTCTTAGTGATGATAGTCACAACATTAGATCTTCCTTGCAAAAGTTCCTCAAAGGGAAAAAGTCCCTCATGAAGTTCTAGATCACTCTACCAAACAAAATGGTACATGTGGATTGGGATATGAGGGAACTCCCAAGAGCAAGGGCAAGGGTAAGAAAAATAGAAAGAGACCTCCTATATTCCATGGAGAGTCATCTTACTATAAGAACCCTATGGTTTCTTCACATTGCAAGAGTGATGGTCATTATTCTACTTATTATCCTTGGAAAGGATAAGGGGACCAAACTAAAGATGAAATGGGTCTCCAAGCTAACTCTAGATTCCAAGGTTTGAATTGTGCATTGATATCTTCCTTTTTTGTAGGTAAAAGGAAAATGGATTGTTCATATTGGTTGCTCTAAGCATATGACAGGTGAAATAAGCCACTTCAACAATTCACATAGAAGAAAGGAGGATCAGTGACAATTATTAAGAATGTTCTTCTTGTGGATGGCCTACATCACAATCTTATTAGTGTTAGTCAATTATGTGATCATTGTTATCTTGTTTTATTTACCTAACTTGAATGTTTTCTTCTAGATTCCCTCTCCTACAATGGTATATATAAGGGAACTAGAAATGCAATCCTTTATGTTATTGTTCATGATTCTCTTAAGCCTAATATTGGTAGATTCCTTGTTGTTGATAAGAGTGATATATCAACGTGGCACCATAGGATTATTCATTTAAATATGCATTAATTGAAGAAGTTGAGAAAAAAGGAATTTGTCAAAGGACTTCCTAAATTAGACTTTGAGAAGGATGAGGAATGTCAACCTTGCACACAAGGAAAGCAAACCAAATCCTCCTTCAAATCCAAAGGAGTCATTAGTACCGAAAGAGCTCTTGAACTGATCCACATTGATCTATTTGGACCAATGAGAACTCAATCTCTTCGTGATAGCAAGTATTACCTCATGATTGACGATCACTTTTCTCGCTTTACTTGTACTTTCTTCTTACTTTTCAAGTGATACTCTCAATGTTTTCTCTACTTTTTGCATATGGGTTGAAAATGAATCTTCTTGCTAGATTGTCTCTTTCTATAGAGATCATGGGGGAGTTTTTGAAAATGATTTGTTTGAGAAGTTTTGTGAGGAATCAAGTTATGCACATAACCTTTCTTCCCCTCATACACCTAAAAAAATAGGGTTGTAGAGAGAAAAAATAGGTCTGCATAAGAAATGGCTATGACCATGCTTCTAGAGTATGATACTCTAAATAAGTTTTGGGCTGAAGCTGTTAGCACTTCATGTTTCATGCAAAATTGAGTTTTCACTCATCCTTCTTTAAAGAAACCCCCTATGAGTTATGGCATGGTAGAAAGCCATCCATTGATTTCTTTCATATTTTTGGTTGTCCTTATTTTGTTTTAAACATCAAGGATTCTTGAGACAAGTTTGATGTGAAATTGTACAAGGCTTTCTTTGTTGGCTATAGAACTACTAGAAAAGATTATAGAGTGTAACATTGAATTGTCTAAAGTAGAAGAGTCTATCAATGTTAAATTTGTTGAAACTAACCCCTTTTATTCCAAGAATATTGTAAATGATGATGTTGTAGATGATGTGATTCCTAGATTAAAAGAGTTCAACATTATTGAAAAAGGAAAAGAGGTGGTAGCAGATGAAGAAGAGAAAGAAAAAAGAAAAGAAGGATCCAACTCCCCAGTTTTCTAAAGATCATCCTAAAGAGCTCATAATTGGCAATCCTTATGAAAGGGTAAAGATGTGGGCTGCCTTCAACAAAGAACATGCCAACAACGCCCTCATCATACTACTTGAACCCAAGAATGTGAAAGAAGCTCTCAAGGATGATGAAGGGATCCCATTCTTACTATTTTCATATTCAGGTTCTTACTTGAGTTGATATTTTATTTATTTTCTATTATTGGACATACAAAAAATTTCGATTTGGTCATCCTCAACTGATAGGAAATGCCAACTTCTATACTTATCTTATGTCAACTTGTACTATGTGGTGTCACACCTACTTCTCTAGTAGTTTTTGTTGCGACTACTAATCTATAAGATGTTTTTTTGATGAATGCATCTCCTCCATGGTACTGATTTCCTATTATTGGTGGAGCATTTAGTTCCAATTTGACCTACATTCATGTTTACTTATCCGTTTAGGTACATTTTCACGCATTTAGAATAATCCTAGAGGGGGAGACAAAATGGATGAACAAGTTATTTACATGAATAATCTATACCATCTTGTTGGATATATTAATGGGATCTAGAGGGGAGGATAAATAGAGGTAAAACCACTTAAACAAAATTTATCATACCTTCAAGATGTTTACCAAGTTAATAATGCAAGTATGAAATTTAAGTGCAAGTAGACAAGCATAGAAAGGGAGAGCGATATTGAACAACACAAAACAACATAATTATTTATAGTTGTTCCAACCTCCAAACTAGGATATCTACATCTACTACCTAGACAACTCAATATCTAGAATTTTCAGCCATGCCTCACTCCTTCTATCCCATTATAAGAGTAATAACATAAGACCACCCTCTTATAGGTCAAGGGATATATATGCACAAGGGTTCTGACAACCTTACAAAGTACTTATCTATCCATGACCAAGAGACTTCTGTCTTGCCAAGGACTTGCCTACTTTTGGGACAAGTCTTCAGCCTTCACCAAGGACATACCCACTCTTACAATCAGTCTTAGACCTAGAAATTCTTTCCCACTCTTGTCTTGTATCTTCTTCTTTTGACTTCACCTTCACCACGGAGAAGCGTTTGACCAAGGAAATCCTTCCCTTATTCTTCTTCTTCACTTCTCTTAGCTAAGTGAGAGAATCTTCACTATGGTAGAAAGAGAGATTTGGAGGTCGAGGAATGAGAGCCTCAAAAGATATACATGCAAGACTAGATTTCTTACAAATCACCTACTCACTTTAATGGATGTAGCAAGTGATTAAGCTCATGAGAGTAGATGCAGGCTCTTGGAGGCAGAATCTTGTCTCAACTGTGGTATTGGGACCTTCATAGTTCTTGTCTAGACCTAGGATGAATCCCAAGGGGTCCTATTTATAGTTTAGCATGCCTCCTAGCCATTAGAATAATTTAAACGAATTCTAGCCGTTTTAGGGAGAATCCAACATATATAGTTCACTTTTAGACTTTCTCCAATGGCTATTTTTTACTTTACAACTACAATGCCATTAGTCAAGACTCATGGTGGGTAGCTCGACTGAGATTCATCGTGGGTATCTTGGTCGATGACAATAAAAGACAAGACTTATAGTGTGATATATGATGATATACTTATCAGTTAGTATCTCAACCTATGACACTGTACAATCAATCCAATGGATTGTCGGATGAGATGTCTGCAGGACAATCTCGGTTGATGAAATGCATTGTGATAATACTAAACTAAATGTGTAAGTGTGCATGAATCATAAATATGGTTAATTCTAATACACTTTTGAACTTAATTACAAGTCATACAATCATTACAAGTGATTACAAAATTTGTCTAAGTAGATATACTATGTAATCTTCAAACTTGATCTTTTTGCGTGTATGACTTGATTGATGTGCATCGTTGTACATGCAACAATCACTAGGAAAAGTCCTAGAGTTTAACCTTCTAACCTGGTTGTCAACTTGTTGTGAACAACAAGTCAACTTAGTATAGATAGTTATCGATCCAAGGGATGGCAGAAAAGAAAAGTCAAAATCTAAATCTGATAGCAAGTATAAGAATTAAATCCTGATTTGAGAGAGTAGTTAATACTAAGAACAAAAATAAAAGTACTGAAATAAGATTAACTAATCAAGAAATAAAGATCTGGGGTTCGGAAGATCACCACCAAAACCACGTTCCTATTCAACTAATCAAATTCTAAAATCCAAGGATCAAATTAGGACCTTGTGGTTATATGTCCTTACAGAAAAACTCACAAGGGTCGGACTACCCGTGAACCTGTTGGTCCCGACGTTCACAGATCATTGCCCAACCGTCCAACATACCTTTATCCACGGTCATATAAAAAAGCATGTGAATTCGAACTGGCATTCAAACCCAAGGCTCAGGTGGTCACGTCACCAAGGATTATAACCAGAATAAGATTAAAAAGATGATAATCACAATAAAGGGACTATTGTTTCGTTCTTACAGAGATCCACGGTCATATCACTCTTTAAGAATATATCAGATCATCCAAATAACCACGCATAAACAGAGAGAAGACATTTGTTCGATGGAGGAATATAATTGATTATATTGAATAGAACCAGGCTAAGGGGATACTCCCATGCCCTAGAGAGATTACTCAGACATAACAAGACCAGAAGAAATGCAAACTAAAATGAGATCCAACATTATACATGATGTGGTCTACAACTAAAAATTAGATGAAATGGAATGAAGAATGGAATGCTTTTACAAGTGAAGAGTCCCTCCTTTTATAGGAGGTGGATGGGGTAGGCTGCCCTCAAAAGTGGGGGGAAAAAGAGAGGGAGACCAAATTTTGAATTTTTTGGATCTGGTCAAATCAAAAGTTAGTTGTCTTTAATTATCTTGACCATATAACTCCCTTTAATGCAGATTCTCACAGCAGCGATTTCGAACTTATTTCTATACCATAAAAAGCACAAAAACGGTCCAAATAATAGGATTTTATTTTAGGAAATTAAATTCCCTTTCCAATGAATACTTGTACACTCAATTTGGAGTTCGAATGCAAGAGTTATGTCACTTTTGGTGGAGGGTATATATGAATTTCAGGACTGCTGTAAATTGTGCAATTTTCCTACAAAACCCAAGAAAATAGAATTAAAACTCCAATTAAAGAGAAAAATCTAAAATAACACAATTAATTATGAAACGAAGATAATAAATAATAAAATAATCCTAAACAAATATCAAAAATATATAAATAAAAGGGATAAATATACATTTATCATTGACTTTCTCCAACCTAGGGTTTGAAATATTAGGCATTTGTAGTATGTCTACCTGAAATCACTCAAATAGAATGGTGTAGTCATCACCAAAACAAGGGATTTGTCAACTTAGACCTCTAGTCAATAAGTCAGTGATATACTTTATCTTTCCATTGTGGGGTGTACATACACCTTGGGTAAACAATGCTATGCAAATAACTCTGGAAATGGTAGGTTTGAAGGGTTTCTCCCACCAACTAGTCTTCTATGACATTCATGATTCTAGATGTCATGGACTTATTTCAGAATCCCTTGTATCTACGTAGGTATGGGGCAACTAAGAAGAGACATATATCTTTGAATGGATGCTTGGCACACTTCTGTATTGTGTTCACGATGAGCTATCTTTGTGGAAGAAATTTGTTTCTTCTAATATGATATGACCATGAATTGTCCTACTTTGAGTCCTTTTACGCACAATCCAAGTATGATGAAGAAGTAAAAGTTCCTTCTTCCTAGAAACCTAATATAGGTGTAGCACTGGCTTTTTTGGGAAATTCTCCCTATCAAGATCAATACAATGATTCTTTATATCAACATGATTATGGTAGTGTAAGGATTATGACGATCATAGTTGGGCTTCTTTCCCAACTCAGTCGATAAACACCACCAACATGAGTCATATATCATCATGGGATGTGTAATTTCTCATCAGACATCCAAGGAATCTTCTTAGTTTGATTATTATTAAAGAATGTAGAGTTAGGCTAACCTGAGGGTTAAATTTGCTCTGTGACCAAATTTGGGAGTATTGGGGCCATGTACTATGTCCATACCAAAGTTATTTCGTAGGTTACAAGACGATGTATAAGCATGTGGGAGTCTCTTACTTGGGAGGACAAGGTGCACTTCTATAGTGCATGTTATGTTGGTCCTCCTAGATTATAGTTGACACAAACATACGCTAACTATGATGATTCACCTCTTGTTGGTGGCATGGAGGTTGATCCTAAACTTGCTTATGATCTTTCTAGGTCTTTGGATTCATTTTCTAGGAAGAAGAATGGTATCATTGGAAAACTCACTTTCTATCTCAACAAGGGTTCTGACAAGTAGGCAGGGCTTTGATTATGTCATTCATATGAAAATGGTTGTTCTTATAAATAATGCCCTATCTTACCTTTTTATGTACTTTGTCTTATTTTTAGGAATTAAACCAATATTTTGATTCACATGTATCAGTGTGTTTTCTGACTTTGTTGGATGTGTCGTGTTTAGAGGTCACATGTTCTAATGAGGGAGAGCTTCATGATGGAGTTGATTCTTAGTTTTGTTTATTATATTATTTTGTTATTTTTCATTATTATCTTTCTGGTACTTTATCCACAAAGTTTTGAATGAAATTATATGCTATCTTTTTGCCTTAATACATCCTTTCTTTGTGGCATTATTAACTTTATTATCTTTAGAATATTTTAATGTGGGGTCTCAAAAATCCTTACTATAATAATAGACCTTTTGTCTATCAAGACAACAAATGCAGACATGGAATGGTATGGCGATCTGGTTGCAGATATGAAGTATGGGTCAATGGTTCAACCTACTTTCCTCTATTAATTTTTATGCCAACATCCTTGACATGTAGTGTGGGTTTGTATATGGGTCATATGTCCTTTCCATATGATGAGTGTTTTCTCCTAGGGGAGAGAGAAGCACTTGATGCCCCACTAAAATTGACAAAAATTTCACCCAAGGTTTGGACCATTTGGTGGTATCCTTTTGGGCAAAACCCAGTCACAATAACATGTCGTGGTGTTTGTGTTATTCTTACTAAAAACTTTTGGCATTGTTATTAACACCCTTAGGATGTAAGTTGGTCCCCCACTTCTTGTTGACATCATGTAGAGTTCTAATTATTTTCTTTGTAAATGTTTGATTGTGTTATTAAGAGTACACAGCTTGCCAACAATGGTTGTAACGTAACAAAACCTAGCATCTTGATTGTAGAAACCCTTACCTCATGGATACAATAATGGTATCCTTAGTTTCTTATATTTCACCAAACAAGAATAAAGTTATACCTTAATGAATAACATTAGTGCATATAACATATTAAGTGAATTTAGGTTCTATTATCAACATCACATATCTTGATTTATTCATAATAACATAGTAACCTAGATATTTTCTAACATGTAGGTAAGTCCATGAATTCTGTCACATATATCTTCTTTGCTTAGAAATATTCACATAATATATAAATAAGATGATAATGTGCTTAATACATGTATCAGAATAACATTTGGAATTCTCATGTGCAATCATCCAAGTTTAAGTGGATTGAATGGAATAAAAATGTAATTGAGTAAAATATGGAATTTGGCGCATAATAAGAAAAGGTAACTTTTTTGGTAGTATTGTGAACATAATGGGAATCTAAACAATAAATAATAATGGAGATGATGAAATCTTATAAAAATATAATGACGACGTGTCTAAAAGTATAATTATATTAAAAAAATAAAAGAAAATCTCAAAAGTGAAATATAATGGTAAAAGTGTGATCTTTGGGTCCCAATTAACTTGAGTGCCAAGTTTCACATTATTTGAACAATACTAATTATCCTAATTTCATTTAGAAAAAAATAAGATAAGGTTTAAAATATGAAATAAAATACTAAAAGTAAAAACATATTCCAAATTAGAATTACCAAAATTATTCTGTCTGAATTTTCACATTAATTAAAGAATCCTATCTATCCTCTCTTTATTTAGGAGAGAGAATATATCTTAAAGTCAAAAATATTAAATAAAGCAACTAACAACTACAAAAGTTCAAACTGATCCCGTCACGTATATATACGTATATATATATATATATATATATATATATATATATATATATATATATATATATATATATATACATATATAATACGTATATATATATAATATGTATATATATACGTATATGTATATATATAATATATATATATATATATAGATATATATACATAGACATATATATACATATATACATATATATAGATATAGATATAGATATATACATATACATATATATATATGTATATATATATACATATACATATACATACATATATATATATATATATATATATATAAAAACATGTGTGTGTGTGTGGTAGCGATCCAGTGAGAAACATCCTACGGTGAGAGCATGAGAGACATTTGAATAACTACAAATTTGTAATTATTTTTTAAAATCCAACCAAATAGATGGAAAAAACATCATTGCATCTACATTTTCACAAAACATCATTGCAATCAGACATTGTTTACATGTCCATATGTACAATATATATTGTTTACATCCTAGGGTCAGCCTAAAATTCAATATAGATCATCGAAAAGTATTAGGTTGTTGTGAATGATCTATAAATCATATGGTGATAAAATTTTATAGGAAGGTAAATATTAAGGTATAGTTGTAATCTGTATGGTTGGATTATGAAAAATTGATCTATGAGGAGAGTTATTCAAATGCCTCTCATGCTCTCACCAAGATATGTTTCTCACTAGATTGTTGCCATATATATGTGTGTGTGTGTGTTTATTTTTTTAACTGTAATAAACCATGCATGTCATTAATCGTAGAATAAGATCAACTAATTAGCCAACAATGCATGGGAAAATCATGAATCATAGAAATATACTCCCTATTTCTTAGCACATTCTGTCCTCTCATTAGGTCAAGCATAAGAAAATTAGAGGAAATCTACAAAAAATAGCAGTAACAAATGCACATGAGCAATAAAAAACCTAGGTTTCTCAACACCTGGACCACGTATGGGATCTCCACTGCAACAAGGCTTTTAATTTGAATGTCACACATGTGGTCAAGGTACTGAAAATTTGAAGATGTCACAAATGTATTAAACTGGACATGAATATATTTGATACTAATCATTGAGAATTAATATATGGATGTCTTAAACATTAAGGTTTATGTTTTTTCTAAAATTTAATCTAAAACCTACACTTTTGTCCTACTATTATGTTCCATATGTCCTAAGAGATTTTTGTAAATATAAAAGTAGATTCATCTTTATTTACATCATTATTATTGATGTTTAGCAATTTGTTCCACCTCATCACATTTAGAAATTTCTACTTGTCAGCAACAAGTATAAATTACGATATATTTTATTTATCAAATAGCATCATTACATTTGAGGATACAAGTACACACATATAAGATATTAATGGAAATATTGAATCACTTACTACAAGAGAAATGGGATCTCATGTTCAACATAACATACAAATATGATATAATGACCCATGAAAATACAAAACATAAAGAACATACTTATTCATTAAGTAGAGACACATAGGAAACTTAACTTTTATACATAAAAACACTTGGGACATGAATATAGTTTTTGAGTTCATTCAATGCATAATCTAAGTATAATAACTACCAATAAGTTTGAGAGCTTGAATTTCATTATCTCTATTGTCATTCTTTCGGTTATAATGCTACTATTTAGAAGCATAAAAAAATACAAACTTCCCAAAGAAAATATAGCGCATGATACATATGTAACTAATCCATATTTCTATATATATTAAAATTTGCATATATTATATGTTGTATATTCAAATATAATATCAAAGAAAAATGTTAAAAGAATAATAATTATTTAATACCATATTAGAAAGATAATTTCAAGTAAGCACATCTACATGTTTTATATTATAAATTGTATAAGAAATCGATAGTATATTAAACATAAAACCTAATACATAATGTGATTAATGTAGACTCAATCATATATGTAATGTAATGGATTCATGAATCCCTTTATTGTGTAGATAAACTTTGAAAAAAGAGCAATGTTGAGCAATCATACAAAAGTCCAAGTGGTTATTATATCTTGCTTATATTATTTTCTATAGAATTTCTTCTTCTTATTAGTTAAAAAATATCAATACCAACTTTTTGTAGTTAATTATAATCTTAGATGATGATAAACTAAGTAGTATCGTTGATGATAATATGAAACTATAAATACATATACATACATACATACATCATGAATTACTTAATTTTTAAAATCCTAAAATTCTTATCAAATACATCATTGAAGTTATTTTCTTCTCATTTTTATAGGTAATAATATCATGGGGATGGTATCTTTGTAATACATGTTTAAAGAAGCAAAACGTTAGTTACCCGAATTCTCTCTATGCAATTTTTTCCCTATCAATGTTTTATTGTGATAAAAACATACTATTCTAAATATTTTTTAGGTTCAAAAAGAGTGATGAAAAGATTTCCATAATGATATAATTCTTTCATTAACTTAGATTTTTAACTTGAATATAGGAATAAATATTTTGGTTTATATTTATTCATATTGATATTTACACATTTCAAAAGTATTTTTCTCTAAAGAAGTCAAAAAAATCTATACTTCATATGTCCATGAATATATATCTTATTGGAGCTGCAATGCGGAAAATCTAGAGTTGTTTAAATTTAAAATTAGAACATGTCCTAACTTTCATGCTCACTTTTCAAAAGAAATTCACAAGAGATGATGGAAGTTGATGCTCAAAGTAACCATTTAGTGAACCATGTTGAATTTACATAACAAAATGTTTGGTATGAAGTATTAGAAATAGGATTCGATATAATTCAATATGTTTGTGCAAACCCACATTTTGTTGCATTTTTGTGGAACAAGATTTCCAAACCGACTGCAACAGAATCCCGACCCACCAAGACTTTTACAAACTAGGATCCCTCCATGTATTAATTGTTGGCTAAATTGGATATAAGCATATTCTCTCTTTTGATGATGACAAACATTTCATTCTCGTGGATCTAACTTGCTACTTGAGTATTTCAGGGTTCAAGGAGATCACACTCAATGGATAGATGAAGTGGATATGCTTAGATGCTTGTATATACATGTTCTTACAACTTGTAATAACTTGTACAAGTGTATAATGTACAATTACCTAGAAGTCATGTAAAATCAAGCATAAGATTTTTCCTATCCACTAGAATGCTTAGTTAGGATCTCCCTTAGAGTCTGGAGTCATTATCCTTTATTAGAAAAATGAATTAATAGGTTTTCTAAAATTTTACACACCCATTTACAGGGATTTTTTGGTCGAGAAAATTGTCAACCGAAAATCTCTCAGTTGATAAAAATTTTGAATGAGAACCATCTCGATCGAGGAGTCAGAGCAGCGTTTGAAATCTTACACATTTGTGCTTTAAGTTACTTTTAGTCGAAAACATTGTCAACCGAACACATTTTTGGTACAAATCATATGATCGTTAGATCGAGTAGTTGGTAGTTGAGGCTAGCCATTGCAATAGATGTGCATTCAACTCGGGATCAATTGAAGAAATTCCTGACTGAGACATGGTCGGTCAAAAAACTTGTCGACCAAACTGGATTTTGGACCGATTTCTAAAAACAACCATATTAGTTGTTGCACCTAACATTAACTAGTCTAAAATGGCTAATTCTCCACTAAGAACCCGCTAGACACCTATCCAAAGTACCCTAGTCACCTACAACCCATTCCTATAAATAGCGGTGACCTTAGGACAACAAAACATACAAGCTACACTTGCAATCATTCTAGAGAGCAACATAGCTGAAATATAGTTGCTATCTTCTTCCTTAAGCTCTTAGTAGGTTTCCTATAGATACAATCTCCTAGCCACCATCTAGCAACGTTCATCTTAAGTGGTTAGGAGGTCTAACATTTGATATAGGATTAAAGCGCCTTACTTCATTGGTGTAACTTTCCTTCTTTCAATCTACTTCTCAAAGTATTGTGATTGTGCTCCTTGACTACTCCAAGTGTGGGAGGTTGTCTGAAGGAGATTGCTCAAAGTTACTCCAATGTGTGAAGGCTTCTCCTGCATGATTGGATCTACTTCAAGGCATGAAGGGTGCTCCTAGGTGATTGAAGCTACTTCAGGGCGTGAAGGTTGTTCCAAGGTGATTGACACTACTTCAAGGAGGTGAAGGTTGTATAAAGGTGGTGGAGGCAGATCGTCATCCTCTACTTAGATTCTCTTCCATGTCCCAGTAAAGAAGAGGTTGAGATGAAGTGATTATATTTAATTATAACTCCTTGAGAGGTAATAAAATTAATCACTTGCTAAATCCCAATTGGAGACAATTGGGTAGTGGAATGATATTCTTCAATTCAAAGGGTGGAACCACTCTAAATTGTGTGTCTCCTCTTTGTGTCCACTTCTATTTTGTAAGTTAAGTTTTAAATTAATTTTAAAATTTAAAAAATCTCTATTCACCCTCCCTCTAGATCTTTCAATTGGTAACAGAGTAGGTCTTCAAGGAGCTCCCATAAGTCTTGAAGCATGGCGGAAAACTTGCTTAGCAACCTCAATGTTGAAGGAACATATGTGAGCATGCCACAACCATTTGATGGGTCAAACTATACCTATTGGGAAAGGTGTATGTAATTCTACTTCCAAGGAATAAGCTTGAAGCTATGGAGAATGGTGACTTACCCATATGAGCTTTCAACTACCGAATATGATAAATGGGATCAAAAGAAGGTAAGGAAAGTTCAACTCAATGCCAAGGCTATAAGCATTTTATATTGTTCAATATCATTCAGTGGATTTAATCACATATCTTCTTGTGAAACCGCTTATGAGATTTGGCATAAACTTTTGGTTACACATGAATGTATTTTTCAAGTGAATAATACTGAAATTAGTATGCTTAAGCAAATATTTGAACAATTTTGTATGATGCCTAATGAATCTATAAGTGAGATGTATGCTAGGTTATCTTCTATCATCAACAACTTGAATGCTTTAGGCAAGTAAATTAGTGAAAAGGATCAAGTATCCAAGATACTAAGATAATTGCCTCCAAAGTACAAGCCTAAGGTGACAACCATTGAAGAAGCCAATGACCTTACCAAATTGATGATGGAGCAGCTCATTGGAAAACTTGAGACACATGAGGTCAACCTTGAAGAAGAAGAAAGAGTGGAGGCCAAATTCCAAAAGGAGAGAAGGAAGGACATTACTTTAAAAGCTATAACCAAAGCTCAATCAAAGGTCATCACTCAAGAAAGTGATGAGATAAGCAAAGGAGATGACAAAGAAGATGCATTTATTGTAAATGGTAAGAAATATACAAATTATAAATCTAATAAAAATTCTAGTGTGTCTTCCTCTTCCTCCCTTAGGTCCTTTGAATGCTGCAAGAAGGGACATGTGAAGAATGAGTGTCATAAAATCAAGAGGGGTAATAAAACTTCTTTTAAGAAGAAGGACAAGGGAGACAAAGCCTACAAAGTAGCTTGGGATGAGTCAAGTGAAGACAACGAGAGTGGAGAAGAAGAAGTGGAGTATCTCATGGCTAAGGAAGATCAAAATGAAGATAGAAATGCGATAGAAATTTTTTAATTATCCAAAATAGATTTAGTTAACAGTATTGAAGAAACTCATGCTAAATATATTGATTGCAAAAGAAAATTGAAAAATCTCTCTAAAATTAATGAAGAGTTGTATCCTAAACTATATGATATTACCTCTAAAAATGAAAGTCTTAGTTTTGAAAATAATAATTTGAAAGCTTCTATTGATAACTATAATGCCAAGTTGCTTGTCTTAGAAAATAATACTAAACTTCTTTCTCAAGAAAAGGTTGAATTGCTTGCCAAGATAAATGACTACCAAACTCAACTTATTTTGTGCACTCATTTGGATTATGATATCATTGTTAAATAAATAGATACCTTACCTTTAAATTTATCTCAAGTTAATATAAATATCACAACGAAACTTATGAAAATTATTGAATTACAAAAATATGTTGATAGTTTAAAGCATGATAATATTCTTGATAGAATCTTGGAAATCACTTATGTACATTTTGGGAGAAGGGGACTAGACTATGTACCCAAAGAAAAATCTTATCAAAAGTCTAGAGTTAGAAAAATAGAAGCCCCTAGAACCAAGACCATCTATGTACCCAAGAACAATGTAGCACATACCCAAAATGTTAAGTAGAGAAATGAAATTGACTTTGATTCTTGTTTCCACTATCCACGTCTTGGACAATATTCATTTTCTTATGGTTACAAGAAGAAGAAGAAGGACATCGTTTGGGTTCCAAGACCCCAAACTTAGAGTTTTTGGGATACTTTTTTGAGATTTGACCTAAACTTCATTGTGAAATTCATGTGTCTTATGTCAACTGAAATAAGCTTTAAGATGTATATCTTTATGTATTTGATTATTTATTTGTGTCATTCATGATTAAAATAATTGAAAATGATAATCTTGTTTACTCTATAAATGTTTCACATTCTAGAAATATGTAGAACTACCTCTCGGTCGACTAAGATCTCGATTGAGGGGCCACTCGATCTAAATCAAGGTCGACCGAAAACAAGCCTGCAGAACTGTTTCTTGCAAACCAAATCATTGACATGTGATTAACATTGATATGTTAAATCTATAAAATTTTCATCATTTTGATTCATTTCAAACACTAAAAATGATATAATCTAAGGCACATGTATTAATGTTATTAACCAGAAAGGACCACCACATGGGTACCAAAACCTTCATATCTTGCAGGATTGGGTAGCTGATAGAGGTTCCAAGCATATGATCGGGAACAAGGAGGCCTTTCAGACACTTGAAGAAAAGAATAATGGAACAATCACATTTGTAGATAATGCCAAAGGTAAAATCATTGGGATAGGTAATGCTGGCACAAATCTTCAAATAAAAATGTACTTCTTGTGGATAGATTGCATCACAACCTAATTTGTGTTAGCCAATTGTGTGGCAGTGGTTATGATATTCTTTTTAACAAACCTTGCTACAAGTTTCCCATAAAAACACTAACAATGTTATTTATGAAGGAAAAAGAGTAGGAAATCTTTACATACTTAGACCTAATTCTATGCAAGCTATTATTGGAAAATGCCTTCTTACAAATGATGAATATTTACAATTATGGCATAGAAAGCTAGGTCATGGAAGCTCACATGTTATTAGAAAATTTCTTAAATATGATCTTGCTCGTGGCTTGACTAAACTTTCTTTTGATAAGACTGAAAACTGTGAACCATGTACTCTAGGCAAACATACTAAAACTTCTTTTAAATCTAATTTTTTGCTTAGTACTACTAGATCCTTAGAACTTATTCACATGAATTTATTTGGATTTATGAGGATTAAATCTATTGGGGGTAAAAAGTATTGTGTTGTCATTGTTGATGACTATACACTACTATAGAAATGGCTTATAAAGTCGGTTTTCAAGGTGTCGGTTGTATACAAAAACCGACACATAAAACCTACTATGTCGGTTGTTAACATAAACTGACATCCAATATGTGAAGGTCGACCAGACACGCGTACCGCTTTCAATAAGTGTCGGTTATTTAATAAACAACCGACACTTAATATCAACCGCCAAAACCAAAATTCCAGCAAAAAAATTACCTTCAAAATTGGACATATGTCGTCGGTTTTTTAATAAATAACCGACAACTAAAGGGTATGCGCGAGATAGGAATAGTTGTCGGTTGTCTTTTATTTATAAACCGATGAATATTAAGTAGTATAGTTGTCAGTTTTTGTCAAAGAGCCGACACTGTTGGTTTAGTTGTCGGTTTTGTTAAATAACCGACACATATTGTCAACTTAATAGCCCTGCGAACAGAACTTTTCCCCATTGTCTCTGTTTCATTGTCGTGTGCTAGGGTCTAGCGATTTCCCCCGATTGCTCCCACCGTCGCACGTCGCTCGCCGCCGTCGTCGTCTCTGCCATCACCGTCGTCGCCGTCGCCGCCGGTTGCTGGTCTCCTCGACGCCCTCGCCGCCGCCGGTATAAGCAGCTACGGTGCTCTCCTCGTCACCACCACCCCCGCCGGTAGAAGCAACTTTTCTCCTCCGCCAGCTTCCTGCAAGGTAACCCACAAAAGCTTCACCCCCTTTTCTCCTCTGCCTTGCTTTTCTCTGTCGCCGCCGACCTGGAACTCACCCAGGCGGCGCCTAAGAAGGTGCTAGGGCACGCCTAGGGTCCCAAGCCCAGGTGCCCTGCCTAGCTAGGCCTCTGGGCGGATGCTTGGGCGGCGCCAGGGCACGTTTAGGCTGCTGCTGGGGTTTGGATTCATCTACTGGATGCCCAAAACATGCACTGATTTCACCAAGTCACCCCAAAAGCCATGAAAAATATTCTGATTGTGTTTATTTATGTACTGATTTCACCAAGCTAGTGGATTTTTTTTAAAGTTATTTACTGATTGTGTTTATTTAATTATGTACTGATACATATGTGCTATACCAATCTGATAGTCCATGATAGAACAAAGCATAATGATGTTGACTGCAACTTTGTGCGTCATGCTATTATGAATTAAGTGTATATTTACTTCATAATTGAATGTTTAAGTAAGTTATAGATATCTTGATGATGAACTATAATGCACACATGTGACATGCTTGGAATGTAAATGATGAACTGTAATGCACACATGTTTAACTTGTTTCATTGTTGAGTATATTGAGAATCCTAATCACCCTTCTTGCTTAATGATGAACTGTAATGCACACATGTGACATGTTTGGAATGTAAATGATGAACTTTTCCCTAAATTGCCTAGATCTTAGGGTATCTCTAGATCTTAGGGTATCTCTATCATCCTAACTATGAAATTGGTAACTTGTTTCCTTTTTGAGTATATTGACAATGTTAATCACCTAACTTGAAGAACTAGGATATGAATGATGAAACTAGGATTGTAGGTATAAGAATGACAGCACACGTATTTGTTGGCCTAGAAACCCGTCCAAGATTTACTCATTAGGAGTAAATCTTGGATAGTCCCCGGTTTGGGACTGTTCTTGAACACCTAATCTCGCTTAGGATGTAAGTGTATAATGTGTATTGGGTTTTCAAGAAAATTTCGGCAGCATTTCCCCGTTTGTTCTCTAAGTACATATGTACTTGGAGAACAGCGGGGAAATGCTGCCGAAATTTTCTTGAAAACCCAATACACATTATACACTTACTAGTGAGATTAGGTGTTCAAGGATGGGATAGGTGGTACACATTTATTATATATAAGAATGACAACACATGTATTTGTTGGCCTAGAAACCCGTCCAAGATTTACTCCTAATTGGGACTGTTCTTGAACACCTAATCTCGCTTAGGATGTAAAGTGTATAATGTGTATTGGGTTTTCAAGAAAATTTCGGCAGCATTTCCCCGTTTGTTCTCTAAGTACATATGTACTTGGAGAACAGCGGGGAAATGCTGCCAAAATTTTCTTGAAAACCCAATACACATTATACACTTACTAGTGAGATTAGGTGTTCAAGGATGGGATAGGTGGTACATGTACATTTATTATATATAAGAATGACATCACATGTATTTGTTAACCCTAGACCGTAATCTTGTTGTAATATATACTTGTTTTCTCTTTGATCATAGAGCTTTACAATTTTGTTGTGATATATACTTTGTTGTAATAATGTGAACTTTACAATGTGACCTTTACACTTTGAATTACTACTTTACAATGCGAACTTTACAATTTGAATGTGAATTTGCAGATGGCTGACCATTCTCCTGATGACCATGCTGATGACTACCGTGAGGGTGAGGACATCAATGCGCCGCCTCACAATGTAAGTTTTAAAAATATATCATATATTTATATCTATATGTCCATTTATAGTTATATCTTGTAAATGTGAATTATTTTGTCAAATTTTAGGTTGATGATGCACAGGTACAATCTGAAGCACTTGAGGCACTTGATCAACAACACCAAAAAGTTGACAAAAGAAGGGGCATCACTATGATGAAGAAGTTAATTGCGCAAAAAGGGCAATGGACCCAAACTTGTTGTGGATTTCGATAATGCAGGAAATGCATGTGGTGTGAATCGCAATTCATTTATTTCATATCTTGGGTTTGTTACTCGTAGCCATTGCGGTTGTCTCTTAGATTCTTGGCATAACGTTTCTAAGGAGAAGAAAATTTTAATATGGAGGGATTTATGTGTGAGTTATTATTAATTTGCAATTCTATTTTTGTAGATTACTAAATTTTTGGATACTAGTTAATAGCAATTCTATTTTGCAGAGTATATTTGAATTGGATGAAAAGCTGCATCATAAATGCGTGATGCAACGCTGTGGGAGAGTCCTAAGGAACTATAGGACAAATCTCACTAGAGAATACATAAAAGAAGCCGACAAGAGGAAGAAGACAGCCACTGAATAGTGGAACTTCCTGGACAAAGAAGAATGGGACGCGTTTGTCCCTTCAAGACAAACTGATGAATTTAAGGTATTAGGCATCAGTCTCAATCTCATTAATTAATGTATGTTGTATTCACTTATTCAAGATTAACATTTAGTGTTACTAACCAAATCATTAATTTTCATACTAACTAGGCCCTCAGTGAGGCACAAAGATCAAGGCGTGCACTGAATGTGCATGACCACAGAATGGGTCCAAAGGGGTATGCAGGCGTTCGCCAAAGACTACAGGATGAGGCTACTGCTGCTCAGTCTGATGCTACTCAGGAGTCCTCTACCATAGGTAGCACACCTCTGCCTCGCCATGATGTCTGGATAGTTGGGAGGCAAAATAAGAAGGGAGAAATAACTAAGGCCGCAACTGCTGAGGCGGCTACAAAAATGGTAAAATACAACTCTTACAGCAATCATTCGAATATTGATTATTTGTGTTGTTTACTTAAGTACAAATTTTTGTTTTGGCGATTAGCGGGAGCTGCACGAGCTGAGGAAACAAGGAAAGTTCATCCCTGAGGGAACAAAGGATGAATTGACAGTTTCTCTGGGTAACCCAGAGCATCCTGGACGTGTTAGGGCTGCAGGCGCTGGTGTGGGCATCAAATCTTTTTTTGGGTCATCCCAGCGCAAACATGTCCCAAAAGCGGGACTTTCACAAGAAGAGGTAACATATTCTTTCTTTATAATGTTACTGTAAAAGAGAATTCAAAAATTAGAATTTGACGTTTCTTTTATCCATGTATAGGTGGATAAGCTATTTGACAGGAAAATCGAAGAAAAACTCGAAGAAGCAATGAAAAAGTGGCAGGCATCTCAGACTACCACTTACCAGACAATACCTACTGCAGACTCTACTCCTACTCCTACTGCAGAGGTTGGGAGTAATCCTGTAGAACCACCACCTAGCACATCCACTGTAAGTATTTTTATGACATAGTAACTAGTTTTTTAATTCAAGATGATACGTATATATGAAATTGTATTCGTTTCAAAAAAAGATGATATGTATATATGTATATAACATTCTTTACACAAAAATTTGTAGGGGTTGAAGCCATGCTATCTAAAAAGTAAAGAATATGTCGTGGCAGAGGCGTCAGCTTACCCATCCCTACCAGGGGAAACATGTCACGGGTCTCCAGTACCAGCTGGTTGGATTCGGGTGAGCCCGATACATATATTCCCCCAATTTCTGGAACTTCCACTGCCATATGCCCACCCAGATTGTGAAATGCTTGGTGAGGCACTAGGCGGAGTGATATTGTGGCTAAAAGCGGATGTCTTATTTACTGATAAGGTATGGTAAATTTACATTACGTTCAATTGTTAGTGTGTGAATATGCTGGCAGTTGATCTGAAATTATATATATACAGGTTAAAAAGAAGACACCCACAGCATCTAGGCTTCCACTTCCACCTCCTGCATTACCTAGTTGGGTTCCATAGGACCTACCTGTCCCGTTAGGTCCTAACTGTAGGGGTATGACAGTATGGTTAGGGGAACATGATATAAACTCCCCTATAACTGTTTCTTCTGATTCAGATTCTACAAGTCAGTCATACGAAACAAAACTATTTATACAAGATATATTGGAGTTGTTTCGATATGATTGGCTAAATACATCTGTGATAGAGCTATGGATAAGGTGAGATATTCTTTATACATCCATATACCTTGTGTATGATCTGGTGATCTGGTTTCTTATTTATTAATGCATGCGTAATTAATACATATTTTGCAGCTACTTAGACAACATATGTGTAGATTTTGGATTCGAACATGTAGGGTTTTTGATTCCATCCTTGATTAGTCTAGTAGCTAAAGACCCTACATCAGTTCAACAATACTGTTGTGAGTCTTTTTCAAATTTTGCTGTAAAAAAGAAGACAGTGATAATGACTCCATTCAATGTAGAGTAAGTTTACTTTGCTTATTATAATTTGGACTTAAGAAAATTACATTTTATTGTGGATTTTGAGTTATTAATTTTGAACTTTTTTTCCTCTAGGGGTAGGCATTGGGAGTTATTGGTTATTGCCCCTGAGACATTCACTGTGTATTATCTAGATCCTAAGGGGGGTAAATTGAATACAAGATTTGGACACATAATGAAAATGGCAATATTTCGGTGAGAAATATTTCATTTTTCATATCCGTTAACATATGTTATTACATTACTATTTAATTGCAATGTTCTGTGTTACATTAACATGTAGGGGTTTTGAGGAGTACAAAAAGGCTGGAGGAAAGGTCCCCACGAAAAAGAACCAGCCAATAATTTGGAAGAACGTGCAAGTAAGTTCCCGACTGCAATATATGTATATATTATTTATGTGAACAATGCTTAATTAGTTGTATTTTTTAATATTTTGTATGTTTGAATTTATAGTGTGCTACACAAGACAACAGATGGGCATGTGGATACTATGTCCTACGATATATGCACATGATTATCAAACATGCCGTACTGGATATCGAATGTATTTCTCAGGTATTATATAGTCTCATTAGATAATATGATCGAAATATATCAATCTTATTTATAGCTCATTAATTATATATATACATCATTCTCTGTACAGGTGTTTATAGCTGACCCCATTACAGGAAAGAACTTACCAAATGTTAATGCTCCCTATACAATGGGAGAATTAAATGAAGTAAGAGAAGAATGGGCAACAGCCATACAATTAGTGGGGGCTTTAAAATATAATTGGGATCTTGATAGCAAATAATGACTAAACAATGATACTTTGTAAATGAATTTCTGAATTATAATATATGTGTGAATGTTTCTACATGTCTAGATGTTTCTACATGTGTCTGAGTGAAAATGAATGAAAGTGTTGGTTGCTATATGAATGTTTATACATGTGTGAATGTGAATGAATGGAACTACAAATTGCTAGCATTTGTGAATGTTTATAAATGTGTGAAAATAAAATGGAACTGCAGGTTGCATTGCTAAATGCATGTGCTACTTTTTTATTGTTAATTTTGCAGGTTTGCGGCCTGTTGTCGGCTGATATCAATGGATGTCGTAAAACCTGCAGTTCATAACTGAACTGAACAGGTTTCTCATCCTGCGACCAGCCACAGCAGGTCTGCAGACTGATGTCAAAAAAAAACCAATAGGCGTCGGTTATTTGTAAATAACCGACACATAATGATATAGTGTCGGTTTTTTACAAATAACCGGCGTCTATTTCGTGTGGTGCGAAGATATATGGCGTCGGTTATTTGTAAATAACCGACACTGATAGTGCCCAAGATGGCGCCCTTTCTGTGGCGCGAAGGGTTTGGGCGTCGGTTTCTTACCTAATAACCGACGCCTATAGTCCCATGATGACACATTTTCGGTGGCGCGCGAAGTGTTTGGGCGTCGGTTTTGGAACCGACGCCTAATGGGTGGACTTTTAGTGTCGCCCACATAGGTGTCGCTTAGAAACCGACACTAAAGGCTTTAAATAACCGACACTAAAGGTAGGTTCTGTAGTAGTGATAGTAGATATAATTGGGTGCATTTTCTTTCAACAAAAGTTGATACTATTATAATATTCATACAATTTTGCTCTAAGATTGAAAACCAATTACAAAACAAAATATGAACCATTAGGAGTGACCATGTGGGAGAGTTTGAAAATCACAACCTTGAAGAATTTTGTATATCTAAAGGGTACACACATAATTTTTCAGCTCCACACTCTCCACAACAAAATGAGATAATTGAAAGGAAAATTCGGTCCTTACAAGAAATGGCTAGAACAATGCTATTAGAACATAATACACCTAAAACCTTTTGGGACGAAGCGGTAAATATAACGTGCTATGTCTTAGACCATGTTTAAATTCACTCACATCTTAAGAAAACTCCTTATAAACTCATCTTTAATAAGAAATCTAGAGTTGACTACTTTCATACTTTTGATACACCTTGCTATATCTTAAACACAAAAGATGATAGAGAAAAATTCGACCCTAAGTCAAAAAAAGGATTTTTCTTGGGATATTCAACATCTAGTAAGGCATTTAGGATTCACAACACTATTTCTAAGAAAGTCGAGCAATCAATTAATATCACATTTCATGAAAACACACCACAAAGTGTTCAAAATGAAAACTTGAATGACATTACACACCAAATTGAGGACTTAACCATGTCAACAAAAGATGATAAAATTCTGAAAATGAAACAAATAAGGATCCAAATAATGAGTCACATCAGACTCCTAGAATAATCAAATATTTTTTCAAGACTTAATCATAGGAAATGTTTTTGATAAATTAAAAACATGTTCATCCTTAAGAGATGTTGCAAACATGGCTTTTGTATCAATTGTTGCCCCTAAAAAGATATATGAAGATCTAAAGATGATTATTGGATAATGGCTATGCAAGAAGAGCTAAATCAATTCACTAAGAGTAATGTATGGGATTTAGTCCCTAGACCTCAAGGAAAAACCATCATTGGAATTAAGTGGGTTTTTTAAAATAAACTTAATGAAGTTGGGGAAGTGGTTAGAAACAAAGCTAGGCTGGTACCTCTAGTGTACAATTAACAAGAAGTGATAGACTTTGATGAGACTTATGCACTCGTAGTTAGACTTGAGGCCATTCATATGTAATTAGCTCTATCTGCTCATAAAGACATCAAACTTTTCCAAACGGATGTAAAAAGTGCTTTCTTAAATGGAATTATAGAAAAAGAAGTTTATGTTGCTCAACCACCTGGTTTTGAAATTCCTCACAAGCTTGATCATGTCTCTAAACTTAAGAAATCTCTTTACAGTCTAAAAAAAGAACCCCAAAATTGGTATGAAAGACTTAAGAACTATCTTTTTCATAATGGCTTCTCTATTGGAAAGTTAGACTTCACAATATTTTTTAAAACATATGAATCAAATTTTCTAGTTGTTATATATATATATATATATATATATATATATATATATATATATATATATATATATATGTTCAAATATATGTTGATGACAGTATCTTTGGTACTTCAAATAACTCCTTATGCACTCAATTCAGTGATGTCATGCAAAAAGAATTTGAAATGAGTCTCATTGGAGAGTAGACATTTTTTCTGGATTTTCAAATAAAACAAATGCAAGTTGGGATTTTTCTAAGCCAAAAGAAATATGTTACGGAACTCTTAAATAGTTTAACATGGAAAAGTGCAAACATGCTACCACTCCTATGGTTACTTCCACTAAAATTGACAAGGATGAAGATGGTGAACCCATTGATGATTCCTTATATAGAGCCATGATTGGTAGCTTGCTATACTTGACCACAACTCAATTGGATATTATGTTCGCCATAGGACTTTGTGCTAAATTTCAATCAAATACTATGTATTCTCATTTTTAGGTTGTCAAAGAATTCTGAGATATCTTGTTGGCATTATAAATCTTAGATTATGGTATCCAAAGGGCCAATCATTGGATTTAAAAGCTTACATAGATGGTGATTATGTTGGTTGTCATCTTGATCGAAAGAGTACGTGGTGGTTGTTTCTTGCTAGGAAGAGCCTTAGTCTCTTGGTTTAGTAAGAAACAAAATATAGTTGCCTTATCTACCACCAAAGATGAATACATGGCTGCAGGATCATGTTGTGCTCAAGTACTTTATATGCAATAAGTCTTGAATGATTATGGTTTTTCATGTTCTTCTATGCCGATTTTCTACAATAATACTAGTGCTATAAACTTGGCTCGTAATCCCATTCTACATAGTCGTGCCAAGCATGTTGAGATTAGACATCACTTTTTAAGATCATATTGCCAAAAATAACATCTCTCTTCATCATGTTGATACGGAGGAGCAACTGGTTGATATTTTTCCCAAACCGCTTCCTTTAGATCAATTTCGAAATATTATAAGGAAGTTACTTATTACTCCGCTAGAAGATATTATCTCTGATATATTTGCTCAAGATTCTTGACATCGTGACTTTCATTGGACATTTTGTATTTACTTTGGTTTTCTTTTCCATGGGTATTTTATTAAGGGGGAGTTATTTTAATATTTGGCTATCTTTTTGAGATGACAAAGGGGGAGAAATAAAATATAAAGCAAAATATTCCTTCAGCTTTACAATGGTTTCACCATTGTATTATCTTGGAAAAAATAAATTTGATGCTAAAATGCTTTACGAGATGGATATCATGTTCTATATCTCTTCAAGCATACTAGCACACATTTTTATGCCACTCAAGGATATATTCTTCTCAGGTATGAAATTCATCTTTATAGTATCTTGCTTATGTTTTAGAAAGGTTTGCCATATCAAAAAGGGGGATATTGTTGGCTAAATTGTACATTAGCATATTCTCTCTTTTGATGATGACAAACATTTTATTTTAGTGGATCTAACTTTCTACTTGACTATTTCAGGGTTCAAGGAGATCACATTCAATGTATAGATGAAGTCAGTATGCTTAAATGCTTGTATTTACATGTTCATACAACTTATAATAACTTGTACAAGTGTATAATGTACAAGTACCTATAAGTCATACAAAATCAAGCATTATATTTTCCCTATCCACCTAGAACCCTTAGTTAGGATTCCCCTTAGAGTCTAGAGTCATTATTGTTTATTAGAAAAATTAGTTGATAGGTTTTTCACAATTTTACACACCCATTTATAGGGATTTTTCTATCTAGAAAATTGTCAACCAAAAATCTCTTGGTCGAGAAAAATGTCAACTGAGAACCACCTCAGTCGAGGAGTCAGAGCACTGGTCAAAATCTTACTCAATTTTTGCTCTAAATTACTTTCGGTCGAAAGTATTTTCAACCGAACATATTATTGGCCCAAATCATATGACTGCTAGACTGAGTAGTTGGTAGTTGAGGATAGCCATTGTAATAGATGTGCATTCAACTCAGGGTCAGTCGAAGAAATTCTTGACTGAGACATGGTCAGTTGAAAATTTTGTCGACCGAATTGGGTTTTGGACTAATTTTTAGAAATGGCCATATTAGCCATTTCACCTGATATTAACTCATCTAAAACAGCTAATTCTCCACTAAGAACCTTCTAGACATTTCCTCAAAGTACCCTAGTCAACTACAACCCATTCCTATAAATAGAAGTGACCTTAGGACACCAAAATACACAAGCTACAATTGATCAATCATTCTATAGAGAAACATAGCTGAAATACACTTGCTATCTTCTTTTTTGAGCTCTTAGTTGGTGTCATATAGCTACAATATCCTAGCTACCATCTAGCAACGTCCATCTTAAGTGCTTAGGAGGTCGAACACTTGATATAGGATCAAAGAATTGTACTACATTGGTGTAACTTTCCTTCTTCCAATCTACTTCTCAAAGTGTTGTGATTGTTCTCCTTGACTACTCTAAGTGTGGGAGGTTGTCTGAGGGAGCTTACTTGGAGCTACTTCAAGGCGTGAAGTCTTCTCCTAGGTAATTGGAGCTACTTCAAGGTGTGAAGGCTGCTCCTAGGTGATTGGAGCTACTTCAAGGCGTGAAGGTTGTTCCATGGTGATTGGTGCTACTTTAAGGAGGTGAAGGTTGTGTCCAGGTGGTGGAGGTGGATCGTCATCCTCTCCTTGAGTTCTCTTTCATGTCTCAATAAAGAAGAAATTGATGTGAAGTGATTGTATTTAATTTTAATTCCTTGAGAGGTAATAAAATTGATCACTTGCAAAATCCTAATTGGAGACAATTGGGTAGTTGACTAACATCCTTTGATTTAAAGGGTGGAACTACTCTAAATTGGGTGTCTCCTTTTTGTGTCCACTTCTCTTTTGCAAGTTAAGTTTTAAATTAATTTTAAAATTTCTAAAATCTTTTTTCACTCCCCTATAGATCTTTCACTAATCTGGATAGATAGAATCACTATTCCCTGAAAGTCCCAACACCCTCCGCTGCTCGCCAGCTAGCTGATTGCCCAGATCTTCCCCCAACTTCCAAAAATGCTATGTGGTTTCCCTGATAGCCTCGACACATGTCGATGCACCCTCACTGGTTTATGGTTGGAATCCTTCTTCTTCCCTTTTGAAAAAGCTCTAGCTTTGGACCTTGCCTTTCTACCTTTTGCGTTCCAAATTGTCGGCCACTCCTATCGTCTGTAAGGATTTTCTGCCTCCCACTTTCTCACAATGGTAGTTTGCTTTCGGAATGGGCCCACCATCTTATGGCACTTTTTAAAATAAGAATTCTACTCGTTTCCACTCTTTGTATTTTGGTATCGTAACACTCTTTGATTGGTTCCACATTCATTCCCTTTTGGTTTCATTAAATATGTAAGTTTCTCAATTAAATATATTTTCACATGAAAACCAATTAACGATCAACGATGACTCTTTCTCAAAGTCAATTGGATTGAAAGGCAAAGGAGTACGAAGATGACAAGATTAGAGCTATGCTTTCCTGTGCACATCCAAACGCATGAGAGAAATTAGATATCCTAACTTACACATATTCCATCTGATTCTAGTCTTGGACATGTCTCATCTTGATCCATTCTAACAAACCAAACATGTAGTAATATTGTAATATATACTACTAATTTGAGAACCAAATTATTTATATGAGCTTCACTAAAATGCTTCTGTTACATTATGTAACAATTCGCTAGTGTCTACATGGCAAAATGACAATGATACTAGACTAATGTGGCAAGATTCATTGGAAAGGGAACCACACACTTGATTCAATATATCATTAGTCTAAAGAGTGAATAATCACCATTCTTATTTTTACACATACTATCAAGTTTTCTATTCTATAGGTACAAGATGGTAACTATTTTGATTACAAAAAGGGTTTAAATGTTGTCAAGTAGAAAATTGTTCACATAAATGATGATATTTGACCAAAAAATATGGAAATAAACAAATATAAATCAAAAGATTATGTTGAGTGGATCATCAATTATGACTTCTTATAATATAATGATATAAAAAATTTACAACATCATAACTATTAGAAAGTAAATGAGAACTTGTCCAATCAAAATAGACACATGTCATTATCAAAGAAAAGAACCAATAAAGGTACAAGTATTTATCAACTAAGCAGCAAAAAATAGAGACATAGTTCAAAGAGTTTGAGGTTTATTTCTCTTCTATCGATATGTCCTAATAATAAAAAAGTTTTATACTACTTCAATGTCTTATACTTGAATTGGATGGTGATGCATAGGATTTTTATTAAACTATCCCATCAGTTTGAGTTTTATTTCTCTTGTAATATTCCCTAATAATATATAACTATTTTACTATTTCAATGCCTTCTACTTGAATTAGATGAATTTTATTTAAGATAGTGATGTGTAGGATTTTATTAAACTATCCCATCAGTTATACATATAAGTAATGTGCAAAGCACGCACTCATACTTGTGTGTGTGTATGTGTGTGTGTGTGTATATATATATATATATATATATATATATATAGAGAGAGAGAGAGAGAGAGAGTCAGGCTAGTATACACTCGAGTGTACCGGAGGCACCGTATACCTCAGTCATTTTTGAAAATGTAATAAAATTTTGAAAAATATAAACCATTGATCTTCTTAATTATCATAAGAACGTACTATATAATTAATTTTAGCTCATTTAGACACTTATAGGTCATGCATCTAAAGGAGGCAAAAATCATGTATCTCAAATTAGTTTTGTGCGTCGATTTTGTTGTCTTTGGATGAGTGACTTACATTCATCCAAATGAGTTCAAATTTTGTATGTGGCCTATTATTATTGTAACCATGAAGATCAATGGATTAGATTTTGGAAAAACATGTTCTAGATAGGTAAACACCATTGGGGTGTACGACATGATCTGTACACTCGAGTGTATTCTAGCCTGACTCTATATATATATATACATATATATATATATGCCTTTTTTTAATACCCGCACGGGTAGCCTAGATTTCTCTACTTGGCAGCCAAAAAAGTAATTGTTCTGACCAGAAAAGTAATTATGCTATCAAAAAAGTAACTATGTTGATCAAAAACTAACTATACGACTACAAAAGTAATCTCATACAAAATACACAGCAGATATATATGTAACTGTATTTTAAAATCTGCTATTACAAATGTAACTATCTATGCATGAAACTCAACAATTTGCAAGGTAAAGTAACCCTCTACATGTCAAAAGTAACCAACTTGAAAAACAAGTAACCAAAATGGGGGCGGGTAGTTACCCGCACGGGCATTAAAGATGGGCATATACATATATGCACAATTCTAGGAAACCAAAGGGAAACCTCTATCAAGGCATTACCAACCGTTCCTATATATATATATATATATATATATATATATATATATATATATATATATATATATATATATATATATATATATATATATATGGTTCATCTTTAATACCCCTATGGGTAGCTACCCACACACCCTTCATGTCACTTTTTTTTGAAAAAAAAATTCACAATTATAGAGGAGTATTTTATCTAGCTCCCCAAAAAATTTCATCCAAAATAATATCATTCGCCCCACCAAAATAAAAAAATGTCCATATATTTACTGACTGTATATTTTCTGCACAATTACTTTTTTAGTCATATAGTTACTCTTTTATCAATATAGTTACTCCTTTGATCTTAGAGTTACTTTTGTGTACCATATAGTTAACTTTTGGATGTGTGGATAGCGAAAAATTAGGCTACCCGTGCGGGTATTGAATGAACGCCCATATATATATATATATATATATATATATATATATATATATATATATATATATATATATATATATATATATATATATATATATGTATATATGTATGTATATATATGGTCATATACCTATGCACAATTCTGGGAAACCAACGGGAAACCTCTATCAAGGCATTACCAACTGTTCCTAGGATTTGAGTTGGTCTCAACCCCTTTTAAGTGTATCCAATCATCTCCCTGACCTTCTTTCTAATCAACATATGTGGCTGGGGTGTTTTTGCCTCCTTTGGTTCTGGATACGAGTCGTGAGATGTTTCCTGGTGGCTACTTGGAGCTCCTCACAATTGATGGTTGTTTCAATTTGAGGTATAGGGATCCACCCCCTCTAGTCAATTTTGTACTTTCATCGTGAATAGGTGTGATTTCTATACTTCTTGGCATCAGTTGCTTGATTTCACCTTTGTTTACCTGTGTCTTCAATTTTCACAGAAACATTCTTATCCCAATCCCAATCACACTACTTAGACATTGGTAAAAGGATTGAAGTGTCGGTCCTTGAGTGGCCCAATAGGATCTCACACACTAGCATATATAATAAGAAATAATAACTCATAAAATAGGAAATTTAAATAACAAACTAACCCAAATAGGAGATTTTGCAGATTTATCCTTGTCATCAGAGTATATCTAGTGCGGATGCGATATAGTCAATGTTTCATTTGTTTTGCCTAAAATCAAGAAAATCAAGGCACAACCAGTGCAATTGCACGGTACACAATAAAAAATAAGTAAAATAGTTTATAGAAAAATAGTACACTTGGCATTAATTATATTCAAAAAGTATAACAAGTGATTTTCCAAAACAAATATTTGTTCGACAAGAATTTCATTAGAAATTTCCCATTATGCTGATATCGAGAAGCATGCTTATATATTTTGTGTGGCTCCATCGCCCCAACAATATGGGGGAGGTCACTAGGATCCTACTCTCCATATGAGGTAGGAGGTCAATGTACAAGTTTACCCTCCAATGAGGAGGTCTCTTGTACTCAATATCAATATTATCAACATCATCATCACCATCATCAGTATACAGGTAGTCATAATGGGTAATGTCATTTCTATTTTCATGTTTTTATTAAAATATAATATAAGAAAAATGGAAGACTAATCAACAGGGAACATCAGCTCAACCAAGTATATAGCCAAGTATAAAATCAAGAGATACATAAAAGGTATCTTCAATACAATCAAGGAGGAGGTATAATAGTGTACCTTTCACCTAAGATTTAGAGTACATGTCTCAACAAGTAATAGGTCAACCTTACGAGTCTGATCTTAAATCAACAATATTGGATCAATGGTCAAGATCATTATGTTTAGAAGATCATGTTTCAATATTTGAGATTAGGGTTATGCTTTTCCTTTGTCAACCTTAGGGTTAGATCATCCACTTATAATCAACCAATATTTCAAGATATCCAACGTTATTTCAAGTGTCAAGTATATTTTTGAGTGTGAATGGCCTACCTAGGTTTTCTAGGATCATATGTGTTAACCCTAATTTTATGATCATTATCCAAGTCATTATCATCATCATCATCATGAATTAGCATCATTGGTGTTCACTACTAGTCAAGTTTTGATTGATATACAAGTAAGGTCAGAGATCAAATATTAGGTCAAATGGTTGAGGGTTTTACAAGATTTAGATCCATCATCATAATATTAACATTAATCCTTGTTTCAAGGTGCATGATTCATATTCTAGGGTAGATGAGTCACAAGATCATATCTGCATTCTTATTTAGTCAAGTTTGATTTAGTGTCTCAAGATGATCATTAGAGTCAATAATTAGGGTTTCTCAAAGATTAAACATCATTATTGAATCATTTGCCAAAATAAATAAGCAAAAGATCAAGATTAGGTATATTAATGAGAATAATTTGGAATCGGGTCTCAAAAGTATTATTAAATAATTCATTGGATTTTTTTATCAAAATTTACTATTTATTTGTAATTTTGTAGTTAGGAATTGAAAGTTATCATTTTTGCATGATTTGTCCATTTATTGGATTTTTTGAGCAGAGAGGAGGTAAAATACCTTAAAATAGAAAGAGTTTGACCGTTGGATTACATGATCAGATGACTGAGTTTATTCCACATAGGCACGTGGCTTGATGGTTGAGATTTATCCGTTTGATTTTTGGTTTGGCTGGTTCACTTTTTGATTAGTTGGTTCAAAACTCAGTTCATTAGTTCTTTTGGAGCGGGTGGATTTTCCCTAGACCAATCAGTTCTGAGATCCCTTCCTCTTCGCTCAGCATGTCATTGCGAGCCTGAAATCTCAGTAGAGGATGGCTCTCTAGTGCAAGGGATCTCGGGGTAGGAGACATTGGAGTTGGCAGTGAGATGGTTGTCTAAGATCTCCACAACCTTGTGGGTTGGTTGAGGGTCGGGATTTGGGGAGAGGAGGTGAGAAGTAAGAACGCCCATTTCAGGCTGTGTGGTAGGGTTGCACAAATAGTATATGAATGATAAAGAAATTGGGGTGCTTTAGGGTAGTGGAGATGGCAAGGACAAGGGGCTAACATGGTGGTTGGAGATTCTGATCTCGAGGGGTCCTTTTATAGGGTCGGGAGGTAGGTCTTAGGGCAAACTGAGCCTTGGTTGCAGCCATGGCCGCCGAAATGAGAAGGCCATGCAAAGTAATTGTTTTT
This sequence comes from Alisma plantago-aquatica, assembly GCA_963693085.1. Classification (NCBI taxonomy): domain Eukaryota; kingdom Viridiplantae; phylum Streptophyta; class Magnoliopsida; order Alismatales; family Alismataceae; genus Alisma; species Alisma plantago-aquatica. Next base: position 644,223,505 of record OY856410.1, read on the forward strand.
ATGCCAATCCCTAATGGTGGTCAAATGGAGTATGAGTGAGTTCAAAATTGTGAGAGCAAGATTTCTATTCACTCAGGTTTTCAAATCGAGGTCAAGAGCATTGGGTTGCTCGTTATGGTTGCATTAACACCTCACAATCAGTGGGAGGTTGAAGATGACTCTCTGGTCGTGTGATCCATCCCTGATCTGTAGGAGGGTGGATTAAATGGCTTAGATCACCCCTGATCCTTTGCCATGGATCAATGACATGGAAAAGTCAATAAAAATGGCAAATAAAAGGCAATAAAAGGGGTTTTTAGATGCAAAACTTCAAGAATTTGTAGAGAGCTCTAGGAATGTCCAAATGAGGTGAAATTTGGATCATAGGTTCAAAAAATGTGTAGAACATTTAGAAAAAGTTTGAGAACCAAAAAATGAATTTTTATGAACAAATTTACTTCATTGGATCACATAACAAATTAATCAAATATGTGGTGTCACAAAGTGTATAAAATTCACATTGATCACCATATTTTGAATTTGAGTACCAACATTGATCAAATAGCCAAGAAAAATATATTGGGTTCAAGAGTGAACATAATGAGGGTAAAATTGGAATTAATTAAAACTTTTGTAGAAATGCACTTTGTCACATCCGTCCCTCCTTAAAAAGGAATTTTGTCCCCAAAATTCAGCAACATCCTCAAAATTGGGACTATCAAATCAAATTTGTATCCTTAAATATTGGTACATCCTCAACAATATAATCAAAATCATTTACTCAAAATTCAAGTGCACAATAATCATATTGGGATTCCATATTCCATATCATAACTAACTTGGTACAAACATTATTTCATCATCGAGCAATTGAGTATCAAGGTCAATGCATATATTGTTCAAGGTCATCACATGAGTAACAAATATGGAAAGCATCCTATTCATCACAAATTTGGAGAGATCATATTTTAGGTCAAACAAATAGAGTTCTTGAATCAGGTGTACAAGGTGACTTTCAATCCCAATATCGTAGGGTCCTAGCCTCTACATTGGCCTAGGTGGGGTTATACATCCATGATTTAAGATTTCGTATTTCAACCATTTGAGACAACATCATACTTTCAATATCATGATTTCAAGCTCAAAATCAATGGGAGGTCCCACCCTAGTCTTAATGAGAGATGAACTCTAATTCATAAATCGAGAGAGTTAAAATATTCATCGTTTCAAAATTTTCAAAATCTAGAATTATGAAAGTCACTATTTATAGATCAAGGGTGGTCTCGAGATCCATATCTTTTTTCAATATTTTGTACATCAATATTGAGAGTTGAAGTTTAGACATCAAGATCATATGTTTAAATATTTATAAAGTTAGGTTTAGATTCCTATTTAGACCTTAGGGTAGACCAGTCATCTATATTCAATTCTGAGCAACAATATTCAAGCGATATTCGAACAACATATCCAGATTTCATTATCATGGTATCCAAGTTCGATGAATGATCTAGACCTAGGTCTATCTAGGAAGTCAACCTCAAGCTATAGTCAATATTATCATATTTCAAGATTGTCATTAAATCACGTTTCAACATCGAGTATCAATATCATCTTAGATTTAGCCTATTAACCTTAGGCCAACTAATCCAAATCGGATGAAAGGGGATACCTTTCCAAACTCTAAATAATCAACAATATGAAAATTCAGAGGTAGTCATAATAGGGATGTGACCTAGGTTATGGGATTCATGAGTCAACTTCAACCCTAATCTAGCACATTACCTACATTAGTCATGATCCATTGAGTTTATTCAAATGGGAAAAGAATCGATGGTCAAATCATATTAATCAAGATCATAAGATCAAAGTTCAAGATCATAATAGGGCAGCTGGCTCAAGATTTTTCAAGATCGGGGTCATAATTGTATTCTTTTTCTTTCATGATCAGGGTAGTGATATAAATTCGAAATCAAGGATTTAGATTGGGCATTCAAAAAATCAGAGCTTAGTAGTGTAGGATTTAGGTCCATAATCATCGTATCAAAATTTAGATTACAAAAAGGTATCAATAGTCAATAGGGAAAGTGCTTTTTGCATCATAGTCTTGCATCATGATTTTGTGAGTTCTAATACTTGATAATTTGATGGCATAATCATGATGTGTATCAAATAGGGTATGATTTTGCTTAGCAATGTTTGAGGTCTAGTCAATAATAGGGAAACATGGACTTAATCCAATATGGACCTCATCAACAATAAGGTATAAATCCTTCTTATTTCTCCAAATTTAGATTTACCACAAACATAGGAAAATGTAGTCTAGTTTTGGTTAAATTGATTTTTCATGATCGGAAGGGGTCATGCACGAGTATTTGATTTTCAAAATTATTGTTAATCAAAATTGAGCTTTAAACTAAGGTCAGATCATGGTATCAATTTCTTAATCAACTTTCACAATTTTTTTTCTAGTAGTTTTTTTTCATAAGTTACCCATAATTGAGAAATCATGTAGTAAATGGTCATGAGTAAAGGACCACATGAGGATATGAGAAAACTACCTAATTATCATTTACGTGGGTGGCTTAGGGTATTCCTTAAAGAAGAGATGAAATGCTAGAAGACTCTCTAGGGTTTCAATGAAGAACCTTTAGGTCCAATTCGAGATCAATTAAGGCCAGGTAGAGTAAGGAATTTCAGTCACCGTGAAGACAGATAGGAGAAATTTTGCCAGAACCCCGAGCCTAGACACCTTAATTTTCACCATTATGGACTTTGGGGTTTCCAGGGGTTCAAGAGACTTGATAAATTATTTACTTAAAGTATATGGGAGTGTGTATGCTCTGATACCTACTATCACAGAACCGTTCTTACCCCAATCCCAATCCCACTACCTAGACAGTGGTAAAAGGATTGAAGTGCCCGTCCTTGAGTGGCCCAATAGGATCTAACACACTGGCATATACAATATTAAATAATAACTTATAAAATAGGATATTTAAAGAACAAACTAACCCAAATAGGAGATTTTGCATATTTATCCTTGCCATCAGAGTATATAAAGTGCAGAAGCAATGTAGTCAATGTTCCATTTGGTTTGCCTAAAATTAAGAAAATCAAGATATAATCAATGCAATTGCATGGTACACTATCAAAAATAAGTAAAACAGTTTATAGCAAAATAGTACACTTGGCAGGACTTATATTCAAAAAGTATAACAAGCAATTTTCTAAAACTAGTATTTGTTCGATAAGAATTTAATTACAAATTTTCCATTATGCTGATATTGAGAAGCATGCTTATATATTTTGTGTGGCTCTGTCGCCCCAACAAGATGGGGGAGGTCACTAGGTTCCTTCTCTCCATAAGAGGTAGGAGGTCAATGTACAAGTTCCACCCTCCGAATGAGGGGGCGCTTGTACTCGATATCAACATTATCAACATCATCATCATCAATATATGGGCAGTCATAATGGGTAATGTTATTTATGTTTTCATATTTTTCTCAAAATATAATATAGGAAAAATTAAAGACTAATCAATATGGAATAGTAGCTCAAGTATATTGGCAAGTATACAATCAAGAGATACACAAAAGGTATCTTCAATACAATCTAGGAGGAGGTATAACAACATACCTTTCACCTAAGATTAAGAGTATAAGTCTCAACAAGTAATAGGCCAACCTTTGAAGTCATATCCTAAATCAATAAGATTGGACAAAGGGTCAAGATCATGATGTTTAGAAGATCATGTTTCAATATTCGATATTAGGGTTACACTTTTCCTATGTCAACCTTAGGGTTAGGTCATCCACTTATAATCAACTGATATTTCAAGATGTCCAACATTATTTCAAGTGTCAAGTATATTTTTGAGTGTGAATGACCTACCTAGGTTTTCTAGGATCATATTTGTTAACCCTAATTTTATGATCATTATCCAAGTCATTACCATCATCATGATTAATTAGCATCATTGGTGTTCAATACTAGATCAATTTTTGGTTGATATACAAGTAAGGTCAGAGATCAAAAATTAGGTCAAATGATCGAAGGTTTCACAAGATTTAGATCCATCATCATAATATAAGGTTAATCCTTATTTCAAAGTGCATGATTCATCTTCTAGGGTATATAAGTCACAATATCAGATCTAAATTCTTATTTAGCCAAGTTTGATTTAGTGTCTCAAGATAATCATTGAAGTTTAGAATTAGGGTTTCTCAAAGATTAAATGTCATTATTGAATCATTTGCCAAAATATATAAGTACGAGATCAAGATTTAAGTATATCAGTGAGAATCATTTAAAATAAGATCTCAAAAGTATTTTTAAATGATTCATTGGATTTTTTTTATCAAAATTGACTATTTATTTGTTATTTTTGGATGCAGGAACTAAAAGTTATCATTTTTGCAAGATTTGTCCATTTATTGGATTTTTTAGCAGAGAGGAGGTAAAATACCTTAAAATAGAAAGAGGTCGACAGTTGGATTACAAGATCTGAAGGTTGAGATTGTTCCATGTAGGCACACATCTTGTATGTAGAGACGCACTAGTTTGATTTTTGGTTTGGCCGGTTCACTCTTTGATCAGCTAGTTCAAACCTTGGTTCATTGGTTCTTTTGGACCAGGTGTTTTTCCCCTGGACCGATCAGTTTTGGGATCCCTTCCTCTTCCCTCAGCACATCCTCTCAAGACAAGAAACTCAACAGAGGACGGATTGCCGTTGCAAGGGATCTCAAGATAGGAGACGTTGGATTTGGTAATGAGATGGTCATCCAAGATCGCCATGACCTCACGGATTGGTTGAGGGTCAGGATTTGGGGAGAGGAGGTGAGAAGGAAGAACACCTGTTTCAGGATGTGCGGAGGCACCGCACAAATAGTAGATGAACGACAAAGAACTTAGGCCACTTGAGGGTAGTGGAGAGCATAAGTACAAGGGACTAATGCGGTGGTTGGAGGTTCTAATCTCGAGGGGTCGACATGGATGCCAGAGTGAGAAGGCCAGACAATGGAATCATTTTTATAGAGAAACAAATCCTTAATGGTGGTTGAATAGGGTATGAGTGAGTTCAAAATTGTGAAAGCAAGATTTCTATTCGCTCGGATTTTCAAATCAAGGTCAAGAATGTTGGGTTGCTCGTTTTGGTCTCATTAACACCTCCCCACAATTAGCGGGAGGTTGAAGATGACTCCATGTCCTTGTAATCTAGCCCTAATCCATGGGAGGGTGGATCCAAGGGCTTAGATCACCCCCGATCCTTTTCCATGGATCAATGACGTGGAAAAGTCAATAAAAAGGGCAAATAAAAGGCAATATAAGGGGTTTTTAGATGTAAAACATAAAGAATTCGTATCCAGCTTTAGGAATGTCCAAATGAGGTGAAATTTGGAACATCAGTTCAAAAAAAATGTGTAAAACATTTAGAAAAAGTTTGAGAATCAAAAGATGAAGTTTTGTAAACAAATGTACTTTGTTGAATCAAGGGAAAAATTAATCAAATATGTGGTGTCACAGTGTATAAAATTCACATTGTTCACTATATTTCAAATTTGAGTACCAACATTGGTCAAATAGCCAAGAAAAAATATTTTGCGATCAAGAGTGAACATAATGAGGGTAAAATTGGAATTAATTCAAACTTATGCAAAAATGCACTTTGTCACATAGATCTAGTGTGGTTATTGTGAGGTTTGACAACTTCAAATCTGGTTTTAATCATTTGCCTCGAGTCTATTCGAGGTGTTGTACAATTCATCATGAGGACATATGAACAAGATTACGGTCATGTGTTTTATGGATATCCTTTTCATTTCATTTTTTTCATCACATTTTTCATGGGCATATTAGTCTTTGCACCAGTCAAGTCTGGTGCCTGGATTGTTCTGGGTTTGACCAATTGGCCAGCATTGATTGAGACATCTCATCCATGTGCATCCTAGCTTCCAACCCATTTATCTATACGACATTTTCATAGTTTTTCATTGGTTACAATTTTTAAAATTCATAATAATTAATTTTTCAGTCAAAAAATAATAATAAAACATGTTTTGGGATTATTGTTCTATTTTCTATCTAATTGTACAATTTCCATCACCTAATTCTAATATTATAAAAATGTGGTTTTTTTATTTTATTTGAATTAGATATAATATCTAAAAATTCATGTCTGATAATCTATTCGTTAGAAAAAAAAAGTAAAATATTCCATGAACTCAAAAAAAATGAATTTCAACAGCATGGTGTGGTTTTGATAACCCAATTCATTAATAATAAATAAGTGATTTTTAGGGTTTGAGTAGCTAATGTAAAGTTTACCATAATTCCATATATGTATGAAATAAGTGGCTTGTTACTTGGATGTGTAACTAGAACTGACCATGATTATTCATGGACTCTAAGGTATATTGGATCTCTTAATGAGTTGTATTGAGAAAATACATAATTTCTCTCTCTCTCTCTTGATGTATGTTGCATCTCCAACATGTTGCATTCTTTGAATCCTATACTGAGAAATTAATTCTATTTTCTCTCTATTGGACCTATTTGAGGTATTTTGGTGATAAAAATTCTCTTTAATTGACTCAATGACCTATTTGGGTTTAATCTTAATGACCATGAACTCCTGACTCATGTTAGACACAAAAAAGTATACTTTACTTCATGGTGAAACCCTAATTATGTGATTGAACTAAGTTGTTCCTCATTGTGAGATGGAACCATAAAATTTTCCCACTTCTGTGGTGGATGTTTTATATCGTCCATTTATGTGATGGGAATCTCATAAATTTATCTATATGATTGAACTTTCACTTGCTTCTACATTTTGCATGTTTTGTGATTCAGTGGCCCTAGGGATGTATAAATGCATTGGCTTTATGGGGTTATGTGCCCCATACCCTGGGTTATGTGCCCATGTTATTTTAGGATGTAGGTTATCTGCCCCATACCCGGTAGTTGTTTATATTGGGAGTTTAATTATGTACCTTACTCTATTCGGGATTCAGGTTATGACCCTTATCAGCCATTATTATTTATATTTTACTAGTGCTATGCTTATCTCACATGCATGCAGGTTGATTATTGATGTTGGGTTATGTGCCCTAAATTCTTTATAGGTGTTTTTGTGGCACCTCTTATATTTTATTAATGGAAAGTGTAATTCTTGATAATCATCTTATTTTAATTCATATTCTTTTGGCATCCACTTGGATAGTTTTTTTCCTCTTTTATGGGAGGCCTTGTTGTATCTAATGTATTTATTCTTAATGTTGTTCAATCCTCAATTAATATGCCCATACTGGCTTTTATGCTGACAACTTCCACTTTGTCTTCTCTTGTGGGGTATGCATTGAACCCTTAGTTAAAGGACACAGAGGGCATTAATTGATGGGCATGGATTAGTAGAGCTAATCTTGGGTGATAGACTTGGACTAATGTGCACTTCCTCTACTTAGATTCCAAATATGTTTCTTTCATGTAAACCCCAAGTGGGAAAATATTAGATATTCTTCTAAAATTGAATATAGTCATGATTCAGTATTCTTATGATATACTTTGGTATTTTTATATATAAGTATTTGATAAATAAACAATCTACATCTATTCCAGCATGCTTATTAGTGAGTTTGAATTAGACAAATTTATCCCTCACATTAAGTGAGGAGTGGATCCTCTTATCAGGTCCCACTCCTTACGGTGGTGCTCAGAGGCTTAGGATGGAGGTCAGGTCCTAACATGCAGAAAGCATGGGGATTTCCTAGATTTGAACCTCATGTACTTGGAATTCTAAGAGTTATGAATGTATTGGATTCCTATCAACACTAGTATGAAGGACATTGATTGTAAATCCATGTCCAACCTAAGGACCTATTGGGTGTTTTATGAGGTCAAAGATTGAGTTTTGTAAGCAGAGAGGGATGATCATCACACATGAAGGATAGGTAATAGGTCACATTTCTCATCATGCCCATTCAAGAGCATCTTTTTCAGCAAGAGTAGTTGTGTCATATAATTAAATTACATGGTATAGAGTAAATCTATTAAGTGGATGATTTTGCAATCACTTTTTTGTTTGTAAAGTGCTCAAGATTGGTTATCATAGCATGTTCATCTCAGTTCCACTAATTTGAAATAATTATACCTTGTCTTCTACAGTGATTCATGGTCATAATCAGGTTTACATTATCATTTTAGTGGATGTGCTCAATCTAGCTTCCCAATTGTCAACAATAGTGCCTCTAGACATAGCTGACATTAATCAGTAGTATATGTATGTCACCCTCCATGTCTTAAAGTTTTACATCAACACTATTTTAGACCATGTGTATGAAGCATGGCCTTCCCATTTTGGGTTGAACTTACCATGTGTGCCCAAGTTGAGATACATATATAGCACGAGGCCACCCTTCTAAAAGCATCTAGGGAAGGAGTGATAGTGGTAAGGATATAGTTTGGTTTATATATAAAAAAAATCAAAACTACACTGTGATAAGAAAATTAAACACTATATCTACAATGTATCCACTATGATTTTTAGTATGACAAAGAACAACCACACCATAAAAAATACATAATTAACTGCACTGAATCACATCATGAGAATGTTCTTATTGATAATATTAACATGAATCTCTGAAGAAGTCATATACCATATATGTGTAGAACAATGTATATATATTATGAAATAATCTAAAACATTAATATTGTTCATACTACATAATTAGAAAGCATCAACTTCTTGGTTCATGCTAGGGAACATTCTAAACTAGCAGAGTTTTGATAAAATATTAATTCAATACACTTATATTCCCATGATATTTCTTAGAATGGTTGATCAACATTTATGTTTCACACTTTTACTTTATTCTCAGGCATCCATGTAAATGATGTCGCATATTACTGGTCTGATTCCTTATATTTTTTCTCCTAAAGGTTTTTGGTTATAGTTGTAGTAGGATTTATATACTCATGAGTTTTCTTTCTTTATAATGAAATGCTCACATACATATGATGTGGTTTTTTTCCTTTTTATATCTTCAATTGAATATTCTAGAGTTGCCATCCATTACTGACTCATATTGTACCTTACTCTTCGATATGACTAATTAAATAGGGTTTGTTACCCATCGCGCCAACTCGTTGCATATTTTTGGATTCAGATTCTGTTAGTGTTGAAGAGGCATGAAGAAAAGATGAATATATATATATATATATATATATATATATAGAGAGAGAGAGAGAGAGAGCCAGGCTAGAATACACTCGAGTGTACAGATCGCACGAATACACTCAAGTGTGTTTGCATATCAAGACTATTTTTTGCAAAATGTAAACCATTGATCTTCACGGTCATACTATAACTAGGCTACATACAAATTTTGAGCCCATTTGGATGAGTGTAAGTCACTCATCCAAGGACAACAAAATCGACACGCGAAACTAATTTGAAATGTATAATTTTTGTGGTCTTTATAACATGGCCTATAAATGTCCAAATGTGCTCAAATTTTGCGTATGAGCTATTCACAACATGTTTAAGAAGATCAACGGATTAGATTTAAAAAAAATATTGCATCATGAAAAACTACTTGAGTGTATTCTGCACCGAATACACTCGAGTGTATTCTAGCCTGACTCTCTCTCTCTCTCTCTCTCTCTCTCTATATATATATATATATATATATATATATATATATGAGCATTGACTGCAGATCTTGATTGGAGTGGAAAGTATGAACGCCTGACTTTGTAACACCCCACTTTTCATATCACATGAGGGGAAGCATTTTACTCCATGTGGGTGTCACAAAATGTTATTATTGGCGATTAAAGTAAATGAAAACACTTTGCATTGATTAAAAACTTATCCATACAAAGTTCTTTTAAAAAAGGAAAATACATCCCAAAAAAATCTGATCTATTTAAAACATGCTAAGCATGAAGAAAAGATGTCTAAACTCCAGATCGTCTTGGTAAATGGCACCCCACCAGGCTATGCTTGAAAAGTATCCTAGTCCTTTGTTGATTCTTTTGATCTTCAGTCGCTCCAAAACCTGTGGACATCGTGTCCCCAACCATGCATTGGGCAAAATAGTCATTAGAGTAAGTGACATGAGTATTTTAAAATATACATTGCTAAAGAACTGAAATTGGATATAATATACATGAAACTAACATCAAATTTTGAGTAAAATCTAAAACATATTATCTCTTATTTCTTAATCTGAATCCTTAACTTTCTACCTTATATTTTTTGGAAACATGTACCTGGGTACATCGTTCTCATGACCTGCGCCAAAGTGTATGGGTCATACTTATCTTATCTGATTCCCTCTCATCTTACTCATAAATGAGATTGTGGACATGCTCGAAACTAAGGTATCTTTTACTTACAAATTTTATCCGACTGTGGCCGCCATTATACAATAAGTCCTCCTGAATTGGTATATCTACGCCCTGAATTGGTACCAAGGTACCTCTAAATTGGCATATCTAGGCCCTAAATTTGTACCAAGGTACATCTGAATTGGCACTACATGCCTTTGAATAACACTGAGGTGTCTCTGAATTGGAGTGGCTATGCCCTGAATTGGTGCCACAACACCTCTGAATTGGAGTAAACACTTCTCTGAATTGGCATTAGATGCCTCTGAATCGTCCCAGGACTACTGAATGAGGATTTATCATATAATGTATTATGTGAAGTTTTCGAATTAATTATCTTAAGTCTAAGCTTACTAAATACTGAATCTGGACTTATCTTATACTAAAACTGAATACTGATAAATGAACTTATCTGAAACTGATTACTGAGTATTGAGCATGTACTAAATCCTTAAATATGAATATCTTATTCTTATGTTTTGAACTGAATCTACATATGAATGTGAATATGTGTCTCATTTTCTAAATAATTGAGAATGGGTCTATAACCCTTATCATGAATCTTTATTCAAATTCTGGCTACTCACACAATGAGTAGTTAAATTCTGAATCTAAATCTTGATTTCCTTATTACTTGGAAAAACCTTAACCTGACACTCTAATCTTTTAGAATGACTTCAATGATAGTGATTATGATAACTAGTACTAGACTCTTAAAAAGGAGGATTTGAACTGAATATGGAAATACTAAGTATACTAAAGAAACTTAAGTAAAATATATGAGAGTAACATAAGTACCAAATACCCAAAACTTGAATTTTTGACAAGATGACTTAGTCTCCATAAAATCTCATTAAGTTTGATCTTAAGGTGTTCATATGAACTTAAATCTTAAACCTTAAAATAAGAATCTTATAAAGTCCCATCTTGCAACTTAATCGTAACTTAATATATCATAATCTTATTATAGCATTATGAACTAAATTTACTATACATTTTGATCTCAATAGAATCCTGGGTTTAGGAATCTTAATCATGTATTATGATATTTCACTTAAACCTTGGATCATAATCATTCTAAGAAATCTAAATAAATTCTTAGTTCTTAGATCTACTACAAATATGAGAAATCTTAATAGCATCTTTCTAGTTGAATGCTTAAGACATAGCTATATCCATATATATGAGAAATTTTAGTAGCATGTTTGTACTTGAAATCTGAATACATGGTTATCTCACATAACCATGGAAATAAAAAGTCTTACTTACATTTCTCATCTTGTAGTCTTGAGTATTCTTATGATACATTACTAAGGGACATGATAGAATTCTATCCTTCTTAATGCATGGACATTAGTCATTTCATAACACATTTACTTGAGCACATGAAATGTCATAATAAAAAATATAGAAAATCTTGTGTGCATATCTGATTAGAACATTGAATATGAAGGTCTCATCTAAGAAGCATGTAAAAGTACTAGGGTTGATAAACATAAGTACTCATGGGCATGAACCACTTACCTCTCTTGAAGAAAACTGAATTGCTCTTTTAAGATTGAATAAATCTTAATCATGTTCTTGGGGTTGATAAACCCTAATCGCCCTGTTCATTCAATAGTCATTTATTAATAGTTTTATTCACCTTTCTCTATAAGGTTTCATGTTTCTTAACTAAAACATGCTCTGAATCCTAGTCCATCACCTAGATCTTGAAAAACCGATTAAAATTCATATATGGTTCGTATATTTCTGACATACAACTCATTTTCTACGATCTGTGCAAGTTAGGTGCAACATCGACTTAATAAGACAATACTTACTTAGTTGGCATTAATTGGATCAGGCTGGATCTACCTCAGGCATGACCTTCTCACCCACTACCAACTCCTCGGGTCATGCACAGGCAGTCGTATCTGTATGCAGAATTGTAACATAGTTCAGCTACAATCAAGTCTTTCGCTCCATCAACACGCAAGCTTTTCTTGAGGCGAGATGGATCCCAGGAAGGATATGTCTTAGCAATTGCCCAGATCTGACTGGAGTGGGCTCTTTTTCTTCCTAATTTCATGCACGAGGCTTGTGACTCCCTCAGAAGAATATGGCTGAGTGCCAAAAATTCCCACAAAGGATGCCCATCCGCGGTCCTCATCAATCTCGCAGAGAAAATCTAAAGGTATGAAGGACACCGCCCTATCATGACCCATACTTTTAGGCCCTTCGCTCTTCAAAACAAGTCACACGTTCTCACAAAAAAATAGGGAAAGCCACCACTCCTCTTCCTCACAACCTTCTTCCTCTTTACTTTCCAAATCAATAGATCTTGGTGGACGAGTCAATGATTGGGACATCAGATCATGCTTGAAAGATGAGGCACTTAATTGAGTGTGAAGTTTCTGATGTGACTTGGCCTCTCCATGAAATAGGGCGAGCGGCCGTGGTGCCAATGCAAGCCGATGCAACTGACAATGGACAAAAATTGAAAAAGCCTAGGGCCAATATATGTATGTGGTTCATGGGATACACGCTTACATAGTCATGACTTTCGGGCCAATAAAACAATTTGATTCACGACAACCATTTAAATAGAGAGTTAATTCCATAAAAACTATGTGAAATATCCTTCGTCGGTTTATTAAGGGAAAAATATGGAGCGTGATTTTGGGGAGCAGTTATGGACAGACTGATGGATACTGCTTCTTCATATTAATTCAATTGAAACTCTGAATTACTATATAATATATCACAACACGTGTGCTTTTAACCAATAACAACGGTCAAATGAAGAGGGTCGTGAATTGTTAGTCAAACTTCCTCGTATACCAAGACCAAGTCCAATCACACCAAGTCTTTATCCCTTCCTTTTCTATTTAACTAATTATACATATTTATAATGCCCCACTTTGATATAAAATGTGCATTGTAAATGAGATCAACTGATCAATAAACGCCTTATTATATGTATTCAGTATTTATAGTTTCAATGGAAATGTGCATTGCGGTTGCACTGGAATTATTTAAACAAATCTGAGTTGCAAATTGATAAATGGGATGCAAATGTTGAATAGTTAAGTCAAACAATGGTTATGTGTTCTCTATTAAATAGATTTAACTAAAATAGTTATGGTTATCTAAAACCAACTAAAGTTTGACCATACGCTTACTATTGTTCCTATTTAATTATCATTACTCTATATTCTCGATTTGGGCACTAAAACATGTAAATTGATTTATAGTATTTAAACTATAATTATTTATATTTAATTGTAGGATGACAATTTATTTTCACAACCTACAACTAAGTCGAACTTCTTATCATATAAGATGATTTTAAGTTCAAGACTGAATTTAGTATATATTTCGAGATATTACCAAATATTGAAATACTTAATTGTCCTTAACATTTTAAATTATCCTCTATTGCGTTAAAATATATTTGAACCTTGGAAATCAATCTAATGTATCAAACAATAATACTACATCTATTAGTCACACCATTGTCCATACGAAACATTTATTTATATTCATACATCCCAACTTATCAATTGTACACATGTAAGCCATATGTGTGTATATGTGAGCCAGGTTACATTTAATACATCTCTTATGAACTCCTTACATAATGAACCATGGTTGGATTTATTTGGTCCCTTAGTAGACACTTATTAGAAATATCACATTAAATGTTTAAATTTACTATGCAATTTGGGATGTTACAATTCTACCCACATTAAAATAAATTATGCCCTCGAAATTTTCTTTAGCTTACTACCCACCTTAGGGTCCTGCTCACTTTTTCATTCATTGATACTTAACATATCACAGTATACTTATGTTCAAAACTTTTCATAAAAAGAGATATGTGACATTTAAGTTTCATAAAATATTTATATGAGCATTAACTATTACCTTGGTTTACTACTCAACTCATACTTAGGGTTTATGAAACCAAACTTGACACTATATTTAGGGTATCTACCTCAAACTTCTCATGACTTTCTAACACTAGGTGTAGATGATTGTCTAATCTTAGGTTCTTCAGGTGACACCTACATTTCTTGATATGTGGTGATCAGGAACATACCCAGAAATGTAGGATCTTGTCATGCTACCACCCACTATCCTACTAACACATGTGTCCCATACCACATGAACTAGTAAGGAAGGAGAAATTCAACAAACAATATAATGTTTATGACCTTCCTTTTCCATTCTCAATTAGCTTCCCATGACCACTAAGAATGGAGAGGCTACTAATTAGCTAGGGTTAGGTTGATACTTGTAATTTAAACTTGGTAAAAATCTATCTCTAACATCTCTATCTCTTCTAAGGTGAAAAATCGTATTCATTCTAGGTCGTGGTATCCTTCTTTGGCAATCTATTCCTTAAATCATAATCTCATATCCATCATTCTAGGGTGACTATCAGAATCATATTTGCCTAGTGACCATTTACCAAATTTCTCTGATACCATATTGTAACACCCCACTTTTCATATTACATGAGAGGAAGCATTTTACTCCATGTAGGTGTCACAAAATGTTATTCTTGGCAATAAAAGTAAATGAAAATACTTTGCATTGATTAAAAACGGATTCATACATAGTTCTTGTCAAAAAGGAAACTACATCAAAAAAAATCTGATCTATTTATTACATACTAAGCATGAAGAAAACATGTCTAAATTCCAGATCCTTTTGGTAAATGGCACCCCACCAGGCTATGCTTGAAAAGTATCCTAGTCCTTTGTTGATTCTTTTGATTTTTAGCTGCTCCAAAACCTATGAACATCGTGTCCCCAGCCATGCATTGGGAAAAATAGTCATTAGAGTAAGTGGCATGAGTATTCTAAAATATACATTGCTAAAGAACTGAAATTGGATATAATAAACATGAAACTAACATTAAATTTTGATTAAAATCTAAAACATATTATCTCTTATTTCTTAATATGAATCTTTAATTTTCTAACTTATCTTTTCTGGAAACATGTACCCTGGTACATGGTTCTCATGACCTGTGGCAAAGTGTATGTGTCATACTTATCTTATTTTTATTCCCCCTCATCTTACACATAAATGAGATTGTGGGCATGCTCTAAACTAAAGTATCTTTTACTTACAAATTTTATCTGACTGTGGCCACCATTATACAATAAGTCCTCCTAAATTGGCGTATCTACACCCTGAATTGGTACCAAGGTACCTCTGAATTGGAGCTACATGCCTCTGAATGACACTGAGGTGTCTTTAAATTGGCGTGGCTACACCCTGAATTGGTGTCGCAACACCTCTAAATTGGAGTAAACACTCCTCTAAATTGGCAACATATGCCTCTGAATTATCCTGGGACTACTGAATGAGGACTTATCATATAATGTATTATGTGAAGGTTTTAAATTAATTATCTTAAGTCTAAGCTTACCGAATACTGAATCTGAACTTATCTTATACTAAAACTGAATACTAATAACTGAACTTATGTGAAACTGATTACTGAGTACTGAGCATGTACTAAATCCTTAAATCTGATTCTGAATATCTTATTCTTATGTTTTGAACTGAATCTACATATGAAAGTGAATTTTATCTCATTTTCTAAATAACTGAGAATGAGTCTATAACCCTTATCAGGAATCTTTATTCAAATTTTGGATACTCACACAATGATTAGTTAAATTCTGAATCTAAATCTTGACTTTCTTATTACTTGGATAAACCTTAACCTGACATTCTAATCTTTTAGAATGACTTCAATGATACTGATTATGATAACTGATTCGAAAGTCTTAAAACAGTGGATTTAAACTAAATATGGAAATACGAAGTATTCTGAAGTAACTTCAGTAAAATATATGAGAGTAACATAAGTACCAAATACCCAAAACTTGAATTTTTGACAAGATGACTATCATTAAGTTTGATCTTAAGTTGTTCATATGAACTTAAATCTTAAACCTTAAAATAAGAATCTTATCAAATCTCATCTTGCAACTTAGTATAATTTAATACATCATAATCTTATAATAGCATTATGAACTAAATTTACTATACATTTTGATCTCAATCGAATCTTGGGTCTAGGAATCTTAATCATGTATTATGATATTTTACTTAAATCTTGGATCGTAATCATTCTAAGAAATCTAAATAAATTCTTAGTTCTTAGATCTACTACACATATGAGAAATATTAATAGCATCTTTCTACTTGAATACTTAAGACATAGCTATATCCATATATATGAGAAATTCTAATAGCATGTTTGTACTTATAATTTGAATACATGGTTATGTCACATAACTATGGAAATATAAAGTCTTACTTGTATTTCTCAGCTTGTAGTCTTGAGCATTCTTATGATACATTACTAAGGGACATGATAAAATTTTATCCTTCTTAAATCATGGACATTAATCATTTCATAACACATATTTACTTGAGCATATGAAATGTCATAATCATACTTAAAGAAAATCTTGCGTGCATATATGATTAGAACATTGAACATGAAGGTCTCATCTAAGAAGCATGTAAAAGTACTAAGTTTGATAAACATAAGCACTCATGGGCATGAACCACTTACCTCTCTTGAAGAAAACATGATTGCTCTTTTGAGATTGAATAAATCTTAATCATGTTCTTGCGGTTGATGAACCATAATCACCATGTTCATTCAATAGTCATTTATTAATAGTTTTATTCACATTGATCTACAAGGTTTCATGGTTCTTAACTAAAACATGCTCTGAATCTTAGTCCATCACCTAGATCTCAAAATTTTGATTAAAATCCATATATGGTTCATATATTTCCGACATACGACTCATTTTCTACAATTTGTGCAAGTTAGATGCAAAATCAACTTAATGAGACAATACTTGGTTGGCATTAATTGGATCAGGCTGGATCTTCCTCAGGCATGATCCACTCACCCACTACCAACTCCTCGGGTCATGCATAGGTAGTCGCATCTGTACGTATAATTGTAATATAGTCCAACTGCAATCAAGTCTTTCGCTCCATCAACACGCAAGCTTTTCTTGAGGTGAGATGGATCCCAGGCAGGATCCGTCTTAGCATTTGCCCAGACCTGACTGGAGTGGGCTCTTCTTCTTCCCGATTCCGTGCACGAGGCTTGTGACTCCCTCAGAAGAAAATGGCTGAGTGTCGACAACGCCCGCAACGGATGCCCGTCTGTGGTCCTCGTCATGACCCATCTCCTTCTATCTTTCAGGCCCTTCGCTCTCCAAAACAAGTCACACGTCGGCTCTATTCTCACAGAAAAATAGGGAAAGCCGCCGCTCCTCTTCCTCACAAACTTCTTCCTCTTTACTTTCCAAATCAACATATCTTGGTGGATGAGTCAATGATTGTGGCACCAGATCATGCTTGAAAGATGAGGCACTTAATTGAGTGTGAAGTTTCTGATGTGACATGGCCTCTCCGTGAAATAGGGCGAGCGGCTGTGGTGCCAATGCAAGCCGATGCAACTGACTGTGGACAAAAATTGAAAAAGCCGAGGGCCAATATATGTATGTGGTTCATGGGATACACACTTACATAGTCACGACTTCCGAGCCAATAAAACGATTGGATTCACCACAACCATTTAGATAGATAGTTAATACAATAAAAACTACTACTCGTTACCCTCCCTATGTGAAACATCCTTCGTCGGTTTATTGAGGAATAAATGTGGCGCCTGATTTTGGAGAGCAGTTATGAACAGACTGATGGATATTGCTTCTCCATATTAATTCAATGGAAACTCTGAATTACTATATAATATATCACAACATGTGCGCTTTTCACCCATAACAACGGTCAAATGAAGAGGGTCGTGAGTTGTTAGTCAAACTTCCGCGTATACCAAGACCAAGTCCAATCACACCAAGTCTTTATCCCTTCCTTTTCTATTTAACTAATTATAAATATTTATCACCTGTTTGAGAAGGAGGGTGAGTGGGGTCTCCCTAAGACTTAAAAAAAATTATAAATATTTATAATGCCCCACTTTGATATAAGATATGCACTGTAAACGAGATCAATTGATCAATAAACTCTTTATTATACATATTTCATATTTATAGTTTCAATGGAAATGTACATCGCAGCTACACTTGAATTATTTAAACAAATCTGAGTTGCAGATTGATAAATGGGATACAAATGTTGAGTAGTTAAGTCAAACAATGATTAAGTGTTCTCTATTAAATAGATTTAACTAGAATAGTTATGGTTATCTAAAACCAACTAAAGTTTGACCATACACTTACTATTGTTTCCATTTAATTATCATTACTCTATATTCTCGATTTGGGCACTAAAAACATGTAAACTGATTTATATTATTTAAACTATAATTATTCAAATTTAATTGTAGGATGACAATTTATTTTCATAACCAGTAATTAAATTGAACTTCTTATCATCTAAGATGATTTTAAGTTCAAGACTGAATTTAGTATATATTTCGAGATATTACCAAATCTTGGCATACTTAATTGTCCTTAACATTTTAAATTATCCTCTATTGTATTAAAATATATTTGAACCTTTGAAAATCAATCTAATGTCTCAAACAATAATACTATATCTATTAGTCACACCGTTGTCCATATGAAACATTTATTTTATATTCATACATCCTCGCTTATCAATTGTACACATGTAAGCCATATGTGTGTATAGGTGAGCCAGGTTACATTTGATACATCTCTTATGAACTCCTTACATAATGAACCATGGTTGGATTTATTTGGTCCCTTAGTGAAAACTTATTAGAAGTATCACATTAAATATTTAAATTTACTATGCAATTTGGGATGTTACATACTTGCAATAATTTACATCACAGCAACATCATCTATTTCTCAAAAATACATAAAATTGAAAACAAAGGAAGCTGTTCTTTCTTATCACTATAGTTGGTTCTAGGAAAACATCTGTTATTGAGATATTACATCACTAGTTGCATGTCAGATGTCTTTTTACCCGTGAATTAGGTGCTCATTAATGCATACCTCTATAAAGAATGAGTTAGTTGAAAAGTATATTAAGTTATTAACAAATTATTTTTCAATTTTATGGAAAATTTGATAAGGTTTTAATAATTTGTAAATGATGGATTATCCTTGAGTATTTCTCTTCTTTCACTTTTCACTCAGTTTTACTCATTTTGACTCAAACCTCATCAAATTTCTCACACCAATCACCATCTCTTACTTTCAATCTACGCATTAATTATTTCCCACTCGACATTCAAACATTCTTTTTTCTAAAACGACGCATTAATTATCTATTTCCTACTTCTCTACATTCTTTCATTTTTCATATAACATTATCATGTTCAAATTGGTTCTCCCCCCCACCAAGTCATCACCCTTAAAATTTTAATTTTAATTACTCTCTTTCTCCCCATTACCATATTTTGCCTCATTTTCAAACATGTGGGTTATGCTTATTTCTTCTTTATATTTATTTTTAATGGGAAAGAAATAAGATAATATTAAGAATTAAGTATTATGATATATTTTTCAAGAAAATGGGAAAGTCAAAGTGATTCCGACAAAAAATGGTAGAATATTTAAATTAGTTACTGACACAAAGTGACTAACAATTATAATTGTAGTGATCTATTTTTGACTCTCTCTCTCTATCTCACACTTCTTTCTCCGTACATCTTTTCATCCTTTTTTATCTTTATTAACTTTATTTTGTATCCACTAATACCTACACTACTCAATAGAAAAATAGTATGTTACTTACAGTAGAAAAATCCAATGCTCATCTTAATTATCAATCTCTTTATATTTTTTTAATATAATTCTACCATTTTCAAAAATATCTTCACAAATATGTATGTTATAAATTAGACTGTCAATCCTTTCTAAATTTTGAATCCTATAGATTTTATCTCCGAATCTAATTGTTGCACTTTTTTATTCATGATCTACAAAAATTACAAAAATAAAATATAAATTATGTACATTATATGATTTCTACGAATGACCCCAACTCTTTTGCTATCAAACAATAAGTACATAAGTTTACCAAAATATTTGTATAAATGTTAAAACACAAAATTAATATTCAGTATGGTTTCATGTGCAAGACGCACATATATGTTTGCAAATTATACGAGACAAACAACCATTTATGCATTAATTGTACAATATGTGCACTTCCTACTTGTCTGTTGGGTATAAATTAAATATCATTTATAGTACATGTCTAGCTATTTATGCTAGACAATATGAAACCATAGAAATAAGAAACATATAGACATACATATATATATACATACATATGTACATGGAGTAACTCAAATGGTCAAGCACAGTGTCTTTTATCAAAGGGACCCAAGTTCGAATCCCAGTAGCCTCCTTGATTTACCACCCTCCTGGGAAATCGGCTTCCGCCACAAACGTGTGAGTTTCTCACTGTGAAAATGAGCTTTATTTTCTTATGCGTGGGATATATGATAATACATGTTTATAATTAATAAAGGGGGAAATCACCAATATGCTAAACATCATTTTTTTTAAATGCATTTACATAAGCACGAGAATTTTACATATTAACTAATATACAAGTATGAATATTATGTAAATCTTTATTAGTTTTTATAAGTAATTTTTTATTTATATGATTACCATCTATAGTAGTATCTATTACGAGTATATTTCGTAATTGCATGTATATTATTTTAAATCTCCTTCTATAATCATTACATAATATTTATAAAAATGATATCACAGAAGTGTGAAGAACAAATTAAGTTGTCAATCCTTCCTGGATACCATTATTTTTGTATTATTATTTTACTAAAATTATAACATTTGAAAGGAGAGAGAAAGTGAGAAGGGATGGGAGCACTAAAAATGTTAGAGAAAGAGAGAGGAGTGAGAGAAAAATAACCATAATTATTCATGATTGATAGGAGGGAGATAATTGATATGAATAATTAAAATATATATCTTATAATGCCCAAAAATGAGAGAGAGGAAAACAGATATTGCAATTTTTTGTAGGATGACACACACTTATAATTAATAAATACTCTATGATTAATTGAACATACACAAATGTGGATATGATGTGACTTGTTGCTAACATTTAAGTTTATGATGAGTATTATATAATCTATATAATGTTTTATCTATAAGTGAGTATTTTTGGTAGAGAGCTATTTGGTATGAAAAATAAAAAATATAATACAAGAAAAAAATTGAGAGATAAACGAAGAGATATTACTATTTCTATTGAAAAATGCACATTCATGATGAATAGTAGTATATATTTTACTAAACACCACACCAACATGAATTTTATGTATATCATTATGACTATTCATAAGTACTACATTATTTCTATGAGTAATACGTTGTTATCACAATGTTTCCGTTATGCATGAGCATTATTTGTATTTTTTGTATCTTATCACTATCAATATTATGAAATTTTATATACAATATTTTATAAAATATTAATTAATAAAATGGAAATTATAGATAAATGAAACAATCCTCATTTCATTTGTACTGACATGGTATTGTAGTCACAAATTTGGGATTTGAGATTCATTTGGCAAGATTGAAAATTTGAACATTGTAAATAAAGAAAACAATTTGGATTGATTTCAGCAAGATGCCGTAAAAAAATGGTCAAGTATTGGGGAAGAAATTGAATAACCTACAAACAATATTTATCCGCATAAAGATAAAAATATCATATTTATAATACATACATGAATATATATACACTTATATATATATATATATAAGTATGTACATATACACACTACTACTACTACTAATATTACTATAAAAAGAGTGACTTTGTCTCAAAAACTACAACAATGCCATTTTAAAAATTCCAACCAATCATATTGCCATGTTTAAAAATCATGACTTCTCCTTAGTACTCTTTCTTCTCACTTTCTTTGTTTTGTACTTATGTTAATTAATTCTCTCACGTCTCCAGTGGTTAGTGTTCTAACCATTATCTCCATGATCCATGCTCCACACTCCATGAATATCTCATCTCAACAAACTTGGCATCCATCCCTTCCATCACGAGTTCAAATTTTTTGGTACTGATTTTGTTAGGAGTAGTTTGCTCCTTTTGTGATATGTTTACACATGTCCATTCCCATTAAATGGTAGGGTGTTGATTTTATTTACTTAACAAGTGACATAATCCAAACATACGGTGCATCCTTCTTGTTATTTAATTAGGAACAACAAATACTAGAGCTTCTATCATGGCTACCATATCCAGCAACTACAAGTCGACTTGCCAGAGAAACTCGAGGGATTTGTTATCATATCACCTTATCCCTCTATACCTAAGGTAGAGAATTATAACTTGAAGTTTTTAATGCCAATTTATACTTATTCGGCTCCAATCATTGTCAGTGTCGACTGGAGTGGATATGCAACCACTGGGCTTTCATCCCCACAACACAAAATAGAGGTGGAGGAAATAAAGGGTGTTGCAACATGTGAGGCAATGTGTCATGACATATTTTAGGTGGGAACATCTATTGTTCTGCCTGGGGGTAGAAGGGATTAGCTGGATTTGATCCTTGATCAGCATAGTGAGATATATCACTTACTTTCTCAGTGATAAGCTAATGTGAAGTAACTCCCGTCAAGGAACATTGTGTCCACAACATTGTCGGGTGCATTCTTTGGCTCTCACCTCATCAAGATGATGATGACTATGAATATGATTATGACCTTAACCTTAGATTCTTGTCTCTACTATCATTATTCTTATACACTTCATCCAATCTTTTTCCTATATCTTCTTCTCCTTATCCTCCTCCTTTTTCTTTTGCATTTTTCTTTTTATTATGCTCACGCCAACGCTCCCTTGAATTTGGACCAACTACATGTAGCTCCCCTGGTGACTACCTGTATCCCTATCAAATTCATGCGAGATACTTGTCACTCTATCAATCATCATCTTCACAAGTCTTCTGATATTCCTTTCTCTTCATCCCTCCACCTATCTCTTTTCTACTCACTTTAGAGGCTTGTTTGGTATAGGATTGCCTACTATATCGGCATGAGTTTGCTTTATCTTCTCTACTAAATATTGTCTCTCTTTGCATTCATCACTCTCTATGATTCTTGAGTTATTGAACCACCTATATCCTACTATAGAAGTAGTGCTCCAATTTACCTTCTAACTCACCACTAGACTTCTCACTAGAAGGATAACATCCAAGTTGACATTTGGGTTAATCTCATGTTCCATAAGATTACCTCAAGAAGGTTTGTGAGCTTCAATAATTTTTTTGAAGAATGTTAGAAGTTTTTTTTTATTTTGACTTTTACACACCCATTATGTTTTCTGCATGTAGGGGAACAACTTGCATATAGGTTCCACTATTCTGACATATTGCATATGCATTCTAATATAAACCCACTAAACATTCTAATTTTGATATTGATGACAATATGATGATCAATTCTTGGTCAATGACTCCAAGGAGATGTTGTATCAGGCAGACATCGACAAAAGTATTGTGAAAAAATGACCAAGGAAACCACATGATTATGTAAAGCAATGGTCAGGTACTTGATTTCCTTACATAATCAAGCACAATCAATGTTTTCTTTCTTTGATTCCTTTTGATTTCCTAAAGTTACCGACTCAATAGATTGCCCCTAAAAATTGTGGCCTTCTAAAGAAGGGGTTTACTTGGATTGATCTTTGGAAAAAAATTTAGCGAGGAAATGTGGAACGATCAGGTGGATCCCAATCCAATTGATATGGCCTTTCTCTTATTTTACATTCATAACTCATTCATTATCTCTCTCTTCTATTTTTTTGTCTCTCTCTCTATCTCACACACACACTCAATATATAGTGATCAAACACCACTAGGGAACATTGTATCAAGCAGACATTGGTGAAAATACAATGAAGAATGACAAAGGAAGCCAACCTCGCAGTTAGGAAGATCAACATGTATTTGATTTCTTAATACACATAATGTAACATCCCCAATTCCAGGTACAAAACATATTTTCCTTTTCTTTAACCCTTACTTTGATATTTACATCATGGGAATCTTTCTTCGTACTTTGTATTGAATTAGGTGACTTTTGACCCTCAAACCCTAGTTTAACTCGAGTTATGTTCCATAGAGTTGAATACATGAAGAATTGCTATCTTAATACCTCAATTAGCTAGCTTATAAGAAATAATGATGATCTAGATCACTTTACCCTAGATTTGTGAACTAGGATAGACCTGGGTATCATATAGGTCAATAATTGAGTTTAGATGGAAGGTTTGACCATCTTTGACATTTAGACTTAGTTCATTTCATTAATTGAATGACTAATGTGCACAGGTTAAATTATAGATGTAGTAACCTCAAAATACAAATCTAAGTACATAATTGAGATCCTCACACCTTAATTAGTTAACCCTCAAATTTTGGGGTCTTTTGGACATTGTATGCACCCTCAATTGCACCCTATTAGGCTGTGTGCTTTTAACCTATATTTGGTTGATTTTCTTTTGATTTCTTTGGTTCGGTCTGGACCTTGGTCCAAGACCCGGTTCAGCTGGTGATGGTCCGGTCCGGGTAGCAGGACTCGGTCTTCCCCTACCTCCGATCTTCATGCGGACGCCAGGCACAACAGTAGGGATGCCTCCCTGGTCTCTCACGCACGCCAGGCTGAGCGCCTCTTCACGCTTTCCTCGCCAACAACTTCCCCTCATTTCCCCAAACCCAGCGAGCTACTTCACTCCCTGCGTGGTGCCCTAATACAAAGATGCCCATTTTGGCCCAAGCAGCCGCCGCTGCTATTTCCCCTTTCCTCCCAAGTTCTCATTTCGGGTCGTCCCCTCGATCTCTATCAGCTCGGAAAGCAACCTGGACCACTAGCCTATGTATTCCCACAACCAAATCGATTCGTGGGTGCATGGAGAGCTCGGACGGTGGCTGCCTCCCCCCAGCAGTAAAGCTCGAAGCTCCGACAGCTGGAGCGACCTCAGAGAGATTCCTTGTGAGGTAACCATCTAGAGGCCCCCCCCTCTCATTCTACTCTATAATCTCGTCATGGTTTGCGTTGGTTTGCTCGGTCGGCAAGATGCCCCCTTTCTCCTCTATTTTAGTTGCCTGATGAGAAGAGACCCCATGAGGTTCTTAATCCTAGGGACGCGGCCGAACCTATCGTGGTTCATCGGCACAACTTCTGGGTTTATACGATGCTAAAACGAGAATAGGACTCTTCCCCGCCAAGTGTTGGTCTCCCTTCCATCCATGATGTTGTCCCTGTATTTCCGCTTCCCACTGTACTGATTCACAACCAGCCGCCGGAGGAACTGGGAAGTAGTCCTCTGACTCGGCAGCAGTGCCTGATCCCTCACAGGATCGTGGTATGGCCTAGTATGAAGGGTTATTCCTAAATTCGATCGGTGCCCATTTGTTTTGCTTGCAACCCAAATTCTTGTCGAGGTTTAGACGCCGGAAGAGTTCAAGACCTTGTTTTGGTTCTGCGTTGTTAGTCATAGACACAGTCTGATTTAGAAAGGTAATTGCATGTATGCCTTCGAGCCTTGCTCCCAAATCTAATGATTTTTGGTTTTACGATCACACGCTTTGCGGTAATTTTGAAGATGGAAGCATACCGAACACAAACCCTGGTTTTGCTTGACATTGAGTTCAGGCCAACAGAGTATTGGTAACCCAAATGTGAATATGGCTTAGATTCAGTAAAGGATAATTCTGAATGACATTCTGAAATCGCCGGTAGCCATCCGGCTCGCACCTTGGTTTCTGATAACCTCCTATTTTGGACGATTATCTTAGTCCTTTTTCTTTAGTTTTCCATACTCTTTCTAAGTTAAAACTATACATAATCCTAAATTTACCCCTTTTTGTAAATATACTATCAGACTAACTTTTCCTTTCTATATATGCAGAAAAAGCACAAAAAAATCACAAAAGATCAACTCAACCCCAAGACCGCATGAAGCCAAACGGTCCCAAGACCGCATGAAGCCAACCGGTCCCGAGACCGCATGGAGTCAAACGGTCTCAAGACCGCATGAAGCCAACCGGTCTCGAGACCGCATGGAGTCAAACGGTCCCAAGACCGCATGAAGCCAACCGGTCCAGAGACCGCATGGAGTCAAACGGTCTCAAGACTGCATGAAGCCAACCGGTCTCGAGACCGCATGGATTCAAACGGTCCCAAGACCGCATGAAGCCAAACGGTCCCGAGACCGCATGGAGTTCAAACGGTCCCAAGACCGCATGAAGCCAAACGGTCCTGAGACCGCATGGAGTTCAAACGGTCTCAAGACCACATGAAGCCAACCGGTCTCGAGACCACATGAAGCCAACCGGTCTCGAGACCGCATGAAGCCAAACGGTCTCGAGACCGCATGGAGTTCAAACGGTCTCGAGACCGCATGAAGCCAACCGGTCTCGAGACTGCATGGAGTTCAAACGGTCTCAAGACCGCATGAAGCCAACCGGTCCTGAGACCGCATTGAGATCCAAATGGTCTCAGGCCCAAACGGTCTTGAGGTCCAAACAGTCTCCAAACCGTTTGGACTTCACTTAAGGCCTATAAATAAGACCCCAAGGGTCCTCCACCAGGCATGAAGTTTTCAGACGTCCAAAGGCTGCCTCAACCACTCCAGAGCAAATCCGACTTCCATCCTCCGCCCAGGGGCTGCCGGTCTGAGACCCACACTCCATCTTGAAGCTGCTTTCTCTCTCTCCGCCAAAGAAGGTGGGAAGAGGGAGATCTCGTCATCAAGCAACATGTGAAGTTGGTGGATCGTTTCTCTCTCTCCAAGGGGTTGACTTTCCTCCCTCCTTTGTGGGGATGACGCTCTCTCTCTTCTTGCCTCCTTCTTTGTCCTAGTTATGAGCGAGTAGACTCTCTTCACTAGGGTGCGGGGAGTAGCCCCGCTACCCATGCTTTCATATCATGTAAATGTAATCCTTAGGTTGTAATATAGAGTTCTTATCTTTGTCAGTTCGACATAAAACGATTAATGAATGCATGTTGCTTGATCTCCAACTTGTGTTACCTTTTATCTTTTAGTATGAATTGTCTACGTTTGTACTATTAGATTCGAAACTCGTTTGTATGTTGGTTCTTGGTGCATGTATCCACCATGCATCTGTTTCGGTATCTAGAAGTGTATCTCAAGAAGTGGAGTAAACTCACTATCATCCGTTGCACTTTCATACCATAAAATGGAATCAGTTGACGTATGGAAGTGCAACCTTGATAAGTCGAGGAATCCACTTTGCGAGGGGAACGATGCAAAGTAATGTGACCATTTGTTCGGGAATGGCTGGCGTTGCAAAATTCCCGCACTTCTCATAGTTAGATTCTCCGAAAGGAGGCTAAGTCTACAAGGATACTAACTGACTGCACTCTTTTTGCAGGTTAAGTTTTATTTTGCATGTGTTGATCGATGTGTAGTGGCGGTGAAAAACCGATCACACCCTAGTGATCTTTTATCTTAGTATAACTCCTTAAATTTACTTGCTTCCTTTACTTTACTTGCACTTAGCTTAAAAACAACCAAATCACCCTTTTGATCTAAATACCAACTATTGAGTGATTAAGTGAAATTCTAGTGTTTTCCATTTTGTTGCTTACAACAAGATTGTTGTCCCGTGGATTCGACCCTTAACTATACTGTGATAAGACTTCCACGTATCTTACCATACGTGGGTGGAGTTTTCTATCTAGTATAAGCAAGGCTAAACCTAAAGACTTACCATCTTTAGGATTTTTAGTTGGTGCACGCAATTCCACATAAGTGGAAGCTCCATCGAAAATTGGCACCGTTACTGGGGACAACGGAATGTTTTAATTTCATTTAGTACCTTGTTAGTTGGTTAGGATTTTACACTTTCTTTTAATCATTAGTCCATATCTACTTGAATTCATTATATCTCTACCATCATCTAAAAGGTGTTTTCTTTTCTCTACTCAGGTAGAAATCGTGTATGCAACCAGTGCATAACCCCAGATTCTCCCCTGATCCAGAGTACGACTCTGAGGTAGAGAGAAGCTTTCACCGTCGCATTCGACTCAATCGCCAAAGGGCCAGGAAAATGGTTGAAGATCAACGCCAGGTTGCTTTGGTGATGGAGAGGGTCAACGCCGCCATCGCCGCTCAAAGGGCACAACTCATCGCTGAAACTCGTGCTCAGATTCAAGCCGAGATTCGTGCGGAAGAACAGGCCCGCATTAAAGCTGAAAATGATGCAGCAATCCAAGCTGCCCAGTTGGAGTTAAGGAACAAACAACTGAGGGACTACGCTGTCCCGAAGAACTATGGGGATAATCACCCGGTCCAACCTCCAATTATCAATATCCCCAACTTCGAGATTCGGACCCAGTGGATCCAGATCATGCAAGGCATCTCTTTCTCCGGAGGTTCTGGAGATGATTGCATGGATCATCTGAAAAGGTTTAAGGTGTTGTGCCGCCTGGTTCCACAAGCCAGAGTCGCTTTTAATGCTATAATGCTTCACCTGTTTCATTTCACTCTATCTGGGAGAGCCCTGAGTTGGTATAACTCTCTGGACAGAGAGCCCATAATAACCACCTGGGCCCCCCTAGAGGAAAAGTTCTTAGAAAAGTTCTTTCCCCCCTCACTGACCTATGAAATCAGAGGGCAAATCAATCACTTCTCTCAGCTGCCTGGAGAAACCCTTGCTGAGGCATGGGAAAGATTTAAAGAACTTCTGCGTAAATGCCCCCATCATGGAATCTCCCAGAATCAACTTAAAAAAATCTTCTACCGGGGAGTAAGAGATGATATTAAATAGTTCTTAGATTCCTCATCTGGAGGAAACTTCATGAGGAAGAATTACGAGGACGCATGGAAGATTGTTACTCTCGGAGCTGAAAACCAGTCCAACTAGGACGGTCAGCCGGTAAAGGTGTCCTCAAAGTTTTCAAAGCTGAAGAATCTATAGAAATGAAGGCAATAGCTGAAGCCTTGAAAACTATTGTTCATAAACAGCAAGCTCTCGAGACTTCTCTCGGAGAGATTGATAAGAAGAAAACTCCGCTAGTTCAACAAGTCAAAGCCGTCACAGGATCCTGTGAGGCTTGTCATGCTTCTGACCATCCGACCCTTTCTTGCGGTATGCTATATAATGTGATGATGGATCTGCATCCACCACCACAACCATATGAACCTATCATTGATCAGTCGGAAGAGCAACTGCCGGAACAAGTTAACTCTATCCACTCTATCCCTAGGCAAGTCTACTACAACCCTAATCAGCCAAGGAATCATCTAGGGTTTCAGTATGGAAACCCTGCTGGGACTGCCAATCCTCAGCATCAAACACAGGGGGGATATGCTAGTAGGCTACCACCTGGATTCCCAAACAATTTCAACCAAAATCAAGGAAATTCCAGGAGCAACTTACCTAGGGCTAACTACCCCAGGAACCAATCAGCCTACTACCAGTACACTCATCCTCCGCTCCATCCACAGCTGCATACTCAGCAACCTCAGCTGGTGTTACTACCCCAACAATCTCAACAAACCCAGCAACCAATTCCTCTGAAAAATGCTCCTGCCCAACCGGAAGATGAAATATCCTTGATCAGGCAGATGTTACAATTGTAGCAAACTATGCTTGCTAACCAGCAGGCTCAGCAGAAAGCAGTTGAAGCTCAGCTTGCTCAGATCGCTGCACAATTAAATCCCCCAGCAGGTACGTTTGCTGGGCAGCCTGAATCAAATCCTAAGCACGGGAAAAACAGACATGAGCAGTTGAATGCCGTCACCACCAGATCTGGACGCATTCTTCATGAGACTACCAAGATCAACCTTGATAATGATGACACACCGGTTCTTATGACGAGTGAAAGTCCACAACAAGGAATGAAAAACCCCACAGAAGGCACAAATGGCAAAAATAAAGAACAAGTGTCCGCAGAACCCGAACTCTCACAATTTAAACCTAGAATCCTGTATCCAGGTAGATTGTGCGAAACGAAGATGGACACCAGGTTTCAAAAGTTCAAGGAGGCGATGAAGAAATTGTACATTGACATCCTACTCCTTGATGCTCTTTCCGAGGTGCCAGCCTGGGCAAAATACCTCAAGACCTTATTATCAAGAAAGTACATCACCGAGGAGCAAGAAACTGTTAAGCCTGCTCAGACCACCTCTGGCATCATCTTAAACAAAATGCCAAAAAAGAAGAAGGACCCAAGTTCCTTCGAAATCCAATGTTGCATTGGCAACGCATCTGCTAAAAAAGGATTAGCTGACCTTGGGGCCAGCATATCTATTATGCCTTACTCAATGTGCAAACGTCTAGGTTTCACAGAATTGCTGCCTACAACAATAACTATCCAATTAGCTGATTCCACTATAACTGCACCTTTGGGGATCATTGAAGATATCCCGGTAAGGATAGGCAAGGATGCTTACGTACCGTGCAACTTCTTTGTCATGGATATTAATGAAGACCTGAGGTATCCAATCATTTTTGGCAGACCATTCCTCGCTACTGCCAGAGCGCTGATCGACGTTGAAGCTGGTACCATCATTCTTAGGCTCGGAAAAGAAGCAATTCAATTCCGAGTCCTTAATAGTATGAAAGGCCCCAGCATCCAAGAGGAGGTTTTCCTCCTTGATGCTATTCAACAAATGTCACAGTTGGAAATCTCTGAGCCAGTTGACGAACTTGAAAATGTTCTAATCAATCCGGAGGTTGAATTCTCTGCGAATGAATTAGTTCAATAGTGCCTCCAACATCTAGAAAAGGCCGAAGAAGCGCCAAAGGCCACTTTTGAAGAACTTAAAGTTGTTACTGTTATAGAAGCAGCTGAGCCACCGAAAGCCCCTGAATTGAAGACTTTACCTACAGGGCTCAAACATGTTTTTTTAGATGAAGAAAAATTATGCACAGTCATCATCAGCTCCACCCTTACAAGAGATCAATAAGAAAAGCTTCTGAACAAGCTGAGGAAGCATAAAAAGGTCATAGGATATAAGATAACTGACCTAACGGGCATAAATCCAGCCCTGTGTATGCATAGACTTCCTATGGTTGACGAATTCAAGCCCTCTCGAAAACATCAAAGAAAACTGAATCCTAATCTCAAGGAGGTGGTTCGCCTGGAGGTCCTCAAACTGCTCAAAGCTGGTATAATCTACCCTATTTCTGACTCCCAGTGGGTCAGCCCTATCCAGGTTGTTCCAAAAAAAGGAGGCACTACCATAGTGCTCAATGACAAAAATGAGCTAGTGCCCACCAGAACAGTAACAGGGTGGCGGATGTGTATTGACTATAGGAAGCTGAGCAAAGCCACGAGGAAAGACCATTACCCTCTACCCTTCCTCGATGAAGTTCTGGAGCATTTAGCTCATCAGAAATATTTCTGCTATCTTGATGGTTACTCCGGGTTCTATCAAATACCTATACACCCGGAGGACCAGGAAAAAACTACCTTCACCTGTCCTTTTGGGACATACGCCTTTAGAAGAATGCCTTTCGAGTTGTGTAACGCACCCGCTACGTTCCAACGATGTATGTCCGCCATCTTCGCCAGACTAACTGAATCCATTATGGAAGTGTTTATGGACGATTTCTCTATTTACGAAGACTCCTTCGATAGCTGCTTAATCAACCTCAGACAAGTTCTACAGCGCTGTGAGGAAACCAACTTTATCCTGAATTGGGAGAAATGCCATTTCATGGTAACGGAAGGGGTCGTCCTCGGACACAGGGTAAGTGACAGAGGAATTGAGGTAGATAAAGCAAAGATCGATGTTATCTCAAAGCTATCACCTCCAAAGGACATAAGAGGAGTTCGAGCTTTCCTGGGTCATGCAGGATTCTATAGGAGATTCATCAAAGATTTCTCAAAGATTGCCAAACCCATGACCCAACTCCTGACCAAAGATGTTGAGTTCATATTCAATCAAGAGTGTGTGAAAAGTTTCTCTACCCTTAAGGATGTGTTAATCTCCGCACCTATTCTAAGAGCTCCAGATTGGTCGCAGCCCTTCGAAATCATGTGCGACGCAAGTGATTATGACATAGGGGCCGTTCTAGGACAGCGGATTGATAAGAAACCCTATGTTATCTACTACACATCTAAAACGCTAGATGAAGCACAGAAAAACTACACCACCACGGAGAAAGAGTTTCTGTCTATCATCTACGCGTTTGAAAAATTCCACTCTTATCTGATTGGCTCTAAAGTTATCGTCTTTACCGACCATTCTGCCATCCGATACCTGATTCAAAAACAAGATGCCAAACCCAGGCTTATCCGTTGGGTGCTAATGCTTCAGGAATTCGACTTGGAGATCAAAGATAAAAGTGGCGTGGAGAATGTTGTGGCTGATCACCTCAGCCGGATCGAGGTTGAAGAAAAAGATAAAATCCCTATCCAGGATTCTCTTCCTGATGATCAACTTATGAAAGCCACTCATGGCTTCCCTTGGTATGCTGATATCGTTAATTATCTAGACACAAGGATTATCCACCCATCTGCTTCCTACCAAGATAAAAGGAAGTTCCTTCACGACATAAAACATTATTACTGGGATGAACCCTACTTGTTCCACCTTTGCGCCGACGGACTTTTCCGTCGTTGCCTGCCAGAAGAAGAAATAACCCCGGTCCTAGAACATTGCCATTCTGGACCCACGGGGGGGCATATGAGTGCCAAGAAAACTGCCATAAAAGTTTTACAATCTGGGTTCTTCTGGCCCACCATATCAAAGGATTCTTACGATTTCGTGAAAGCCTGTAACAAATGCCAATTTTCTGGCAATATATCAAAAAGAGACGAAATGCCACTCACCATGTGGCAAGAAATTGAGCTTTTTGATGTATGGGGGTAGATTACATGGGCCCTTTCCCCTCATCCTATGGCTTCTCTTACATTTTGGTCGCGGTGGACTACGTCTCTAAGTGGGTCGAAGCTGTACCCACAGTGACTAGCGATTCCAAGCCTGTTATCAAATTGTTCAAAGATATTATTTTCCCAAGATTTGGAGTTCTGAGAACTGTCATATCGGATGGTGGGACCCATTTCTTGGAATGAAGTTTTGAGGCCTTACTGAAAAGATATGGAGTCAATGACAAAGTCTCCATGCCTTACCATCCACAAACTAGTGGTCAGGTGGAGGTATCTAATAGACAATTAAAGGCGATCCTTGAAAAAATAGTGAACAAAAACCGCATTGATTGGTCCACCAAACTTCCTGATGCCCTTTGGGCATACCGAACTGCATATAAAACACCTATCGGAACAACCTCGTTCTGCTTGGTGTACGGGAAGTCCTGTCATCTGCCAGTAGAGCTGGAACATAAATCTTGGTGGGCCATCAAACAATTAAACTTCGATCTCAAAAACGCAGGAGAGAATAGACAGCTCCAGTTGCAGGAGCTAGAGGAGCTCCACATGACGGCCTATCAAAGCGCCAGAATATATAAGGAGCAGAAAAAAATGTGGCACGATGGTCACCTTAAGAGAAAAGATATTGCCGTTGGTGACAAAGTTCTCCTCTTTAACTCCAAGCTCAAGTTGTTTCCCAGAAAACTTAGAACAAAATGGTCTGGGCCCTTTACTATAAAACATATTTACCCAACTGGAGTTGCCATTATTATAGACAACAACGGAGGAGAAAGGACGGTCAACGGTCACCGTTTAAAAAGATACTACACTCCAGAAGACAAAATACCAAGACAAACCATAGAAATTAAAGACGCCACGCCGTCAGCATAACAACCTCAGCTTCGTCGAGCCAGCGACGTAAAACTCAGGCGCTACTTGGGAGGCAACCCAAGATTTCAGTTTCTTTCTTTATTTCCCGTTCTTTTATTTTACCTTAGGTTCATCTTATGAAAATACAAAAAAAATCATATAACTAAAACAAACATAAAAATTTAAAAATCCGTTCGACCTTAACCCTCCCAAACGGTCCTGGAACCGTTTGGAACCAAACGGTCCTGAAACCGTTTGGAGCTAAACGGTCTTCAAACCGTTTGGAACCAAACAGTCCTGAAACCGTTTGGGACCAAACGGTCTCGAAACCGTTTGGAGCCAAATGGTCTCGAAACCGTTTGGAGTCCAAACGATCGCTAAACCGTTTGACTTAGGGTTTTTGTCCAGTCAACCCCCCCGTTTCCTATAAATTATAAACCCTACCCCCTCTTTCTTCTTTCCTTCGACTCCCGAGCCTTCTGAAATTCTCGCGTAGTGTTGTTCCATTGCTCTTGCTTTCCCCTATTCCCACGTGATTCTCCTCCTCCGAAGTGGTTCCCGTGCTTCTGCACAGCAACCGCACCTCCGTCCACCGTCATTTGCTTCCTCACTGCCTCCGTTACCACTTACTGAAAGGTAGTCCGACCTTCTTCTCTTCCTCCATCATCGCCGCTGGTGCCACCATCGGCTCTGTCCACCATCGCCGGCACCACCATCGTCTTCGCCGTTTTCACCAACGCCCCTGCCCACCGTCGCCGTCTTCCCCCGCCGTCTCCATCACCAGAGCCACCACCATTTTCATCACTGTCTTCATCGCCGTTTTCACCACCGGATTCACCGTCATTTTTATCATCGTTTTCACAATCGCCCTTATCGCCGATGATCACCGCCGCTTTCTCCGTCGTCGCCAATGCATCCGCCGTCGCTACGCCGTTTTACCTTCATCTTCACCTTCGCCGATGGCCACGTGACGCTTTGTTCTCCAAACGGTCCTTGAAACCGTTTGGGACCAAACGGTCTTGAAACCGTTTGGAACCAAACGGTCTTGAACCCGTTTGACCTTGCACATTCATCTAATTTCAATAAAAATACAAAAATACAAAAAATATTAATAAAATCAAATCTTTCTAAATATGTTATTCTAACTCTTGATCTCCCATTTTTCAGCCATGGCATCACCAGCAATGGAGGCCGCCAGCTTTGAAGACACTACAATCTGGACAACGGAGCAACTGATGATAGAACAATCTAAGCTCCAGAAGATCAGAGATGACTTCAACAGGACCGGAAAGGCACCACCAAATGTCAAGATGATGCAAGTCCTATGCGACCTTGACCGTATCGAAAAATGCCTAGCAGAGGCGTCTGAAGAAGAAGTGGAAGACATCTCTTCCTCTGATGATGAAGGATCGGAGTACAATCCTAACTCCAAGGAGGAGTCCCCTGCCACAGAACAAAAGGGGAAACGTAAGGTCCTGGAGACCGCAACTGGGCAGCCCTCCAAGAAACGGGCAAGAAAACAAGTTCGACCTACCTCTGCCATGGATCAACTCTTTGCAAAACCTACCACCACCATCCCTGCTACTACCACCACCACCACCACCATCCCTGCTACTACCACCACCATCCCTGTTACCACCCCCACCTTCACTCCTATCACCACCACAACACCGCCACCAGAAAATCTTTTCATCCAAACCAACCTCTCCACTGACAAAACATTAAAACCCACCAAGTATGTTTGCTCCAGCATACTGCTTAGGATAGGGATATACGACCGCACCTTCGACGCGTTAGACAAAGCCAACCTCGCCAGGTTGTGTCTAGTACCTGAAGTATCCTACTATGAACCCACTACAGAATTCTTCACTTTGCTGACCAAAGAGCCCATCGACATCATGGATAGGTCACGGGATGGGGGTGATAGAAGGCTCATCACCCAAATCTTCGGCAGCAAGGTTGTCATAACGGAAAATATGTTGAACACAATCTTCATTGACAACCAGGACCAGCTGCGGAAAGCCATGGAGGTGGGGACTGAACATTCAGAGTTCAACAGACACAAATTCTGGAAATCTCTAACCGGGATCCCCACCTATGATGCGAAGATGTGCAAAGCGTCAAATACACACTCTGGCTTTGTGCGCACCCTACACAAAATTCTCGTTGTTGCACTCTTCCCCAAGACAGAAGGGGGAAACGTTATAATTTCAGATCTTTTCGTTCTATGGTCTATTCTTAACGACAGGCCGGTCAATATCGGACGACAACTGATCCAGAAACTATTAACCTCCAGCCTGGGGAAAGAAATCTACATGGGGGGCATGTCACATCTATTATCAAATACCTCAAGATGGACAGACCCCTACCCCGCTGCACGCAACTAAAGGGAGACATCCTTACCAATGAACAAACTCTAAAGAACTCCTTCATCATCAAGGAAAAGGATGGGAAACTACACTATGTCTTCTGCCCTATGGTTAAGTCATCCAGAATACTCATCCCGCTTCTGGAGCTAGCAAAGTACGACACTAAACAGCTCCTCTTCTCTGATGAGGAGCTTTCACAACTACTAGCTTCGGTTAAAACAACCGAAAAGAAAGCCACAGCGGGACAAACAGAGCTGAGCATCACAGCCCCGGCAGCTCGACCAACAAAAATGCCTGTCAAATGACCTTCTAGAAGGCAGTCGCAGGCCCAACAGCTGTCGGGGACACCAACATCTAAGCCAAATCCTGAGGCCGAGAAGCTCCATGAAGAAATCTTAACCTCCTCCTCAATCGACTCTTTCATTCAGAGTCTACACGAGCAGCTAACCGCTGCCACCACTCCACCTTCCACCATTCCAACATCTACCACTCCTTTCTTTCCCATCACATCCACGCAACCATTCACATCCTCTTTATCACCCCTTTTCCCTTCGGGCTCTCCTTTCTCCACCCCTATGCCCGACTTTACCACCTTCCCTTTCAACTCCGCAGTTTCCACCCCATCACTATCTCTGCCACCGCTTTCACCACAAATTCCACCACTTTACACATCCACCACCACCCCGACACCACTGGTGACTACATCCACAGTCACTACGCAGCTCGGAGCATCATCAGTGCCTCTTCCGCAAGACACTAACACCATCCCACACAGACCCCAGCCATCCCACCCTTCCGCTCCTGGGGTCCCTTTTGCCAATATCGGTGAGGAATTCGACCGTCAATTCGACGTTGTCCGAAACCTCCTCACTGATCCTTCTAATATATTAAATTCTATTTTTTCTTGTGTGCAGGATTTATCACGACAGGTGGCTACGATCGATGAACAACACCGAGTCTTGCCTACCATCCTCCAAGGCTTCCAGCAACGACAAGATGAGGTGGCTAAGTAAGTTGAGCACATCAACAGTCACTACAACACCTTGTCGGACCTGGTCCTTGGAACGAGGCGTCAGCAAGAAGCAACGACAAAGCAAGTCGATGAGATCTCCATGCAGACTCAGCCTCTTCCAGAGACTCTCCGCGAGCTCCAGCAACAACAAGTAGATCTGAGCACGTGCTTGGACACCATCAACAGCACACTCACACAGCTACAACATCGCCAAGAGGAGTCCAATACAGATGAAATCCAGCAGCTATGTGCTCAAGTTACAAATATTACAGCACGTCTCCTCTCCGCCGAAGGCAGATATACCGACCTCAAAGAATCCCATTATGCACTGCTTGAAACACACGAGCATCTGCAAGTGGCTTTCGATGAGTTACAAGCCACCCATCGGCGGTGCAAAACGTCCGCGAGTAAAAAACAAGCAGACAAGGCAGCGGACGACAAGGATGGCGATGATGACGAAGAAGACGACTTCGACTCATCTGCTTATTCAAACAAAGATAACACCTCCTCTGGTGATAAACATGATAATGGAGAGGACCCTGGAAATGCAGCATAACCTTCTCACAGAGGTTCTGACAAAGGTCACCACGACACTGACAATCATCCCAAATCCCCACACAACGATAATGTCAACATGTCATACGGGGATCAATTCTTTGATTATTCCACGCTGGGGTCCATCGGGGAAGCTGCTAAAGACGCGGCTTACGCTGAGTTCCACCAGTGTATACTAGGAACCAGCGCCAGCCCACCAAAAACAACTGCCCCACCTCTCTCCACACCTTCTCCCTATGACGAGGGCGAGGCAGAATGAGTAAGTTTATACACCGATGAAGACCTCGATTCTGCCTTCGACTCAGGCGATGATCTACCAGGCCATGACCAGGCCTCAAAACAACCTGCTTCTCCCCCTCCACAAGAACTTCCCCCGCCACCACCTCTGCCGCACAAAATGCATGACCTGGATATGGCGGCCATCTCCACTTTAGATACTCAGGACATTTTTATACTGAACACTATAGTGGACGATGCAAAGGCGGGGGAAGACATAATTTATCATAATACAAAAACTAGGCGTAAGATGACACGTGAAGACTTCCGCAGCATCCTCCGACCTCGGTCCACGATGCCTATGGCAATCTTCCGTGTCCTCCTCGCCAATAGTATAGAAATGTACAGAAGCTCTAAGCGGCAACAGCCGGTCTTCAATGCCTCGCCCGCTCTGTCTACTGGCCTTTTATACAAAGACATAAGAGCAAAGTCGATCGAGCGGCTGTGTGCTGGTTTAGCACGTCGGGCACATTATCTTACCGTGCCCTTCCAAGTTTCGGACCACTGGCTTTTTATGATTGTGGATACCGAGGCTCGGGATGCCAAGGTGTACAATTTCTGCGGCGCCAAGCTACCAGCCGGCACAATAAACTTCGCTGGTGAAGTAGCAGGAGAAGCCAGGTGTATACTCTTCCGGCTGCTCAAGTTAATCTGGGCTGCACGCCCATCACTCGCCAAGATTGGAGTCAACCTTGGTTCAAAATCATAAACCCTCAAGTTCAAGCCGCCGAGGGATCTGGGGATTGCGCTTTCTGCACCATACGTCACATCCAAGCGCTGAACCAGGAAATCCCATTTAACGATCTGGTTGCTGAAGATTTTCATTCCTTACGCAGACGTTATGCCATGGAGCTCATCTGTGATAGGCGGTTCTTCAAGGACCCAACTATGGCACCAGATGACGTTCCTCGCTACCTCTTCTCAGCTATCCAGCGACCGCAGCGGCGACCCTTCTGACAAACTCTGAAGGAGTCAGAAAAGACCAATATGACAGTCGCTGGTACCAAGCAAGCTACAAGCAATATTGATCCTCTGTCTGCCATCGAACCAACCTTTCCTGATTTTGATCACGATGCTTGCAAAGGTCTCTCTGACCTCGAATTGCGTCTCATTATGGCGCGGCTCTCAGCCGAAAAAGATGGACTGGTATTATGTCTCAGGACATTCTTGTAATGGCATACACACTACGAGAGACTTTACAAATCAAAGGATCGCTCTCTGTAAGTTTAATGGCCACCTATCAGTTTCTACTTGGCCAAAACAACCCAACAACATACATGGCGTCCCCATATATGAAAGATGATCTTCTAAAGCTCAAGAACTTCGGCACAACTGACGCGCTGATATCCTATCTACAGCACACAACGCTGACGTTCATCATGTTACCTTTCCTCTATCATGAGCACTGGATGCTCCTGGCAACAAATCTCCCAGAAGGAACAACCACAATATATAACAGTTCCGATAGCCAGTACAACGCACGACAGAGAAACTATGTTGTGACACCAAAGACACCAACAGAAGTAGCGGCAAAGGAGTGCGCCGACAAGTTAATCGATTTTCTGAGTCAGCATACAAGGGCGTACGACAAAGAGCATTTTCACCGCCCTTCTTTCTGCCACAAATGCCCCCAGCAAATTCGACAATCTAATGACTGCGGCTTTCATGTCCTCTACTGGATGTACACCATCATCGTTCTCCAAAGACCAGTAGAAGAGATGACTGACGTGGATTACCACACTCTACGAGGACAGTTCGCATCCAATCTACTTCATTCCCTAGGGGCAAATGCAGATTTACCTTAGCCTACAGCCCTAGTCCTAATTACTTCTCAACCTATCACTTTGACACTCTGAGGACAGAGTGAGTGATAAGTTAGGGGGGGTACATTAGACAAGGGCGAGGTATCATTTTTACATCCCTCTTCCTTCTTTTCTTTTCTCTGTTTATACATTTTCCCTTTTTAACTTTCTTTTTAATTAACCCTTTTCAAGTAAAATCACCCTCATTTAACTCTAGAATCATGTTAGTCCCCAAAAGTAAATAGCACTTAGACATTTAATGGCGATTTAATAAATGTCACTCCACTATTGATTTTCATGCTTTTGCTTCAATTCTTTATCTGACTCTCCACAACTCAAAATCAAGGCAGAAATAAGCCAAGCTCACAAGGATGAGAGGGGAATCAGGCAACTTCCAAATCAAGAAGTTCTGCAAGTGGACCACAAACCAAAAAAGTGCATGTTGAAAAACCCTAAGAACAGCTTCCTCTCTTCAAAATAAAAGAGGCTTGGCCGCCCAAAATAATTTTCCTAGCAAAACCCCAAAACCCAAGCCTGCGAGTTATCGAATAAAAGCTAGAGAGACGAATACAATTATGAGAGTTGTGCCATGAATAAGGATCTATATAAAGAACCGATGAAGGTTTCACCCATTCGGCACATTCCGCTGCCCTCACAAAGGCAGATGTGTCGTGCCCGGTAGTGAAACCCTAAGGTATCTAAATATATGAAAGGCTCATAAAGGACTCACCCGGCCGGTACATTCAGCTACCCTCACAAAGGCAGATGTGTCGTTCTCGGTAGTTAGATCCTAAAAGCATAGACAGACCCTCCCCCACTTGAAGGGGGAGCTACACTTCTAGCCTTTAGCCAACCCTCATACCCTCTCTAGCTTCCAGTAGGTCTTTCAGAGAGGTATAAAGCTGATTAGAGTCAACAACATGCACAAAATAAAGGTGGTCCCAATGCGAACTAAGAGATACGGAAAGAACCTGAGACCTGAGCAACTCTTGAAATCTGAAAGAGTCAAGGCAAGCAATAAGACTTGATATGACCTTAGGGGAACTCAGGTTATGAATTGAAACAAGAGTATGGAAATCCTAACTAAATAAAATCGCCTCGCCATTACATGTCTCAGCTCTATCTAACTTGAGGACAAGCTAGACTCTAAGTTAGGGGGGGTGATAACCTCCCATTTTGGACGATTATCTTAGTCCTTTTTCTTTAGTTTTCCATACTCTTTCTAAGTTAAAACTATACATAATCCTAAATTTACCCCTTTTTGCAAATATACTATCAGACTAACTTTTCCTTTCTATATATGCAGAAAAAGCACATAACAAATCACAAAAGATCAACTCAACCCCAAGATCGCATGAAGCCAAACAGTCCCAAGACCGCATGAAGCCAAACGGTCCCAAGACCGCATGAAGCCAACCGGTCCCGAGACCGCATGGAGTCAAACGGTCCCAAGACTGCATGAAGCCAACCGGTCTCGAGACTGCATGGAGTCAAACGGTCCCAAGACCCCATGAAGCCAACCGGTCCTGAGACCGCATGGAGTCAAACGGTCCCAAGACCGCATGAAGCCAACCGGCCTCGAGACCGCATGGAGTCAAATGGTCCCAAGACCGCATGAAGCCAAATGGTCCCGAGACCGCATGGAGTTCAAACGGTCCCAAGACCGCATGAAGCCAAATGGTCCTGAGACCGCATGGAGTTCAAACAGTCTCAAGACCGCATGAAGCCAACCGGTCTCGAGACTGCATGAAGCCAACCGGTCTCGAGACCACATGAAGCCAAACGGTCCCGAGACCGCATGGAGTTCAAATGGTCTCGAGACCACATGAAGCCAACCAGTCTCAAGACCGCATGGAGTTCAAACGGTCTCAAGACCGCATGAAGCCAACCGGTCCTGAGACCGCATTGAGATCCAAACGGTCTCAGGCCCAAACGGTCTTGAGGTCCAAACGGTCTCCAAACCGTTTGGACTTCACTTAAGGCCTATAAATAAGACCCCAAGGGTCCTCCACCAGGCATGAAGTTTTCAGACGTCTAAAGGCTCCCTCAACCACTCCAGAGCAAATCTGACTTCCATCCTCTGCCCAGGGGCTGTCGGTCTGAGACCCACACTCCATCTTGAAGCTGCTTTCTCTCTCTCCACCAAAGAAGGTGGAAAGAGGGAGATCTCATCATCAAGCAACCTGTGAAGCTGGTGGATCGTTTCTCTCTCTCCAAGGGGTTGACTTTTCTCCCTCCTTTGTGGGGATGACGCTCTCTCTTTCTCTTCTTGCCTCCTTCTTTGTCCTAGTTATGAGCGAGTAGACTCTCTTCACTAGGGTGCGGGGAGTAGCCCCGCTACCCATGCTTTCATATCATGTAAATGTAATCCTTAGGTTGTAATATAGAGTTCTTATCTTTGTCAGTTCGACATCAAACGATTAATGAATGCATGTTGCTTGATCTCCAACTTGTGTTACCTTTTAACTTTTAGTATGAATTGTCTACGTTTGTACTATTAGATTCGAAACTCATTTGTATGTTGATTCTTGGTGCATGTATCCACCATGCATCTGTTTCGGTATCTAGAAGTGTATCTCAAGAAGTGGAGTAAACTCACTATCATCCGTTGTACTTTCATACCATGAAATGGAATCAGTTGACGTATGGAAGTGCAACCTTGATAAGTCAAGGAATCCACTTTGCGAGGGGAACGATGCAAAGTAATGTGACCATTTGTTCGATAATGGCTGGCGTTGCAACATTCCCGCACTTCTCGTAGTTAGATTCTCTGAAAGGAGGCTAAGTCTATAAGGATACTAACTGACCGGACTCTTTTTGCACGTTAAGTTTTTCTTTGCATGTGTTGATCGATGTGTAGTGGCGGTGAAAAACCGATCACACCCTAGTGATCTTTTA
Organism: Alisma plantago-aquatica; assembly: GCA_963693085.1. Lineage (NCBI taxonomy): Eukaryota > Viridiplantae > Streptophyta > Magnoliopsida > Alismatales > Alismataceae > Alisma > Alisma plantago-aquatica. Next base: position 644,266,547 of record OY856410.1, read on the forward strand.
TCTTAGTATAACTCCTTAAATTTACTTGCTTCCTTTACTTTACTTGCACTTAGCTTAAAAACAACCAAATCACCCTTTTGATCTAAATACCAACTATTGAGTGATTAAGTGAAATTCTAGCGTTTTCCATCTTGTTGCTTACAACAAGACCGTTGTCCCGTGGATTCAACCCTTAACTATACTGCGATAAGACTTCCACGTATCTTAGCATACGTGGGTGGAGTTTTCTATCTAGTATAAGCAAGGCTAAACCTAAAGACTTACCATCTTTAGGATTTTTAGTTGGTGCACGCAATTCCACGTAAGTGGAAGCTCCATCAGTTTCTCATTTTGAATCACACTTAAACGCTGCTAGCAATTGTTTACTCAGTAAGTATAATCTAGTATTACGGTACATAAAAACTGAGAGTCAAATTAGTTTGTTAAAGTCTTGACAGTATGACTATACCTATGCATTTGAATGTCAGAATTATATAAATTAGGACCTGCATTATCCGGGGGCCTATCGAATAATTAGTATAGTTACACAGGGCCTAATGTTGTATTGCATGAAGATTACTTAGTGAATTTGAATATTCTATAAAATTTAATATTAATCTAAATACCATATTATGACTAGGTTGAGACAACCCTGACCCTGTGCTTAGGAGGTGTTACAGAATATCTAGGTTCGATCATAAGGTATGTACATCCTCTATTTTATTTTGGGCATTATTTGACTAAATCCATATACATTTTAATGAGGCATATCTTGAACTGTTATTTCTCTTGAAAATCTATTATTCTTGGACATTTCTAATTCCTGAAACAAATCTCTTTTACTGCTGTGGTTATTGAATTGACATGATTATGGGTCTTTAGGCCCCTCCTGCCTTGTTGCCTTTTTGGTTTGATATTGACTAAAATGATAGTCTTGCCACTCTATTTTATGCATGCTACATGTTTGACTAGAATATCTAGAATAGCGGTACTTATGTACAACCATACTTATAAAGGGTGTGTGTTTCTGCCCGGGGTGTGCGTTTCCACCCTTGTTTATTTTTAGGCCATGATCCTATGGTGTTATGGCCATGTTTTAGGTATATTTAGTCTACATTGTTATGCATGTAAATATTTATCATTTTAATGTGAATCTGTGGATGATTATTATGGCAAGACACTCTTTTATTATCATGTTTGTAAATCTGAAATTTTATATGCCTCATTTCTTTTATTACTTTTCTCTTGAACATACCTAATTGCAAATAGCCCCCTTTTCTTGTAGGAACATCTCTTTTGTACTTGTAATCCTATATAATGCCCAGAATGTTTTATATATGTACAAACTCAGCCTTTGCTGACCTCTTTTTTGTTTCCTTATTCTGGGTGATGTTCCCTTCCACCCAGGTGAAGAGGATCATGTGGTGACCTTAGAGGAGGAGCCTGTACTTGAGGACCCAATGCTCGAGGAACCTGTCCAGCAGTAGTTCGTGAAATTTCTGAGATTCCTAGGTTGCCCTCTGCAATCGACCAATTAGTTTAGTTTCTTTGGTGCTTTCTTTTATGTCCATGTGGACAAATTCTTAGAAATAAATGGATTATGTAATAAATTAAACTCTCTACTTTCCGCTGCTTTTGCTTTATGCTCATTTTACCATGTTATTTTGAGAACAATGTAGCTACCCTTCTATCTTTTTATCGTGTTTAAATATATCGGTTTTGCTATTGCGGTCTCAAGATAATGTTTGATAGGGAGTGGTCCCCCTAGTGGGTCCCACTCCTTACAAAATGGTATCAGAGCAATAGCAGTCGGCAATCTAGTATCTCAAAATTTTGCTTTTGGATTCTTATCCCTATCTACCTTTTCAGGAGATCTGATCAGTTTGGGGACAAGCATGGTGAGTCCTCCCAGTTCCGTGAGAGACAAGGAGATGGGTACACTACACCGCTGAACCCACAGTTCGGGATGCCACTCATCGAGCCGCCGTTGACGACACCGGATGCACAAGCCACTTCTGGGGGCCACCAGGTCGTCACCACGCCTCATCCTTTTTCAAAGCCTCCTCCTCCACCTCTGCTTACTGTCGAGCAAGAATTGGCGGTTCTGCGTCAGTTTTTGGCCAATTCTGTGATGGGGCGAGTCAACGCCATTCCTCTTCCTGAGAAACCCAAAGTGTACCCCGTCACGGAGTTTATCAAGATGCAACCACCCTACTTCAAGGGCGAAGGAGAGATTGGGATGGTGGACAAGGCCGATGACTGGGTCTTGGCCATCGAGCGTACCTTCGAGGGCATGGCGTGCCCTCCTCACCAGAAGGTCCGCTTTGCCACCTACGTGTTGGATGGGCCAGCACGTGTTTGGTGGAACAGGGTCGCCCGCACTCGTGACGCCTCCGACATGACATGGGAACAATTCCTGGTTCTTTTCCGCCAGAAGTACGTCTGTGTCGCCGCCTTAAAGAAGAAGGAGGAAGAATTCTACAACTTGAAGCAGGGAACCATGACTGTCTCTACCTATGTTAAGAAGTTCCTGCTTTTGGAGCGCTATGCTATAGGTCTTGGAGAGGATCGCCGAGCTACACTCTTTCTTCAGGGACTGAGCTACCAGTTTGGGCGAGCTCTTATTCCACAGCTTCCTCTTACCTTCCAGCAGATGGTGGATAAGGCCCTCACTGTGGAGGATTATCCAGGCTTTCAACCTTCGACTCAGAGTCCCAGCAAGTGAAAGAGCTTCAGTGATGATCGTCGTGACAAGTGCAACCACTGCCAGCGTCACCACCCTCCTGGTAGGTTCCCTATAGTGCAACCTGTAGCTCGACCAGATGTGAGGCACTTGACGGGCCACGAGTGTGTCCAGGCAGGTCACATCAGGCCACAGTGTCCCAAGCTCCAGAGAGTTGCTGCACCAGCTCAGCCGCGAGCACCCCAGCAGCCGCAACAGCAACCTCGTCCGCAACAACCACCGAGGAACAATAATCAGCAAGGACGTCACCCTCCTGTTGAAAAATGTGCAGGACGTGTCTTTGCCATGGACGTCGTGGAAGCCACTGATGATAACGGAGTTATTGAAGGTACTGTGCACTTATTTCAACAGTCGATAAAAGCATTATTTGATTCTGGAGCTTCAAACACTTTCATATCTTCTAAGCTTGTAGCCTTGTTAGAGTTAGAAATAGTGTACATGGACTATATCCTAGAGGTTGACACTCCTACGGGTAAAATGTCTTCTACTTTTCTGAAAATCCCTACTGTAGACCTTTGTATTTCTGGCAAGATGTTCGAGACAGACTTCATCATCCTCAATATGATGGCCTTCAACGTAATCTTGGGAATGGATTGGCTCAAGAAGTTCAAAGTTGCTCTTTTCTGTGAAGATAAAAAGGTTAGTCTGCTACACCCCGATGGCGAGCATTTCTGCATCAAAGGAAGAAAGCAAGGACATCGATAGTTCATCGTTTCTGCACTCAAGGCGGAGAATCTCATTGCCAAGGGCTCTAGGGCCTACTTGGCATCGGTCGTCCTCAATTCCACACCATCAGACATAGAGGACATTGATGTGGTCCGGGAGTTTCTTGACGTCTTTCCTGACGAGCTGCCTAGACTTCCCCCATCACGAGAAGTCGAGTTTTCTATTAACCTCATACCAGGCACGACACCTATCTCCAAGCCACCCTATTGAATGGCACCTGCTGAGCTGGCTGAGCTCAAGAAGCAGCTGCAAGAGCTCCTAGACATGGGGTTTGTACGCCCTAGTATCTCTCCCTGGGGAGCACCGGTGCTGTTTGTGAAGAAGAAAGACGGGTCCTTGTGTATGTACATGGATTACCGTATGCTGAATCAAGTGACGATTAAGAATCGTTATCCTCTGCCACACATCGACGATTTGTTCGACCAGCTAAAGTCTGCTACTGTTTACTCGAAGATGGATTTGCGTAGTGGATACTATCAGATGCGGGTGAAAAATGATGATGTACCAAAGACTGCTTTCCGCACTCATTACGGGCATTATGAGTTCCTGGTCATGCCTTTCGGTTTGACTAATGCCCCTACTGCCTTCATGGACCTGATGAATCGGGTCTTCCATCCCTATCTCGACAGCTTTGTGGTGGTGTTCATCGACAACGTGCTCATCTACTCTGAGTCTATGGATCAGCACCGCAAGCATCTGCAGATCGTTCTTCAGGCATTACGAGAACATAAGCTCTATGCAAAGTTCTCCAAGTGTGAGTTCTGGCTCAGCGAAGTGATGTTCCTTGGCCATGTTATTTCTGTGGGACACATTGCGGTAGATCCTGTCAAGATTGAAGCTGTGACAAAGTGGCAATCACCAAAGAACCCCTCAGAGATACGCAGTTTTCTGGGCTTGGCAGGTTACTGTCGGAGGTTTGTACAGAATTTCTCCGAGTTGGCACTCCCTATGACAAATCTGACACGCAAGGACGCAAAGTTTATCTGGACCCCTGAGTGTGAGAATAGTTTCTTAGCGTTGAAGAAGTGTTTGACGTCTGCCCCTGTACTTGCTTTACCTGTTGAGGGTAAACCCTATGTTATCTTCACCGATGCTTCTAAACTAGGGTTGGGATGTGTCCTTATGCAAGAAGGATGAGTGATTGCATATGCCTCACGCCAATTGAAGCCTAATGAGCGTAATTGGCCTACCCATGATCTGGAGTTGGCTGCCATAGTTCATGCACTAAAGATATGGCGACATTACTTGTATGGGGTACAGTTTGAAGTCTTCTGCGACCACAAGAGCCTACGCTACCTGATGAATCAGAAGGACTTGAATCTGTGCCAAAGACGATGGATGGAATACCTCAAGGACTATGACTTTACCATCACTTATCATCCCGGTAAAGCCAATGTTGTTGCTGATGCTCTGAGTAGGAAGAAGGATGCATCTTGTGCTTCCATCAGTTGCTTCTTATGGAGAGGCTTGGAACGGGTTTTGAGTTGGAGACCTGAGCTACCTGATGATGTTGACGACTTTTCTATGGAGAAGGTGAGAGTGTAGATGGCTAGTTTGGTTGTCACACCCACCTGGATTTCTCAGGTTATTACCGCACAGTTAGTTAGCCCTGAGCTATCCGAGATGAAGCTGTTGATAGAGAAACCACAGTCTGAGTTTTCGGTGGGAGTGGATGGTACTATCTGTTTCCATCATAGACTGTGGATACCTGATGTTGCTGATATGAGATATAGAGTTTTGGGAGAAGCCCATGGGTCTAAGTACACGATTCATCCTGGTACCACAAAGATGTACAAGGATTTACAACGAGGTTTCTGGTGGAAAAACATGAAGAAGGATATTGCTACTTATGTTGCAAAGTGCTTGATGTGCCAACAGGTGAAGATCGAACATCAGCGTACTGGTGGTCCTCTTCATCCACTTGAGATACCAGAGTGGAAATGGGAGAAAACACTATGGATTTTGTCACTGGGTTTCCGAAGTCTAAACATGGGTACGATGCGGTTTGGGTTGTTATTGATCGCCTGACCAAGTCGGCTCATTTTCTTCCATTCAAGAGCACCTACAAGGTCCCTGATATGGCACAATTGTATGTGGATTGGGTTGTTCGCCTACATGAAGTTCCCAAGGCGATAGTTTCTGATCGAGACCCAAAGTTCACTTCTCGTTTGTGGAAGCAGATACAAGAGGAGATGGGTTCTGACCTATGTTTCAGCACAGCATACCATCCTCAGATGGATGGCCAGTCTGAGTGGACAGTACAGATTCTGAAGGACTTGTTACATGCTTGTGTGATGGATTGGGGAGGTGTTTGGGACAAATACCTTCCGTTGGATGAATTTGCTTATAATAACAGTTACTAAGCCAGCATTGGTATGCCGCCTTTTGAAGCACTTTATGGCCGACCTTGTCGTTCACCACTACACTGGGATGATGTGGGTGAACGGACACTGATGAAGAGTGATGACATGCAGATGATGACTGATAAGATTTGCTTGATCAAGAAAAGGATGAAGGCTGCCCAAGATCGACAGAAAGTGTATGCTGATAAGAAGAGATTTGATGTGAGCTTCTTGGTTGGTGATTATGTGTTCCTCAAGATAAAGCCAATTCGCTCTATTGCAAGATCTAAAGTCAAGGGAAAGTTGAATCCTCGTTATGTGGGACCATTTGAAATCTTGGATAGAGTTGGGGAGTGTGCCTACCGTCTAGCTCTACCTCCCACTTATGACAAGATTCACAACGTGTTCCATGTATCTGTCCTGAAGAAGTATGTGAAGGATCCTACTCATGTGCTAACTATTAAACCTATTGAGTTACGAGAAGATCTATCCTATGAAGAGTTTCCAGTGAAGGTCCTAGATTCCAGAACAAAGCAATTGAAGCATAAGGAGATTCAACTTGTGAAGATTCTCTGGAAGTACCATGGTCTTGAGGAAACTACTTGGGAGTTGAAAGAAGAGGTATTGCGGACCTACCCCTCCCTCTTTGCTTGAGATTTCGGGAAGAAATATTTTTAAGGGGTGGTGTGTTGTAACATCCCCAATTCCAGGTACAAAACATCTTTTCCTTTTCTTTAACCCTTACTTTGATATTTACATCATGGGAATCTTTCTTCATACTTTGTATTGAATTAGGTGACTTTTGACCCTCAAACCCTAGTTTAACTCGAGTTATGTTCCATAGAGTTGAATACATGAAGAATTTCTATCTTAATACCTCAATTAGCTAGCTTATAAGAAATAATGGTGATCTAGATCACTTTACCCTAGATTTATGAACTAGGATAGACCTGGGTATCATATAGGTCAATAATTGAGTTTAGATGGAAGGTTTGACCATCTTTGACATTTAGACTTAGTTCATTTCATTAATTGAATGACTAATGTGCACATGTTAAATTATAGATGTAGTAACCTCAAAATACAAATCTAAGCACATAATTGAGATCCTCACACCTTAATTAGTTAACCCTCAAATTTTGGGGTCTTTTGGACATCATATGCACCATCAATTGGACCCTATTAGGCTATGTCTGCTTTTAACCTATATTTGGTTGATTTTCTTTTGATTTCTTTGGTTTGGTCTGGACCTTGGTCCAAGACCCAGTTCAGCTGGTGACGGTCCTGTCCGGGTAGCGGGACTCGGTCGTCCCCTACCTCCGATCTTCACACGGACGCCAGGCACAACAACAGGGATGCCTCCCTGGTCTCTCACGCACGCCAGGCTTAGCGCCTCTTCACGCTTTCCTCGCCAAAAACTTCCCCTCATTTCCCCAAACCTAGCGAGCTACTTCACTCCCTGCATGGTGCCCTAATACAAAGACACCCATTTTGGCCCAAGAAGCCACCGCTGCTATTTCCCCTTTGCTCCCAAGTTCTCGTTTCGGGTCGTCCCCTCGATCTCTATCAGCTCGGAAAGCAACCTGGACCACTAGCCTACGTATTCCAACAACCAATTCGATTCGTGGGTGCGTGGAGAGATCGGACGGTGGCTGCCTCCCCTAGCGGTAAAGCTTGAAGCTCCCGCAGCTGGAGCTACCTCAGAGTGATTCCTCACGAGGTAACCATCTAGAGGCTCCCCCCTCTCATTCTACTCTATAATCTCGTCATGGTTTGCGCTGGTTTGATCGGTCGTTAAGATGCCCCCTTTCTCCTCTGTTTTAGTTGCCTGACGAGAAGTGACCACATCAGGTTCTTGATCCTAGGGATGCAGCCGAACCTATCGTGGTTCATCGACACAACTTATGGGTTTGTACGATGCTAAAACGAGAATAGGACTCTTCCCCTCCAAGTGTTGGTCTCCCTTCCATCCATGATGTTGTCCCTATATTTCCGCTTCCCACTGTACTGATTCACAACCAGCCGCCGGCGGACCTGGGAAGTGGTCCTCTGACCCGGCAGCAGTGCTTGATCCCTCACAGGATCGTGGTATGGCCTAGTATGAAGGTTTATTCCCAAATTCGATCGGTGCCCATTTGTTTTGCTTGCAACCCAAATTCTTGTCGAGATTTTGACACCGGAAGAGTTCAAGACCTTGTTTTGGTTCTGCGCTGTTAGTCGTAGACACATCCTAATTTAGAAAGGTAATTGCATGTATGCCTTTGAGCCTTGCTCCCACATCTAATGATTTTTGGTTTGACGATCGCATGCTTTGCGGTAATTTTGAATATGGAAGCATACCGAACACAGACCCCAGTTTTTCTTGGCATTGAGTTCAAGCCAACAGAGTATTGGTAACCCAAATGTGAATATGGCTTAGATTCAGTAAAGGATAATTCTGAATGGCATTCTAAAATCGCCAGTAGCCATCCAACTCGCACCTTGGTTTCTCATTTTGAATCACACTTAAACGCTGCTAGCAATTGTTTACTCAGTAAGTATAATCTAGTATTACGGTATAGGAAGACCGAGAGTCAAATTAGTTTGTTAAAGTCTTGACAGTATGACTGTACCTATGCATTTGAACGTCAGAATTATATAAATTAGGACCTGCATTATCAGGGGGGCTATCGAATATTTAGTATAGTTGCACAGGGCCTAATGTTGTATTGCATGAAGATTACTTAGTGAATTTGAATATTCTATAAAATTTAATATTAATCTAAATACCATATTATGACTAGGTTGAGACAACCCTGGCCCTGTGCTTAGGAGGTGTTACAGAATATCTAGGTTCGATCATAAGGTATGTACATCTTCTATTTTATTTTGGGCATTATTTGACTAAATCCATATACATTTTAATGAGGCATCTCTTGAACTGTTATTTCTCTTGAAAATCTATTATTCTTGGACATTTCTAATTCCTGAAATAAATCCCTTTTACTGTTGTGGTTATTAAATTGACATGATTATGGGTCTTTAGGCCCCTCCTGCCTTGTTGCCTTTTTGGTTTGATATTGACTAAAATGATAGTCTTGCCACTCTATTTTATGCATGCTACATGTTTGACTAGAATATCTAGAATAACGGTACTTATGTACAACCATACTTATAAAGGGTGTGCGTTTCCACCCGGGGTGTGCATTTCCACCCTTGTTTATTTTTAGCCATGATCCTATGGTGTTATGGCCCTGTTTTAGGTATATTTAGTCTACATTGTTATGCATGCAAATATTTATCATTTTAATGTGAATCTGTGGATGATTATTATGGCAAGACACTCTTTTATTATCATGTTTGTAAATCTGAAATTTTATATGCCTCATTTCTTTTATTACTTTTCTCTTGAACATACCTAATTGCAAATAGCCCCCTTTTCTTGTGGGAACATCTCTTTTGTACTTGTAATCATATATAATGGCCAGAATGTTTTATATATGTACATACTCAGCCTTTGCTGACCTCTTTGTTGTTTCCTTGTTCTGGGTGATGTTCCCTTCCACCCAGGTGAAGAGGATCCCGTGGTGACCTTAGAGGAGGAGCCTGCACTTGAGGACCCAGTGTTTGAGGAACCTGTCCAGTAGTAGTTCGTGAAATTTCTGAGATGCCTAGGTTGCCCTCTGCAATCGACCCATTAGTTTAGTTTCTTTGGTGTTTTCTTTTATGTCCATGTGGACAAATTCTTAGAAATAAATGGATTATGTAATAAATTAAACTCTATACTTTCCGCTGCTTTTGCTTTATGCTCATTTTACCATGTTATTTTGAGAACAATGTAGCTACCCTTCTATCTTTTTATCGTGTTTCAATATATGGGTTTTGCTATGGCGGTCTCAAGATAATGTTTGATAGGGAGTGGTCCCCCTAGTGGGTCCCACTCCTTACACATAAATTAGGAATGATCAATGTATATTTCATTTAAACCCTTTTGATTGCTTACAGTAACCAACACATATGACTACTCCTCCAAATTGCAAAAAAAGTTGTCTATCTGGATAAAGTATTTACTTTGGATTAATTATCTTTGATATAAAATTCTAGTGAGCAAATGTGGGAGTATTATGTGGATGTCAATGCAATGAATATTGCTTATATATCCTATAATGGTGTAGGTGGGTACCATGAAGAGATTTAAGGTTTCAATCTTATATACAATACATAGAGGATGTTTTATGACAATTCATTATTGTATGGATAAATCATGATAATGTTCTTGAATCATTAATAAATTAAATAGAGTTAATATTTTTTGTTCATATATGGATATAAATATTGAGAGGAAATCCCTGCCTTAGAACTATTGAGATAAAAACAATGTTCTTTTCACCCAAACATTTAATTTTGACTATGCATATTCATTCATCTTATTTAAAAGTAAGCATGTATTATCACGCTTAAACAAATTGATAAAAGTATTTGTAAGACCCTTGACTTAGCTTAGTGCTTGATTTTATTTGATTTTGCTTAATAAGATTCTTAGACCTTAATCTAAATATGTTATGAGCTTTAATAACATGTGACATGCTTATGTTTTCAGTTTGGTCCAATTTTCATGATGTTTGAGCTAGTTATGTTGTATGTACGCTTGTTTTGGACCTAATTCTAATTTACCCATGTTGAGGTTTTATCTTGCAATTTGTAACATGTTGGATGTGCCTCCTATGTTTTGGCATCAGGAGAGACACAGAGAGAGTGATTCTTATGGGCACCTTTTCATACCTTGGTAGATGAAGAGAAAAGTGGTCACATCTTGTGTGTTGATGTTTCTAGGATTTGCTTGGATGCCCTAGTTTGGTGTTCACCATGTTTTGACCATTTGAGTTCTTAGTTTTTCAGCGACCACCCTTGTGTTTTCTTAGCTCTAATATCTATGATCGATGATGTTTTGGGTGTTCCTTGAGCCCCCTTTGATCAAAGATGCTTGGAGCTCTCTTTTGGGTTGATGAGGGACCTAGGGTGTGGATGTGTTTTGGTGTTTGACCAATAATCCTTATAGGACATGATTCCCTTTGCCCAATGGTCCTCTAGGACCAAATGAGGTATTTAAACCACCTTGGTTTTCATGACCCTTCTTGCATTCATGGTTTTAGTTGTTGCATGGTTTTTCTTTTATGGACAGTGGCATGTTTAGTTGGACACCTAATCTCTTTCATCTCTCTCCTACCCTTGAGTATATATGCCTCCCTCTTTGAACTCATATGAACCTTTTACATCCTTTCTTCCTCTCTTCTTGGTTGGATGTCGTCCCTTGGGTGCTTGGTGGTGAAGAGGAGCTTGACCTTGGAGCTTTGGTGATCGATCATCTTGCATGTGGTGATCTAGGGTTGGAGCACCTCTTTTTTGTTGAATCTTTTGGTGAACCTTGTGCTTGGTAAGTGACCTAACCTTCTTGATCTTGTTTTTTTCTTGAACCTACCCTTTCTTATTCTCTTGGAAAAACCTATGGTTCTCCATGGTGGTCTTCTTGAGGAACTCCTCTCCAATAGAGGTTCAATCTATGGTTTTCCATAGTAATACATATATGAGATGGAGATTCCCTCCTTCTTCCTTTCTTTTTTGTCTTAGGGATTTTACCTTATTCTCTTGAGATTTTCTTTGAACTTGGTTTCTATTATTCTCTTGAGGTGACCTTAATTGGCCGTGGGGTTGATCCAAGCTATGGTTTCTTCTCTCTCTTGGATCTTTGTGGCTTCAAAGTTGATCTTAACATCAAGGAGGGTTATATAACTCTCTCTTCTACTATTTTTGCACTTCTATCTTGCTTGCATTCTACTGACTAATCTTTAAAATATGAATAAGTTGTTAGATGATGCTATCTTATTTTTGGGTTTAAGATTATGAAGTATCCTTGTGTAGATTGCTCTTTCTCCTAAACCACAATTCTTGTACCTAAATTCTAAAGATGGTGGAGTCGTTGTTTCTTACATGCATCTTGATTGTTGGCTTTTCTACCATGTTTTGGTTTGGACTTTACTTTAAGATGGAGATTTTGATTCTTCATTACATGTGTTTGAAGTTTGATTTTCTCTCTCCTATCATGGTTTGGTTTTCCTATGATTTGTGATTGGATTTCCAAGATTTTAAATGATGTTTTCTATCATGAACCCATCTTCATGTTTGACTTCAGTTCCATGGTGTTGATCACCTTGTTGGTCTTGGTTTGAGTTGTTTCCTCTCTTTATGGTTCTAAGTAGAATCTCCTTCGGTCTATGGAGGCTAATGTACTTGGATTGTTGAGGGGTTCTCTTTTGAGAGGTAGAATGCTTGATGGAATTAGTCGATGAGATCCTTTTGTTCGTTGACTTGGATGTTGTTTTGATCGTTGACCTTGTAGCTACTTTAGTCACTTGGGTGGATTTTTTTACCTACGACCGATGACCTTTAACCATGTCAGTTGGTCACTGGTCTTCCCTCATGGATGGTTTCTAAGATGACCATCTTCAGTTATTACTTTAGTGCATGATCATCAATGATCGATGGTCACGTGATAGCATAGTTCAGTGACCATGTAATTCAATTTGTAGAGGTCAACCCTAATGTTCAATGGTCAAATATGTGCATACCTTCCGGGAATGACTACCAAAGTTTAATTATTCAATATGGAGTTGACTATTATGATAATAATGTTAACCATATATGCTCCAATAATGTGGGAAGTAATGATAGTTAGGGTCGATGTTACATGTTATTTGGAAACCCTAATTAGTTAGATTGTTGAAACCTAACCCTAATCTTGAACACATGGTGATAATGCTTTCTTCCTTGAATAATTAGAACATAATGAAGTATTCTCCCTCCTACTTGTGTAATCCTAATGTTTCATGTTGAATGGACATCATAGTTTGTGGTTTCTATGATATCTCTAATATGACACATGGTGATGATTATGGGTCATTATGAGGCATGTTGAGATAATGATGATGTGCAGGAACTATATATTTGGGTCATATGACCTAGAAGAGGCTTGGTGCCTAGTTTGAGGGGATATCCTCTAGTGATGAGATGAGGGAGTGTTATTCTCTAGTGATGAGATGAGGGAGTGTTATCCTCTAGTGATGTGATAATGTTGATGATCTTGTATGGCAGTGAGATCATGTGATACGTGAAAAGTTTATACGTCATACATTTTATATCTTCTGGAGTTCTAATCTACCCCTATCTTTGTAGAAATTGTTTAGGGTTTATACGTTGTAACTTGATTCATGCACTAAAAGACACCCAAATGGGCATAACTAATCAAGTAAAACCCTAATCATGTAGGTTGCCCTGAGCCATAGACCCGTCTTCAGTGTTATTACTTGTTGGATGTGAAATAGGTTATTACTATGAGAAAGAGCCCATATTGTTGAATATCTAGGGGTGCAAGTTGAGGATATATCCTTTCATCCACAATCACAAATTTTGAAGGATGACAACGGTCATACCCCAATAGGAGAACGGTTGAGGTCGTATCTCATATGATATTTTTTTAGGGATGGTTGTGATCATACCCTGATAGGAGAACGACTAATGTCATATCTGATTGGCCTAAATCACACGTCCAAAATGGAGCAGATCTAGAGTAGTCAGACTCTTAAATTTATTATCAAACTCTCAGGGTCCCCAGCTATTATACATGGTCTAAAGTAATAGACTGGGTTTGAACCACAGGGAAAAGTAATAGTAAGTTCTAAGAACATTAAACCCTTGAGTCAGATACACCAATCAAAACAGTAGATAGGATTGGTATTCCTCATGGAATGAAGCTACTTCAACCAAGCAAGCAAGTAAAAGAAAATAAGAAAACAAAGTAAGAGAATAAAGGAAAACAAGTATGTGGTAAAAAATATGGATGGGAACTTGGGTTGGGTTTCACCTACTAAGATCTCTCACTAACATGCAATACTCACACCCTTTGTATGCTCTTTTTGCAAAGTTACAAGCAATCATCATATATTTCTATTCCCTCCTCTCTCGAGCTTAAGATAGATATAGATTTTGAGGTTGTCTCTCTCTTGATATGGCAAACAAACAATGACAAAGATAACTATATGACCATTAGGTTTATCATTCAACATTCACATGCCTTCATGCAACTGCATAACACTTAGATAGAGTTAGAACTACTCTTTCAATGCACTAACAATCAAACATAACAAGAGGATAGATAATCATGCAAGTGAAGAAATAAGAACAAGTGTATGGAGATAACCATTCCCAAGAGCATACATATTCAAACAGATGTAAGTATATACATGTTGGGAGAGCCTTAGTGGCTACTCCCAACCAAATCATTATGTTTAGCCACTCATGTTAGTGAGTAGCATTATGGATTTACAAATGTGCCAAGACATCATAGAGAATAATGAAGTGAATGCAGATGGATGACTAGATCTAGAAGGGGAGAAGGGGGATACACCAACTATGAAGTCAAACAACCACTATCGGTGCATGTTGCCTTTAGATTTGGATCTAGGATGGGTGATGATGAACGAAAACTCCTTCTCTCAATGAAGTGGGTGGTGATCTTCTCTCTCCTTAGGACCTTCATATTTAGAGGTAGAAGATCCATGGATGTGGATGAAGGTGACTATGGAATGCGGCATCACTTCTTCATCTCCAAGATATTGCCACCCCCTGCATGAACATGGTGAGGGCTTGTTTATAGGTATGGGCAACTGACGTAAACCTCCCACCTGTAGCTAAGGTGGAGATCTTGCAACGATCATCAAGTATGGATGGCTTATGCATTCACTAAGATGTAGAGTCTCATATATCACCGAGGTGCCGAGTTTTGTGATCGTAGAGGCTTCACAGGGTGTGTTGGTTACGTCAGGTCTAACTTTCTATGATCGCTTCAAGTTTGGTGATCTTTGAGGCTTCACGGGGTGTGCTGGTTGCGTCAAGATTGACTTTCGGCGATCAATGAGGGTGTGTTCTTTTTTTACCATAGGAGCATTGAGACTAGAAACCGTTGGCATGCACAATATTCATCATCATCTAGGGAGGAGCGAGTAGCGGCTGCTAACCTGTGGTAAATTTTGGTGGTCGTTGAGATCCAAAACTATGGGGACTTCCTTGCTTTAGGTATCATCGACCACTGAGTGCCATGATCTATTCAAAATATGGGGAGAGTGGTGAACTTGGGTAATTCATTTAGAACAATAAACTATCTAGATAAAACATGGTAAAAGATAAAGAAATAAGAACTCAATAAACCTTAAAATATCCACAAAATTGGATGTTATCAACTCCTATAAACTTAGAATACAATATGTCCACAAGTTAATAAATAGAATTAGATCATAGAGTGATGGGCTTAATTGTTTTTAATTTGAAGAACTTGCTACTACAAATTTATTCCATCCTTGCATCAAAATCCCTTTGTGTTCCAGCTTGGTCTACCTATTGAAACCCAATTCCATCTCCTTATTTCTAGAATCGCATGACTCTTTGCACCTACCACTACCTTTAGTAAGGGACTCTCCTTTGCAATAGCTTCCTGACCTTGGTTCACAGTCATACTCGTAAACGGTTCCTATGAGGGGTAGCTTTCACACTCAACCTTTATTTTTGGTTGGATTCTAGCTATGGTGCTGGACAGGCTAAGGGTTCAATGTGTTCCTGCTTTTCTCAGCTTAGTTCAACCATGTTGTTGTCATAAGGTCAATGCCACCCAATTTGGCCCTGATGTAATGTTAGGTGGCTGGGTTTTCCTTCGAAAGGGAGTTGTGTAAAAGTTGGCTTCTAGAATCCACTACTGAGCACGACATATATGCATTCTTGAGTTCATTTATACATCGGTCAGGAGAAGTCCTTCAACATCTTTCTGGGCACAACTCTCATGATTTTATATCTCTTATTTTTTATTTCACTCATAGGCTTTGAGGAATAGGGATTGTAGGTATTTTTTTGGGTTGCCAAGCCTCTTTTTAATCCCAATGTAGGGATTTTTGGAACTATAAGGGGTAGTTGCTTCCCATCTTTCTAGAGGTGTATACTTTCCAACCCATACTACAAGGTAAGGGTATTAGTTGGAGTTTGGCAGGTTGAGTCCTCCTTATTTCCAAGGACTTTATAGGTTCAGAAGCATTTCTTTCACTTTCCACAATATTTTGCTATAAGAATGGCATCAAATTGTAGTATCTAGTCATTCTCTTTTATGTGAGTGCGCAACCCATTTGCACCACTCTTGAAATGATTTAGCTATAAAGTAGCAGAAGGAAAAATAAGTCTAAAGATGAGATAATTGAGTAAATCCTGGAAAACTAGATCTCAAAATTGTGCTCGTTGTAAATTCTATTTATGAAAGAAAAAGCAAAAAAATTCAAAAAAATTCCTACAAAATCGGAAGAGAGGTATGAACTTATCATGCTATAAAATTAAAGGGATTGAATCTCAATAGGTAGTGAAAGAAAGTACCTCTCTTGCCCATTTATAACTTCCCCCAACTTATCATACACACCGTCCCGGAGTGACAAAGATAAGGTTTAGGAATAAATGAGCTAGGTTCATCTTTCATGTGGCTATTTAAAGAGAACCCATCTGGACTGTATGACCCTCCTCTCAGTCTGTGATAGTTTTTGCTCAACATGATTTCTATTTTTGCGTCCTTCATGGCTAAAGTTGACATCCACTCTAGGCAGTAAAAACCATAGTCATTTGATTGAATAATTTCTTGGGGGCTTCTGTAACAAAATTCCATCTTTTTGAAGTATTTATTCTTGACATACTTGTACCCCATGTTGAACTTGCAGACCATGTCAACTATTGCTTCCACTCATGTTACAACTTTTTCTTCAGTTGGTGTCTCCGGTGTAGTCATGTTTGTATACTTGTTTAATGCGAAGGCTCAATCAGAGTTGTTATACAAGACCATGGACTTGGCCTTGGTATTTATCACCAGAAGTACCCAATGATTATAGTGGAGGATGGGCAGGAATATAAAGTCAAATAGGGAATTCATCAGATGAAGTTTCAGACGTTCCTTTTCTGTTGACATCTTGTTCTTTAATATTCCATCTACGAGTAAGAAGTAGGCCATGTGTACATTGGGCATATTGTCTCCCAGCAATGACTAATATGCAGACATCACACTTAGAACATGACATCCTCTTATCTTTAGAGTTTCATGGAGGTCATCTTTAAGAATGCAAATTCCATTTCTTTTGAAGATAACATCTCCACTATTGTCATCCTCTTTTAGTCTATTCATAATGAGTAATAACAAATATCAAGATAGATCTTTGCAAGATCATCTATCAAAACTGAGAAATGTGGGCTCTATCAGTCCGACTGGCCCTTCTAGCCATACTTTCTACATTTCATCCTCATGAATTTCTCTTTCTTCTGGTTGATCCATAATCACCTCTTATTTGTTTTCTTTCTTAGGAGGGGCCATTGGCTTCTCATTAGCTCCCTTTTTCTAAGGTTCTTCCTATACACCTTGTTTTCTATCATTATGTTGCTCAAGAGGTAGCCATCCTGCCTTCCATGCCGAAGCTTGAGCTGGTTTAGATGGATCAAGCCACACTATTTGTAGTTGTTCTCTCCAAAGATTTTTCTTTGGTAGAGGGATTTATGTATGCGGTCTATATGGCACGATATCAAGGGTCATCACTGGGTCGTTGAAGAGGAAATGATCACATATGACGTCCATTGTGTTGTACCACACATCTCGTACAATTCTTCAAGAAAAAGGTCCTCCAATGGAATTCCTTTGTTTATTTTTTCCATCATTTTGAGCACTATAAAGGCGCAATCCCCTATTCCTTGTTGTTCTTGAGGGCCTTTGGTAGTGATTGTGAAATTCTTTGTAACATACTGAATCTCAAACCCTACCCTAGAATTTTGATCTTTTTGGGCTTAGCCAAACAAGATTAAGGATAGATCTAAAATATATTTAGTATTTATTAATAATCTAATGCATGAACAAATCACCTTAATGTAACCTAATGTTTTCACATTAGTCTTAGGCCAATAATGGACACATAATATATGTCACATGAAATAATAAAAATTCATTTTAATGATCACACATAATTCTTTTGGTGATAATATTAAGATATGGAACATAATTGAATGAGCAAGACTGATAATAATGAAATAATGTGATAATAGTGGCCAAAAATACTAATTTTGTCATAAATCATTAATGGAAACCCAAAAAGTGAAACCTAAGTTACAAATCATGTTACTTGGGTCCCAATTGCCTTGGGAGTCAAGTTTCACATTTTTCACATAATGATAATTAATTTAATTCTTTTTGGAGAGAGAAGATCTAAGTTTTCCCCCAAAATATCAAATAAAATAATAAATGACACCAAAAGATGAAAATAATATTCTATTTGTAATCTACATAATAAATATAGCCTTTGGGTGAATTTTCATCCAATTTGGAGAAAGTTTGCTGAAAAGGTGAAATTAGGAGAGAGAAGTGTGTAGAACCTTCAAAATATTAAATAATTGTAAAAAGAACTCTAACATATGAAATTGATGGTAAATTTGTATCCAACACATTAAATATGACTTGTGTGTGAAATTTCATAAAAATTGGATAATCCTAATGTCATTATTGAAGGAGGAAAGAGAAAATAAGATTTGATTTATTTAACCCATTAAAAGTTTCCAAAATGAAAAACTAAGTGCATTATTGAAATTTGCATGCCTTGATTGTCTTCTATGAAAAACTTTATCTAATTTGGATTATGTTTGCACCCTCAATTGAAGTGAGAGAAAAAGGAAATAAAATATCATGTCACTTTAGTCGATTTGGCGCATTATATGTCACATTTTCTGTCCAACTTAGCCGATTTCATGAGCCATGTGAGCCACTCAATCTTGATCCTATGGCTTAGAACTCATCACCTACCTTGAGTAGGTGAAGTGCAGGAGTGAACAACATTTTCCATCTGGTATCTGAGTTTTCCTTAGTTTTCTCCTTCGAATCATGACGGTTTCTTGAGATTTTGGTGCATTAGACTCGTGAGAGGATTCCGCACAAGATGATCCTTATCTTGGGCCCCTATTTCCATTAATCATGAAATGCATAATTCATCGGCTAGCACCTCGCCGCCCCAACCTAGTCGAATCCTCTAGACTAGTTTTTTTTGCTATATAAGAATACGTATAGCACCTCCAGGACCTGCTAGATTCACCTGCATCATCGATTTTGTCTGGGTTCTCATGTTTTGCACTGCCGATCGAGTTTTCTGTGAGAGGGCTTATAGCTCCCCTCTGTTATTCGATTCACCAAGATGGAATTAACCACCAAGTATGCATGCATGGTCTCCATTCTTAATTGTGGACGATTTTGTTTTGCGAACGAGCAATGTTTTTCCCCAAATCTAGCTTGGTGCTATAGCTGCTTCACGTGCGGCAATGGCCGATGTTGGGGAAGGGGGCAAACCCCTACCTTGTTTCCGATAATTCCCTCATGTTTTCTTCCTTTCCTATCTTTTATCTCTGAGGGTAAAGATGTCTTTTATGGATCCTTTGAGACTCTTTTCGATGAGTGAGGGTGCCAAATTGGCTTAGGCCCAGGCGATGTAGCAAACATTGACAGGGCATGACTCATCTAGTCGACCGTTGAGTAGATTTATTTTTGACGTGTCATTTTCTAAATTTTCTGATTTGATCAATTTTCAAAAATTCATAATAAATTATTTCTAGCTCAGAAAAATAAAATAAAATATATTCTGAAATAAAAAAGGGCTATCCAATGGTACCAGTTTTGTTTCTCAAATTTAATCTTGAAAATATGTGATTTTGATGAATTTACTTAAATAATTACTAACTTGTAAAATTCATAACTAAATAAATTAAAAGTCAGAAAAATATATTAAAATATATTTTGAACTCAAAAATATATAACCTAAAACATGGCATGGTTTTGATAACCTAATTCACCAATATTAAAAAGGCAGTTTTTAGGGTTTTGAATAATTAATGGAAACCTAACCCTAATTCCACATATATGCATCATAGGTTCTTTGGAGGCCTAGGCTTGGACCTAGACTTGGATTTGGACAGAGTAGACTTTGAAGAAAGGTATGTTTGCATCCCTGATTATTCTATGTTGAGCAATTCACCTATATTTTCTTTCTCTTGGTCCTATGGATATTAGCCTATACATTATTATTTTCTTTTGAAAAACTTGCTTCATTTGAAGTATCCTATTTGTTGTCGATCTTTAAATCATGGATATTCTCTTCGACTATTATCTTGTGCCTTAGTGCATGTTTGACTTATTGATTCTATGTGCCCACTATGATGTGGATGTTTATTTGTGGATGTATGATACCTTGTTCCCACTTGCATGTGGATGTATGTGTTGTCCATTGTATGATATGGCAACATTGTATACATCTGACCATACTTTCCTACTTGCCTCTACAATTTACATGCTATGTGATTCAGTAGCACTAGAGTAGTGTAATTGCATTGGTTTTTGTTTATGGCAGATGTGTGATTTCCTACTGAGTAGATGTGTAATTTCCTGCTCTTTTAGGATGGAAAGGTTACCTCATACCCGGGCAAGATGTATGATTCTTGGCCCATGTTTTATATATTTGGGAGTTTGGCAGTATACCATTCTCTATCAGGTTCAATATGCATGATTCTTGGCCACCTTCATCTTTATATTGTTCTAGGGTTATGCTTATCTCACATGCATGCATGTTGATGATGATATGTGCTTCTTTTCCCACCATGGTATTGGATGTATATATGGCACAATCTTTTTATGTTGTTTTATGGAAAACATCATTCTTATTGTGATGTTTTCTCTTGATACCCACTTGGGTGGGACTTTTCCTTTTATTGGAAGCTTCAATTTATTTGATGTCTTTATTTCATATATTGCTCGGTTTACTTTTTAGTATGCACATACTAGCCTTTGCTGATGTTTTCTATTTTTCTCTTCTTGTCGGGGTGCTTCCAACCCTAGGTGAAGGATATGGTGAAAATGGCATAAAGTTTTGGACCTAGCTTAAGGAGTTAAAGCTTGGAGACAATCTTTATGTAGTTTAGATTTCCCTCTACATGGATCTTTATGATGTACCTTTACATGTAAGTTTAAGATGTTCTTTTGTAACCTTATGAGAAATTGAATATAGTCAATGTTTCTATTCCGCTGCTACACTTTGGTTGTTTTGAATACCATTAATAAGATTTGAAAATTGTGCACCCAATCCTTCATACCTTTTTGGGTGTGTTTGGACTGGAGGTTCTATTCTTCACATTTTTAGTAAGGAGGTCATTTCACTTCTTTATCAGAGCCCAAGGTAATCAGAATCTGACTACTTAAATTTTGTCTCCCTAGTAGAACCCTTGTCATAGATAGTGACCTTTAGGTGAGATGTTCACCCTAGATTTGATACTATGATACTATAAGGCTTGAGTTGAGGATGTAATTAGGTTATGAGGAGTAGTTAGATAAGGAGGTCTTGTTCTGGATAAATTGTGACTTAGTTTCCGTAATTGATCTTAGATCCATGTTTTGTTTCATCTCAAAAAGTTTTCATCGCCAAAAATTGTTTTCATTATACTACTATATGTATAAAAACTTTCTCTGGTTTGTCAATGTTTTCTTGAACTAAGTCACAATGAAGAGAAACCCTAGGATTAGTTGATTAGAATCTAACCCTAGTTTTGATGAAGTGACTAGGACTGATACAAAGGTGTAGTTGCCCTACCCTATGACTTTGGATGTTTATGTAGGGTTGTTAGGTTAGAGACACAAAGACCTAAAACTCAACCCTAGATGGTGACTCATAGTTAGATACATGAGAAACATAAAAATCTAAAAAATTCACAACTAAAAGTTATGTGGATAACCCTAAATGATGTTTAGTTTGACTTGTTAGGTTAAAACTTTTAAGGGGTGGAGAGTATATGGTTGTTGATGTTTGGATCAATAGATTTCGAGGACGAAATCCTTTTAAGGGGTGGAGTGCTATAACATATCGGATTTCAAACCCTACCCTAGAAGTTTGATCTTTTTGGGCTTAGCCAAACACGGTTAAGGATAGATCTAGAAGTTGTTTAGTATAAACTAATAAGCTAATGCATGAACAAATCACCTTAATGTAACCTAATGTTTTCATATTAGTCTTAGGAAAATAACAGACACATAATATATGTCACATGAAATAACAAAAATTCATTCTAATGATCACACATAATTCTTTTGGTGATAATATTAAGATATGGAACATAATTGAATGAGCAAGAGTGATAATAATGAAATAATGTGATAATAATGGACAAAAATATTAATTTTGTCATAACTCATTAATGGAAACCCCAAAAGTGAAATCTACATAAAAATTGTGCTCCTTGGGTCCCCATTGCCTTGGGAGTCAAGTTTCACATTTTTCACATAATAATAATTCATTTAATTATTTTTGGAGAGGGATCTAAGTTTTCCCCAAAATATCAAATAAAATAATAAATGACTCCAAAATAGGAAAATAATCTTAGATTCATAATCTACATAATAAATATAGCCTTTGGGTGAATTTTCATCCAATTTGGAGAAAGTTTGTTTAAAAGGTGAAATCAGAATAGAGAAAGTGTGTAGAACCTTCAAAATATTAAATAATTGTACAAATAACTCCAACATATGAAATTGATAGCAAATTGGTATACAACACATTAAATATGACTTGTGTGTGAAGTTTCATAAAATTTGGATAATCCTAATGTCATTATTGAAGGAGGAAAGAGAAAATAAGATTTGATTTATTTAACCCATTAAAAGTTTCCAAAAGGAAAAACTAAGTTCATAATCAGAATCTACATGTCTTATTATCCTCTGTGCAAAATTTTATCTAATTTGGATTATGTTTGCACCCTTAATTGAAGTGAGAGAAAAAGGAAATAAAATATCATGTCACTTTAGTCGATTTGATCACATTATGTGTCACGTTTTCTATCCGACTTAGTTGATTTCATGAGCTGTGTGAGCCGCTCAATCTTGATCCTATGGCTTAGAACTCATCACCTACCTTGAGTAGGAGAAGTGCGGGCGTGAATAGTGTTTTCCATCTGGTGTCTAAGTTTTCCTCAGTTTTCTCCTCTGAATCATGACGGTTTCTCAAGATTTTTGGTGCATTAGACTTGTAAGAGGATTCCGCACAAGATGATCCTTATCTTGGGCCCCAATTTCCATTATTCATGAAATGCCTAATTCATCAGCTACTACCTTGCCGCCCCAACCTAGTCGAATCCTCTAGAGTGGTGTTTTCCGCTATATAAGAATACATATAGCACCTCCAGGACCTGCTAGATTCACCTGCATCATCGATTTCGTTTGGGTTCTCATGCTTTGCACTACCGATTGAGTTTTTTTAGAGGGCTTGTGACTCCTCTATGTTATCTGCTTCACCAAGATGAAATTAACCACCAGGTATGCATGTATGGTCTCCATTCTTCGATGTGGACGATTTTGTTTTGCGAACGAGAAATGTTTTTCTCCAAATCCACCTTGGTGATGTAGCTACTTCATGTGCGGCAATGGTCGACACTGATGAAGGGGACGAGCCCCTACCTTGTTTCTGATAATGCCCTCATGTCTTCTTCTTTTCCTTTCTTTTATCTCTGAGGGTAAAGATGTCTTTTATGGATCCATTGAGACTCTTTTCAATGAGTGAGGACACCAAATTGGCTTGGGCCCAGGCGATGTGGCAGATGCTGACAGAGCATGACTCAGCTAGTCGACCTTTGACTGGATTTATTTTGACGCGGCATTTTCTGAATTTTCTGATTGGATCATTTTTCAAAAATTCATAGTAAATTATTTCTAGCTCAGAAAAATAAAATAAAATATGTTCTTAAATTAGAAAAATAAGGACTATCCAATGGTATGTGTTTTGTTTCCCGAATCTAATCTCGAAAATATGTGACTTTAATGAATTTACTTAAATAAGTACTAACTTGTCAAATTTATAACTAAATAACTAAAAGTCAAAAAATATAATAAAATATGTTTTAAACTCAAAAAATATAACCTAAAACATGGCGTGGTTTTGATAACCTAATTCACCAATAATAAAAAGGCAATTTGTAGGGTTTTGAATAGATAAAGGAAACCTAACCCTAATTCCACATATATGCATCATAGGTTCTTTGCAGGCCTAGGCTTAGACGTAGACTTGGCTTTGGACAGAATAGACACTGAAGAAAGGTATGTTTGCATCCATGTTTATTCTATGTTGAGAAATTCACCTATATTACTCTTTCTCTTGGTCCTATGGACTTTAGCCTACACATTATTCTTTTCTTTTGAAAATCATGCTTCCTGTGAAGTATCCTATTTGTTGCTGATCTTTTGATCATGGATATTCTCTTAGACTCTTATCTTGTAGCTTAGTTTATGTTTCACTTATTGATGTTATGTGCCCACTGTGATGTGGATGTTTATTTGTGGATATGTGATACCTTATTCCCACTTGCATGTGGATGTATGTATTATCCATTGTATGATATGGCAA
This sequence comes from Alisma plantago-aquatica, assembly GCA_963693085.1. Classification (NCBI taxonomy): domain Eukaryota; kingdom Viridiplantae; phylum Streptophyta; class Magnoliopsida; order Alismatales; family Alismataceae; genus Alisma; species Alisma plantago-aquatica. The sequence continues at coordinate 644,290,852 of OY856410.1, forward strand.
CATTGTATAAGTTTGACCATACTTTTCTACTTGCCTCTACAATTTACAAGTTATGTGATTTAGTAGCACTAGAGTAGTGTAATTGCATTGGTTTTTGTTTGTTGCAGATGTGTAATTTCTTGTCGAGCAGATGTGTAATTTCTTGCTCTTTTGGGATGGAAAGGTTACCTCATACCCGAGCAAGATGTATGACTCTTGACCCATGTTTTATATATGTGGGAGTTTGGCAGTATACCATTCTCACTACAAAAAAACTGGGCCATTATTCACGGGAGAGTCCTGTCACAAACCCCTCTCTACAGGCCCTCAGAAATAGGGACGGTTGTGGGTCTGGCCCTCACAAATGGTCCGTGAAGAGAACTCATGTGACAAATACCAGTGGCCCGCACGAATACAATTGTCACAGACCAACTGACCCTCAAGAATGTTATATTGAGGGACTATTTAGCCTTCATTAATACATTTTTGAGGGACTATTTAGCCTTCATAAATACATTTTTGAGGGACTATTTAGTTCTCATAAATACATTTCTGAGGGACTTGATGGTCCTGGAGAATATATTTTTGAAGGATAATGCCTTCATTAATATTATTTTTTAGGGGCAATGTGGTCGTCATCAATGCAATTTTGATGGTCAATCTGGACCTTCATCAATATATTCATGAGGGACTACTGTAAATGATTTTGTTATTGATTATTGAATGATTTATTAAATGATAATTAATTGTTACTATAGTGAATATCAAATTTTAAATGAAAACTTTGTATACATAACCTCAAGCAAAAATTTTATACTAATTCACATGACATCATAAGAAGATTCAACACCAAAATGACACATAAAAATGTTAAATCACCTCAAACCAAATTTTGTTATTGAAGCAAAATATTATCCATACATTGCGTGCTCAACGTTTGTATAAATAAAGAGTACATATGGTTCAAAATTTTGAGATTGATGAAAATGAACATATCATGCTCGAAACTCTTAAGAGCTATAATGTCTCCATTTTCCTTCAAATGGTGTGGTGCTCTTCATTAATGCCAGGCCTCATATGGGTGAGTGGAGAGTGTAACAACTTGCCCATAAAAGCACGATATTATAAACTGAATCCTCTCTTGTGGAACACACTCAATGCACTTTTGAATTACATGATTACCATTCTGATCACGGACACATTTCATTATAGAACCATCAAGCTCAGAAACCATTTGAGTCTGATGCTCCAAATCGACCACCTCTAAGGCCTGAAAGGAAACCACGAAAGAATTACAGCTATGAGAAAAATATAAAAAACAACCTTTGTGCTATTTTCCCAATAGATTTAATATACTACATTTAGTAGTCATCTTACAACAAGTTGTGAAGAAACTAAGAGAATAATCGGAAGTACAATAGCACCACGTCCATCTAAACAAACTATAAAAATACATTGCTAAAGTACATTTTGCACTAGCACCACGTTCAACTAAACAAACTATGAATGCAAGGATATGTCTTGGTTTGGGAAGATTCTTTCTAGGGTTCACACAACAATTTTTTTGTATGGAACTTTTTATCTATACAGATTTGTTGTAGTTGTGGAAAATGAATCTCATTCAACAGCTGAGCCAAACATTGACAGCAGGATCTTGCATGTGCTCATATGTAGTGTTAATATTGTTTGTGTTTTTCCTTTGGAAAGCTAGATAGACATGACTTTCAGTTTAAAGTCTAATAGCTGTAAATGCTTGCTATTGTAACAGCCAGTCATCTTCCCTATAATCGGAACGGGTTTAAATTTTTCATGAGTACTGGAGGCTTAGGGAAAAATGACATCAAGGTCATCTTAGATTTTGCTGCAAATATATATGAACAGCTCTCAATTGAAAGTTTGAAAGAATCAGAAAGGAATGCTTCTGCTTTCATAAGAAGAGCGGATTATATGAGTATATATACATCAGATCTTGTAGCTGTTGTTCGTAGATCTGTGGGAAATCTTGATAACAGTTTATAATTTTGTGTTTGATAAAGGATATTGCATGTTTGACTGGATACTGCTTTACTACATTATTGCATTTAGTGACAGTCAGAAGCCAGTAGTTATTCATCATATTCTACTTAGTATCTTTGAGTTAACAGTTCTAATTTGACCATTGGAATGACTTGTTTGTACCCATTTTCTCAGAGAAGCCTCTGGATGGGTTCCACATCATTGTTGATGCTGGAAATGGGGCAGGAGGCTTTTTTGCAGTAAGTAATATTTTTTTAATATGATATAAATCTATTACATTGCTTTTATGGTTTCTAAAGTAGGCTCAAACCATTGGCTTATATAAAGCACCAGTTTTAGAGTATCAAAAAGTTCAATTTGATTGTAATCAGTTGTAAATCATTTTTACCCTCAATCTGGGCTTACACATTAAGTGATTTTTAGTAAATACAAAAAAGTATTTGCAACTAAGTTTAGATGGGACCCCACACATGAGAGCGAACCAAAATGTAAAATGGACTCTCAGTTTTGTCCCCTACATCTAAATTAGCCTGCTGGTGATTACCTAGTCAAATAGGACTCACATTCCGACTTAGGGATCAACACTTTAAATTTATTCACTAACAATGGCCAAGAGGATTGTGGATGTGCATAAGGGATACAACAACACACACTACATGAGACTTGCCCATATAGTAGAGGACGTCCCCTTCACCAATCTTCCTCGTCTTCACGACATGTATAACTTCCTCGGTATATGATCCAGGTCCTTTCATAGAGAGTTGCAGCAATTGTCGAAGCACATATCCTCATTAACTAGTTGTACTCATCTTTAACTAGAATATGATGGGTAAAATCAACCCTAACATCCTCGCAATGTCTCCAAGTCTGTTGTCCTAGGTGGAAACCCATATAGCTTGTAGTGGGTTTCCTTGGGATGACCCATCCACAATGTGTGCATTCAGCCACTGACATAGTGCAGCTTGTCCACTATCTTCCAACACCCCCCCCCCACAATGGTTCTTAAATAGGTAGAATTTGACGTATATGTCCTACATAAACCACTAAGTTTTAAATCATGATTGCAACAAAAAACTTGATTTTTTTAGATATAGAATGCCCTCAATCAATTGTCCATTATTTATAGAAATTTGTAAGATTTTAACTATTATAGTAGTTGTACTTTTAAGATATTGCAAAATGAAATTGAATAGGATGCACATATGGTTTGTTCATATTATTTTGATAAAATGTGTTTCATGCTTAGCTGTGAATAACCCTGAAGGCCTAAATTCTTAAATAACAATAAAGGTATTCAAATCATAGAGCAATACTGGAAGTTGCACGACACTACTGGCTGAGCTTTTAAGAAACAGCTACATGAGAGAGATTTGCAGGATTAATATTTGAATGCAAGGCATCAACTGCTTGCCTCACAAACGAATGTGCAGAATTGTCCAATGCCTGACCGTCGTTACTGTGAAATACATTCCCACTTATTTGCACAACAAAAATATTACTGATAAGGCATTTTGCTTCTTGTATATTGTATTAGAGTCACTTATCACTTGCATGTGAGAAGAGGCCCAATGCAGAATTGTCCTACATTGACCTAAACGAGCCCTCATTTAGAGAAATCTGGTCTAATTCCCCCAAACAAGACATTTTTTCCCAAATCAAACCTATTTCCCCCAAATCAGACCTAATCTGCCCAAATTAGATCTGATTTGGCCTACATTAGATCTATTTCTTCCCCAAAATAACTAAACATGATCTAATTTGACCAAATTCTAACATAATCTGTGTTAATTTTGTCTTCAAGTGTCTTAATTTGGACCTAAAAGGCATTAGGCATTCACTTTAATTATCTAAAAGCCTAGGCCCCTAATTTAAGGGGGGCCACCTAAAGCCTAGGTGGCCTAGGCGAGCCTAGGCGGAGCCCAGGCGGGATCCTGGATAACTATGCTTTAATGAAAAATATCCAAAACAAAAGAGATGTATTTAAATGTGTATAAACAAAATTGATCATGGACATAATAGACAGAAGAAGAAAAACAGGGATTCCAAAAAATACCACCAATACCTTTTAAATAACTCTGCAGCCATACATTTGCAAACTGAGATCCAAAACCTGCCCAGTTAGCTGACTTGCAAGTTGCATCCTTTGGCTTTGTGTGCCATGTTCAAAGAACTGCACAATAGGAGACAGGTATGTTAAAACTGCTACAACAAAACTGAAAGAATACAAGAATGTAAAATAAGCTACTTTTTGTATGACAGTTTCCAAAGCTACAAAAATGTATATCATAGAGCAATGGCACTAAAGAAGGCATATTTCATCAGTGTATGTATATCATAGTGCAGGTAGATTGCTGCAATATAACCACCTATTTTCTGAGATGATTTATAATCTGATTACAGACATAATATAAAAGATGCTTTAGGGAACATTGCAACAAATGGCACGATGATATAAATAGACTACTTGCACTTGAGTAAAATATTCTAAAGCTAGAAAAAGTTTCCAGTATATGTTTACACTTATTGATATATTTAATTGTAAAACTAGAACATGAATACATCCATAGTCTGTTAAAACAAGTTTTTCTCATCTTATGTATTGTTTATATTTAATTGTAGATCATCTGCTATTGCAATTTTTTTGGCTAAGTAAAGAGAGAAATACAAAGTTGTCTGTAACAATTGGCACATTTAACTAGTATCTACATAGTTTAACAATTAATGGGGGCATATGATGAAGAAATTTCTGATGTAAGCAGTAGGTGAAGCAACATACCAACATGACCAATAAACACAACGTTCAAATGCCTCTTCTTTGTGTATTCATTCCCATCCACATCAACCTCATCTTGTACCACTATCTCTTTCTCTTTTTCTGCATCTTAAATGGGAAATGGGTCAAATTTCATCACAGTAACGAGAAGCATGTCAACAAATATATCCAAAGCCACATCAAGTAAATAATAAGTTAATTATTTAGCAGAAACATCATAACATTTCTCAAGAGTTGTTTACAATCTGATTGACAAAGCCATATTTTAGAATCATGCATCAGGCTCGTTACCTTTATTTTCAAATCGGTCAATACAGTGCATAATAATAGCCTAGTATATAAAGCAAAATAATGAAACTGTTCTAATGGACATAAACCACATGTATAAGGTTACAACTATGTTTTAATGGATAGCAGGGGCAACCACATGTTAAAGAATATCATGTGAAAGCTACTGGAAAGGAAACTGGCTTAAACTATTATCCTAGAATTGTCCTTATACAAGTCTATTATGATAAAACCAACATGTCATATAGTAATGTATACACCTAATATAGGTCAAACAGCAATGTGTAGCATATTAAACGAGGGGACAAGATACAGTAATGTGGAAAGTCCAGCATATTATATTCTAGGAATGAAACCTAGAATGTATATAGGTCCAGTAATGTGGGTGTTTCATGTGAAACACATTCTAGGTCATTTCTATATAGGTCCAGCAGTTTAAGAATTATGTGTTAAGGATAATTTATTATATATGCTAATATGACCTATAATAACACATTGTATATACAGTTTATACCCAGTAGGATCCATGCTTTACTCTTGTTGAAAGCTATTGAACACATTGTATAAACACATTGCTTTTTGATAATGAGTAAATACACAGATGGTGCCTGATGAATAAATAGAGGTATGCACCTTGGTCAGTCTGAAACAGGAAAAGAAGTCAAGGACTTAATGAGTTCATCTTCTTACTGGTATGAAGCTACATTGAAGTGAATTGCTCAAAATAACATCCTCTTGGTACCCTCCATGACATGTATATGCATAAGTGGGCCCTAGGATGCCAACGCAAGAACTGATGGACAGTGAGCATTAAAATCTACATCATTGGTGTGGGGGTAAGATTATTGGGCTTGCTCACCATCATGGGTAAAAGATTATGGGTTATATCACCCTTTCCCCGGGCTTTATAAATTGCAAAAAAAGTAGGACAATTCTTTTGACTAAGGAGAACACACTAGGTATGGGTCACAAGCACACCAAGCAAACAAAAAGAAAAATATCATAGTGGCACAAAAGTATAATCATGTATAGTGTGTTTGCACTTTCTCTACATAGGATGGGTGCAAGCAAGCCTGAAGGGTAATTATGCAATAGAGTAATGCTCAGATTTGCTTCAGGAATGCTTGCTTTCAGACTGCACTACATTGATCATGAATGCTTGCTTTCAGAATGTACTACATTGATCATGAATCAATCCCCCAAAGCCAGAATCTCCTTCAGATACTTGGGCATGGACTAACGAGGTTAGTGGGATACATTATGTCAAATTGGCCTTCACAAAGCCATGTTCAACCTGCCAAAAGGCCCATTGAAAACCAGTTGGCACCTTGACATACCCAACAAGATTAGTGTATTTTTGTGGCTAGTCAGAAATGAACCGATCATGAAATGAAGCCATATCAAACACTACATAAGACCATACATGATATTCAATATTAAATGAGAGAAAACAACTATCATGAATTAGTCATAAACTACTATCATACATGAAAATAGATCATACATGATATTCAACATTAAATGAGAGCAAAAAACTAGCATGAATCAGAACATATAAGTAATGGATAACAATAAATATCTAGAGGTGCAAGTGAATCATACCAGTAAGTCAATGGCTTGTCACGAGCACTGTTGTTTCTTCCCTCAAAGCCCAGCTCATAGAGTCTGAAGAGATTGTAGAAGAATCTAGCTTTCTCCCTTTGGTATTTGTACATGAGCAACCAAGTTATCACGTAGAATGAACACCCTAGGAAATGTAGTTATAAATAACAGACCAATCCATAAAATGAAAACTTCCTAGTCAATGCAGTTCAAAATGAAAAACTCAATCAGTACAAATGTAACAACCCTAGTCAATTTTAAGTAGATGCAAGCATATATCAGCAATAAACACTGTAAGTTAGTAGTACTATTAAACTACTAAACATTGTACAAACCCCCTATTAGCAGTACTACATAACCCAAGTATGGATGAAGAAAATTAGACCAAAGGGAAGGGATGGAAGGAGGTAGGGAGGCAAATGGAAACACGACGGTGGAGGAATTGGAGCTTTGGTAGTGGAGCAATTCATAACAAGGGCAGACTGTAAATACATTGAAGAAGAGATGCTACTACCTATGGGATCGTTGCGGAGAAGGGGAACGCAGAGGACGGAGAAGAAGGTGGGGAGAGGAAGTGTGTGCAAAGTTTGATTGAACCACATGCAAAGAGGGTCAGGCTCATAAAGGATTATCTACCTCCCATCCACCTCCCTGGTCCTCTCTTTTTTGACATCGCACGATTAATGGAGGTTGCTTTCCCAATCAAGTTTTGCGGCAGCATCCGAACCCTCAGGCATTGTTGCTGCTACTGGTGCCTTGACAGCTCCCCAGGATGGCGTAGGGGTTCCCCTCTCTGCATCGCAAGACTCGACGGAGAGTCTGGGTCTCCGACAACTGGGCTACGCCTCCGGCCCAGTACTCTCATGCTCAAGCTCTGCCCGATCAAAATTGGCGTAGCGGTGGTGCAGTCGTGCGTATCACTAAAGACTGAGATGTGTATGAGAATGAAAAAGAGTGAGGAAGAAGGAGAACATTACGAAAGAAACATTACCTCTCAAGGCAAGACCAGGGAATCCTCGATCGTCGAATCATGGCTGTTGCAAGCACAAGCACTTTGACGCCTTAAACCATGAGCACAAGCACCATTACGCCTTCAATCGCTAGAACGAGTAGCGTGGGGCTTCATCAGGGAAGGGGGAGACGGTGAGGAAAGAGACAATATAGAAGGAGAAGAAATTGGGGTCAAAACCCTAGCAAACCCAAAGAGGATTGGTCGCATGGAAGGAGGAGTTGCAATGATTGGGAGGAGTAGTGGCTGCTGTTAGCGACAAAAGGAATAGCGACGGCGACGCAGGGAAGGAGATGGCAGGGGAGGAGATAGGAAAGTCATTTGGAGAGTCGGGGTGGAGAGATCGGGGAGAGTCGGGGTGGAGGGATCCGGTGAAAAGGGCAAGTGAGGTGCTCGTCGAGTGAAAAGGGACAGGTGCGGAGAGGGGAGGACCGGCTGAGGGTTTTTCTTTTCCTTTTTTATTTTGATTTCCAAATGTTGTATTTTACAATGGAGGGAAGCGATATGAGATGGAGGGAAAGATTTGTCATGGTATTTTTTACGGGGTGATTAGTGAGTAATGTATTTGTGAGGGATTAGTGTTCACATAAAAGTTCTAAGGATGTTAAAAACACGGTTGAGGGATTTGGTCCCATATTTGAAGGATGAGCCCTCACAAATAGACATCATTATTCACAATCTATGGTTCCTCACAAATGTTATTCAATAAAGGCCAAATTTTTTGTAGTGTCTCTATCAGGTTCAATATGTATGATTCTTGTCCGCCTTTGTCTTTATATTGTTCTAGGGCTATGCTTATCTCACATGCATACATGTTGATGATGATATTGTTGGTATGTATGCCCTGAGAGCCAATCATGGGATGATTGGTGGGATACATTAAGATTGATTTGATAAACAACAAAGGCAAGCTTCCAATTCTTTCTGGTTCAGTCATATGAGATAATGATAGAACAGATTGAATGTCTAGAGAATGACAGTACTCAATGATGTATGCTTTCAGGTTGAGGACATGAACGATGAGATCATACGGATGCTAAGAGTTTGTACATTCTTGTTATGTCCCTAGTCGGATGTCATTGTGGAAGGTAGATAGACAGCAATGACAAGACTAGATTGTGGTGTTGGTTGATGACATAATCTCATTAGTCATGATATAGAGATATCAAACCAAACACATAGGTACTTGTTAGAGAACAAGTGTACCGGACAGACCCACTGTGAGTTTGACACATGGAACCATGAGATGGACTAATTTTATCGTCAACCTTTCAAATCAATCAAACAAGTCAAAAGAGTTTTGGACTAAAATTGCATATATTTCCTTTTGTTGAAATAAATGGTTAATCAACAATAATCACTTTATTTGTGATCGGTCTTTGAGACCAACAAATTAAATGGGAATAATTCCACAACTGGTTAGGATGATGAGAAGTGTTCTCAAAGAGTGAGAGCTCTAAGTCCTAGTTATACCAGAACCAGATGAACTCGATCCACCACATCAATGGCTAAAAGTATGCTTATGGAAGCATACCGAGGATGACATTGATGAGGAGTGCTTGATGATGTTGTAGAGACAACATGAGACATATGATGTCTCAAGGACACTGTCCTAGTATGTCATGACAGAAGGAGATCCAGTAAGGTATTCACACACTCAATGTGATTGGGTATGTGGAAAACCTGACTAAGAAGCATTCCCTCTGAGCCAAGAGTTGGCTATGGGTATGATACTGCAAATGTTGCAAGAATCATACAATTCATGATAAGCTACAACATGAACAACTTTGACAAGCGTTGATAGAGTTGTTGGACATGTTGAGGATAGTAGAGGCAAAGATGAAGAAAGACAAACCATAATCTTTGATGTGATCAAAGAGAAAGGTATTTCTTAAGGGCAAGGACAAGGGAAAAGCAAAGAAGTGTTCTGATGCTAGCCAACAATCCAAGCCGTCTTCAGCCTCAAGGCATATGGGGAAAGGGTGTATGAGGGATTGCCCTCTATATCTGGAAGAACAAAAGAAGATGAAGGAGGGGATGGAGATCTCCACCTAAGGTATCATGAAATGAACCACTTCTTTATCTGAGGTATATGATACTAAGATATGGATCTATCATATATGATATGCAAGATCCGTAAAGAAGTGATGGCCTTTGTGAAAGGACCAAGAAAGAAGTACCCATCATTGGAGCAAGTGTTGCTGCCATAGATAGAAGTATCTTTCAGTTTATTTCAGCCTAAAGGGCACGAAATAGAGTTGAGAACTGCTATTTCATATATTGCCAATAGATAGAAACACTTTATTTTTGCATATTGTATGACAATGATGGCAATTAATAAAGTTGATGTTTCAATCTTAAAGATATGATCTTTTGTGGCAATGCCTTGTTTATCTTGTGATACATGGTATGCATAAGATAAAATGATACCTAAAGTTATTGATAACTCAAACAATCAAATTAGCATCAATCATGAGAAATTCATTTCTAGTTTCCATATGATGGATAAATCTAGACTCTTTTGGTTAGAGAACCAGTAAGAGACATGAATATCTTGGACATGATTAATCAATCTTCACTAAAGGTAGTGGGAGAATGATTATCCTATTAGGTATGATACATATGATGTATTTACATACCTATTGGAGCAAATGCTAATACTTCAAATGGTGTTTAGAGAAATACCAATATGAATATCTTTAAGTGTTCAAGATTATCATAGATGAAGTACAAACTTGGTAAAGTGTTAATTCTTGATGAGATCAATGAATGAAATACTTGGACCAAATGTTTGAGATCTTTATGAGTGATTGTGATAGTGTATCATAGTGAACTCATGATTAAGGCATAGTGATGTCTAAATCAAGAAGGAATCATACTCTAAGGAGTTAGAGAATGATTATCAAATAACTGAATTCTTCTTAATAAAAGAATACCCCACACTAATAAAGGACATTAAGAATCACAAGGGTTGTGAGTTCTTATATCCTTAACAGATACACCTCAATTATCTATGTGATGAGTTGTTCATGTGATGAGTCAACTATCTAGATGAATATGAGGAACCAAATTCTGAATTATGGTTTATGACCATTACATCCTAAATGATATCCATGTGAACCATAAGGTATGACCTTGATGGTAGCACTCATTGGATGAAATCCATAAGTGCAAATGACTCTTAGGTGTTAAGACACATGGATAACATTTTGAGAAGGATGTTGCTTGTTGATTGCAACTTAATGACTAAGACATTTGGTACATGGATACTAAAACCGCATTCCTATGAGGAATAAAACAAGGATGTGTACGTGACACAACCTATAAGGTTTATGAATCCACTAATGCAAAATGAAGTCTATAAGTTATAATGGACTAATCAATGTGATTGATTGAGTACAAGCAACTAAGAATTGGAATCTTTACTTTGATGATATAGTCAAAGGGTTTGACTGATATGTCAAAGATAAAGAAGGGATGTATGATTTAGTGGGAGCGTATTCACATTCAACATATTGATGTGAAATGGAAATGTTTTTGAATGGAAATCCAAAAGTGGAAATTATTTGAAGGAAGATAGAGATGTTTCCTATGTGATAGGAATAGAGATCTATAGAGATAGTTCTCGAAAAACCTCTTGACCTGAAAAGAGAGAGCATACATTGGCAATATGTACTGAAGTGTTCAGTATGCACAGATTCAGTGGGAGAAAACTTGTCCATGTTACATGGAGTTAATATCCCAAAGCCAAGTGTTCAATTCTTATGAAGAATGGGAACACTAAGAATAGATATGGATCTATCATGTATGTAATCATCCCATTATCTTGCATGTATGGACATGGCAAGAATAAAATGCATTCATCATCTTGTATGTACGACATGACAATATGATGTGCTCATCCTGATAACTCGTATGTGGGACATGACGAGTGGATGTTTGTCTACTTCCAGTAAGGGTTACTGGAATACCATGAGAACTTGATAAGTACTTGAGAAGTACTAGTTCTATGGAGATAAGGAAGAGTTCGATGTAAAGAGTTACATTGATGCGAACTTCCGAAAGGACAGAAAATTAATCGCAAAATATATAGGATATATAAAAGTGAAGGTTTGTTGATGATTGGAAGTGTTCCAATAAAACCATTTAAAAGGAAATGTCGAGTATCTATGCGTTAGCGAACAGCAGTAGATACTATATGGATCTGGAAGTTCATGAGATGAACTTATAAGATATTCCGCTCATTGATGACAAGTCTGGAATCCTTGATCATGAAATGTGGCTAAAGGTTAGAAAAGGAATACTAGATCGCATATTACGGCAACTCCATCTCATACGTGTGACGTACAGCGAAGTGATGAGAGACATGCAATTTATACTGACTTTGGCAAGTTGTTGCCATTACTCACTATGTTGGAACTAGAGCATAATAACATGTGGGACATGTTTGAAGATCACTATGAATATGATTCAAGGGTGATTGGCTCGCAGTGCAAGTGGGAGTCTATTGGTATGTATGCCCTGAGAGCCAATCATGGGATGATTGGTGGGATACATTAAGATTGATTTGATAAACAATAAAGGCAAGCTTCCAATTCTTTCTGGTTCAGTCATATGAGATAATGATAGAACAGATTGAATGTCTAGAGAATGACAGTACTCAATGACGTATGTTTTCAGGTTGAGGACCTGAACGATGAGATCATACGGATGCTAAGAGTTTGTACATTCTTGTTATGTCCCTAGTCGGATGTCATTGTGGAAGGTAGATAGACAGCAATGACACACAAGACTAGATTGTGGTGTTGGTTGATGACAGAATCTCATTAGTCATGATATAGAGATATCAAACCAAACACATAGGTACTTGTTAGAGAACAAGTGTACCGGACAGACCCACCGTGAGTTTGACACATGGAACCATGAGATGGTAGTCACAGTCAGTACTCACAGTGATGGTGGTGAGTGTGATTCTTAGACCTGAAATCACTACACTCAACACATGTCATTGGGCACACTTTGACATCATCAAACGCAGTCCTGAAACATGGGTTGTTATAAAGGTGATGATTGGGTGGAGTTAACACATGGGGCTTTTGAGGGGTGAGTGATAGATATGGGATTTGTCCCTCCTGAGGGAGTTTGATATCCAAGGCCACTTGATGAGTAGGATTGAGATAGGCGTGCACACACATGTGTGAATCAATATGTGATATTGATGTCATATATATCTCGTTCAATCTACTCTGAGATCAAGAAAGTGAATGAACATTGACAGGATGACTGTTCCATGCCTCGAGTTCATTCGGGATATCAGTGATAAAGGAATTATACATTCACTGTAACACCATTCAAGGATTGTAGGATTGAAAGTTGTTCTCCAACTTTCTACTTTCACTTGGGTAGCACTGATGTGTGACTAGGCACCGCTCTTTGCTTGTGAAGTCATAAGTGTTATGGACTTTCACTGCCAACGTGAAATGGACCTGCAGGGTCACACACATAGGATTTAACCTGGGAGAGGAGTTTTGTCCACAAGCAATGTTTAGATTGATTACTAAAGGAGTTTAGTAGTTCAATTAAACACTCAATTGATTGATAGCTCAATATCATACTGTTCAAGGTGTTGGACATGTTGATTGGAGTATCAGATTGATTGAAATCGCAATTGACTGATTCTGCACAACCTACACTCCCAACCGATCGGTTCAAGTGTTGAACCGGTCGGCTGAGGTTGCTGAACCGGTCGGCTCAAGTGTTGAACCGATCAGCACATGTACAAAGTGAAACGAGCGGTTCAAGTGTTGAACCGATCGGTTCGACTAGTGCAACCGAGCAAGTTGGGAAAGTCAGGTCGGTGAGAATTTTCCTTGCGTTTCACTTGCCCAATTTGATTGGAATAAGGATTGGTATTCGATAGCAGTTAGAAACGAAAGAAGGAAAGTCAATCGGGAACCGACCAGGACCACAAACTGACAGGTTCAGAAGTGAACCGATCGGCTCATGGGTTCCAACCGATCGGTTGGTGCTCCAACTGACCGGTTCAGGTCCCCAACCGACCGGTTCACTTATGAACTGATTGGTTCAGGTTGCGAGTTGATTGCTTTTGTGGAAAATATCAAACCCTTCTACTCCTGCTTTAGTCCCGCATTGCCCGGGATAGAGAACCTGAAAACCTCTAGAGGGGGGGTGAATAGAGTTTTATAGAGATTTTAAAATAATTTAAACTCAAACAACCAAAGTAAAGATTGAGAAGAGGAACACAGGTGTTTAGAGTGGTTCCACCTTAGCAAATACTAAGGAGTCAGTCCACTACCCGGTTGCTTACCCAACCAGGATTTTGAAAGTACTAAATTTTATTACCTCTCAAGGATGTTACATAAAATTTACAATACTTTCTAAACACCCTTTGGACAGCCTTCACCCTGAAGTAGTCTTGCCAACCTCGAAGCAGCCTTCCTTGAAGTAACTTCAAGCTCCCCCTTGAAGTAGCCTTCCTCCTGAAGTAGCTTCCCGTCAAGACAGCCTTCCGAAGTAGTCCAAAGTCCTCCTCTTCACACGAAGAGCTTCAACCTCTCCAATCCGCAGCCTCCTACCTGGAGTAGCAAGGAGAGTACAAGTAATACAAAGGAACGAGAAAGGAATAAAAGAAAATACAACTTATCCTTGTAGCTCAAGGCTTGATTTCCCTAGATCAAGCGTTTGGATTTTCCTAGCCAATATGATGGACTTGTGATTGCTAGGGTTAGGAAAATCTAGCCTATAGGACGAGCTTGAGCAAAGGAGAAAAATGGCCAATTGATCACACAGCTCAGTTCACACAGATTGCACAAGAGGGCTCAAGTATTTTCTCAAGTATCTCAAGTGTAAGAAGTGTCAGTTAGTGTCCTATGGCTTGTCCTATTTATAGGAATGGCCTAAGTATGCTTAAGGACATTCTAGACAACTTCTAGGGGGTTCCTAGTGCTTAACTAGCCGTTAGGAATAAGTTAGGTGCATTAGCAACGGCTAGTTAATTAATTCTGCAGTTGCTGTCAGAGACCATCTCGGTCGAGGACTTGTCGACCGAGATGTCCAGTCGGTCGAGGATTTGTCGACCGACAGGCTCTCTGGATTAACGTTTATTTGCAACTGTTAACTGCTGTGTCTAACGGCTATTTTTGGTCAATCTCGGTCGAGAGGTTTGTCGACCGAGAGTGTCTCGGTCGAGGAGTGTGGTCGACCGAGATTGACTCTGTTTTCAATCTTTCAATTAAGATACTAAGTGTGTGCATAAGTGTGCATTATGTGATCCTATTGAATGGATGACTAAGGTGTTTAGCTAGGGAAAATCCAATGCTTGATTTACATGCGATTCTAAGTACTTGTACATTATAATTCTGTACAAGTTTTTACAATGATTACATTTGCATGAAAATATAAATACTTCACGTTGGATTTCCCTTATAGTTGTGCCATCCTGCACACTCAAGTAGCTCGTTAGATAAATAAGAATGAAATGTTTGTCATAATCAAAACAAAAGGGATTTTATAGATGTCCATTTAGCCAACAATCTCCCCCTTTTTGAAGATGACAAACATTTCCAAAATATGAATAAAGGAAATATAAAATATATAAATGCCATACCTTTAGATTGCCATTTGGAACTTTTCCTCTTATTTATAAAATGTGTGCTTAGTATCCCCAGTGAATTATGGAACATGAATTCCAGTTCATTTGGGAATATAGCAACTTTCAATGTAAAGCCAAGAGTATATTTATGAAACTCATTGATTGAGTTTGTCATAAGTATTAAGTTATAGTTTTATATATCTCTCCCCCTTTGTCATCTCAAAAAGATAACCGTTTTATTTAAAAACTCCCCCTTAATTAGATATCCCAACAAAAAATGAACGAAAAAAAATGTCCATTGAATAGCCAAAATGTAAAGCAATGAGGTGTCTAGCCAAGAGGCAACAATTTGCAAATTACCAATTGAAACGTTCATATCAATAGTGATACAAATCATAAAAGCATAAGTAGTCGTTTTTAAGAACCGCAGATATCAAAGAAAACATCCTCCAACGTAGTAATAAGTAGTTGCTTCCTAATGTTGTTGAATTGATCTAATGGAAGCGGTTTTGTAAAGATATCAGCTAATTGATTTTCTGTATCAACATGATGAAGGGAAACATGATTCTTTGAGATGTGATCCCTTAAGAAGTGATGACGGATTTCAATATGTTTGGCCCGGCTGTGTAGAATAGGATTGTGTGCTAAGTTTATGGCGCTTGTGTTGTCACAAAAAATAGGTGTAGATGAAAGATGAAAACCATAATCGCTTAAAACCTGTTGCATATAAAGCACTTGAGCACAACAAGACCCAGCTGCCATATATTCAGCTTCGGTGGTAGATAGGGCAACCGTGTTTTGTTTCTTGCTAAACCAAGATACTAAGGCTCTACCTAATAAGAAACATCCACCACTAGTACTTTTGCGATCAAGTCGACAACCGGCATAATCCGCATCAGTATATGCTTTAAAATCCAATGATTGTCCTTTTGGATACCATAAACCAAAACAAGTAGTGCGGGCTAGATATCGAAGGATTCGTTTAACCGCAAGAAAATGAGATTGCATAGGCTGGGATTGAAATCGAGCACAAAGACCAACGGAAAACATAATGTCCGGTCGGGAAGCGGTTAAATATAGCAAACTACCAATCATGGCTCTATATAAGGAATCATCAATAGGTTCCCCATTTTCATCCTTATCAATTTTAATAGAAGTAGCCATAGGAGTAGTAGCATGTTTGCATTGATCCATCCCAAAGCGTTTTAACAGTTCTTTAGTGTATTTTTCTTGGCTTATAAAAATTCCGGCAGGTGTTTGCTTAATTTGAAAACCAAGAAAGAATGTTAGTTCACCCATAAGGCTCATTTCAAATTCTTTTTGCATAATGTCACTAAATTGTGTGCATAATGATTCATTTGAGGCACCAAAAATAATGTCATCAACATATATTTGTACAACTAAGAAATCAGATGCATATGTTTTGAAAAATAGAGTAGAATCTGAATTTCCAATAGAGAAACCATTATCAAAAAGATATGTCTTGAGCCGTTCATACCAAGTCCTAGGGGCTTGTTTTAGACCATAAAGTGCCTTTTTAAGTTTATAAACATGATCGTCCTTTTCTGGGATTTCGAAGCCAGGTGGTTGAGCAACATAAACTTCTTCTTGTATGATACCATTTAGAAATGCACTTTTGACATCCATTTGATATAACTGAATGTTTTTATGGGCAGCAATAGATAATAACATCCTAATAGCTTCAAGTCGAGCTACGGGTGCATATGTTTCATCAAAGTCAATTCCTTCTTGTTGATTATATCCTTGTGCAACTAACCGTGCTTTATTCCGTATGACTTCTCCTGCCTCATTAAGTTTGTTCCTAAAAACCCATTTAGTGCCTATGATCGTTTTATCTTGTGGTTTAGGAACTAAATCCCATACATCATTTTTAGTGAATTGATTTAATTCCTCTTGCATGGCTATTATCCAGTAATCATCCTTAAGAGCTTCGGATATTTTCTTAGGTTCAATGATAGAGACAAAAGCCATGTTTGCAACATCTTGGAAAGAGGACCTAGTTTTGACTTTATCATTTGGATCTCCAATAATTAGCTCTTGGGGATGATCCTTGATCAGCCTAGGTGTAGGTTGTGGTTCGACCGGGGGATCGGATGTGGGAGTTTTCTCATTATCATTTGGAATGGTTATAGTTTCAAATTGATTTGTGAGATCAATGATATCTAAATTTGTAGATTTTGATTCCTCATGAAAAGAAACATGAATGGATTCCTCAACTTTTCTAGAGATAGTGTTATATACCCTAAACGCTTTGCTGGAAGTAGAATATCCCAAGAAGAATGCTTTTTGTGATTTAGAATCAAACTTGTCTCTATCATCCTTGGTGTTTAAAATATAACATGTAGAGCCAAAAGTATGAAAGTAGTCAACTCTAGGTTTCTTAGAGTGTATTATTTCATATGGAGTTTTCTTCAAGTGAGAGTGAACCGTGACTCTATTTAGCACATAACAAGCTGTGTTTACAGCTTCAGCCCAAAAGGTTTTAGGTGTGTTGTGTTCAAGCATCATGGTCCTAGCCATTTCTTGTAGAGATCGATTTTTCCGTTCCACAATACCATTTTGTTGTGGGGTACGTGGAGCAGAGAAATTGTGAGTATATCCCTGAGATGTACAAAAAGTTTCAAAAGTATGATTTTCAAATTCGCCACCGTGATCACTTCTAATGGTACATATTTTATGTTGTAAAAGATTTTCAATTTTAGAACAAAATTGCATAAAGACATGAATAGTGTCATCTTTTGTTGCAATAAAATGTACCCATGTAAATCTACTATAATCATCAACAATAACAAAACAGTATCGTTTACCACCAATAGATTGTGTTCTCATTGGTCCAAATAAATCCATATGAATTAATTCTAAGGATCTACTGGTGCTAAGTACATGTTTTGATTTAAAAGATGTTTTGGTTTGCTTTCCCATTGTACAAGGTTCACAATTTGCAACTTGATCAAAAGACAAAACAGGTAATCCACGAACAAGATCATATTTTACTAACTTTTTAATAGCATGTGAACTAGCATGACCAAGCTTTTTATGCCATAGTTGTAAGGTGTTTTCATTTGCAAGTAAGCATTTACCTACTACTGATTTCATAGAGTTTGGTTTAAGGATATAAAGATTTCCAACTCTATTTCCTTCATAAACAATAGTTGTAGTATTTTCTATCAATAACTTGCAGCAGGTTTTGTTAAATAACACATCATAACCGCTATCACATAGTTGACTTACACTTATTAAGTTATGATGCAATCCATCGACTAGTAGAACATTTTTGATTTCAAGATTTGTTCCAACATTACCTATTCCAACGATTTTGCCCTTACCATTGTCTCCAAAGGTGACCGTCCCACTTTTCTTTTCTTCAAAAGTTGAAAATGCATCCTTGTTTCCGGTCATATGTTTGGAGCAACCACTGTCAACGACCCATTCCTGCATTAGAATATAGATTTTGGTACCCATGTGATGGTCCGATAAGGTTAGAAACTTTTTAATTTGCTGATGTGTATAAAAGTTCTGATACAGGAAACCAGTCGGTCGACGATTGTTCGACCGATATAATTCTCGGTCGACAATTTATCGATCGAGGAGGTTACTGTATCACAATCAAAAAGAACAGAAAAATTTTTCGGTTGACCAGTGTTCGACCGAAATGAGTACTGGAAGATTTTCGATTTGTTAAAGACATCCAGTCGGTCGACACTACTTCGACCGACCCAGAGCTCGGTCGACAGTACTTCGACCGACGAAGTTTCTGTTTTAGTACAGCAATGCAGAAAAATAATACCAATAAGCATAGCATCGTTTGTTGAGATAGAACAATATAAATTGCACAAATTAAGTATTTTGTTATATCTCAACTACATTCCATTCTTCTAAGTTTGAGGTCTTGGGGTCCAAACTAAGTTGGACTTCTTAGTCTTGTAGGGGCATGAAAAACAGTAATGACCAAGACGTAAACAGAAATGACAAGTAATAGAATCAACTTCGTTTCTTTTTCTAGTCATTGTGTTTTTAGGTACAAACATAGTTTGGGTCTTTTTGGTTTGGTTTCTCTTTGGAACATATCCCAAACCTTTTCTTCCATTGAAGGTAGTACCACTTCTTAATATGTTATCAAGAATATCTTTTCTTCTTAACTCATGAAGTTCTTGTTGCAACTGAGCAATGTTATTCATTTTCTTATGTATATCTTTTCTTGCCTGGTCTAAATCAGAAAGCAATGAATCCTTTTCTTTTACAATAATGTCATAGTCCGAATGATTGCACAAGATAGGTTGAGTTTGAAAAGCTTGTAGTTTAGCTAACAAATCAGTCTTTTCTTTTGATAGAAGATCAACATTAGTTTCCAAAGTAAGTAGCTTTCTAGTACAATCATCTAAAGATGTTTTTAAAGATATATATTCAAGATCAATGTTATTCTTTTCGGAAGAAAGTTCATCTATTTTGGCAATGAGCTCATTGTTTGATTTTATAGTCCTTTTTAGTTTCTTCTTGGCATCAACATATTTATCATGAGTTTCTTGTAAGCTAGCTACTAACTCTTCTTTAGGAAGATCAACTAGGCTTACCTCTTGAGATTCTTCATCTTCTCTTGCCATTAGACATTCTATCTTGTCTTCTCCGCTTTCACTTTCACTCGTTTCATCCCATGCTGCTTTATAAGCTTTTTCTTTCTTCTTATGTGAGCTTTTCTTTCCCTTCTTAGCTTTGGGACATTCATTTTTGAAATGTCCTTTCTTTCCACATTCGAAGCACCTGGGAGTGGAAGAAGAACTAGAAATTTTATTAGATTTAAACCTTCTATATTTCTTACCATTGACTATCAATGCTTCTTCTCCTTCTTCTTCACTAGATTCCTCACTTTCTTGTGAGAGAGCTTTTGATGCTTTGAGAGCCACGTCTTTCTTTGGCCCACGTTGATGTTCATGTTCTCTTCTCTCTTCCTCTTCTAGGTCTGCCTCATGAGCTTCTAAGTTTCCGATGAGCTGTTCCATTTTGAGGCGAGTGAGGTCGTTTGCTTCTGCAATAGCTGTCACCTTTGGTTTGTACTTTGGAGGAAGAGATCGAAGTATTTTTGATACCTGATCTTCCTCAAGAACAGGTTTCCCTAAAGCACTTAAACCATTGACAATAGTAGAAAATTTTGAATACATTTCACTAATAGTTTCGTTTGGATCCATACGAAAATGTTCAAATTTGGTTTTAAGCAAACTAACTTTAGAGTTTTTAACTTGAACCGTACCCTCATATGTTATAGATAATCTATGCCAAATGTCATATGCGGTATCACAGTTTGATACTCTATTAAATTCACCTACTGAAATGGAACAATATAAAATGCTTACCGCCTTTGCATTCATTTGTGCCATTTTTACCGTATTAGCGTCCCATACTTCGAACTCGTCTTGTGGAAGTGTGTATGGTGTAGATACCATTCTCCAAAGATCCCAATTGATTCCTTGGAAGTAAAATTGCATTCTTCTCTTCCAGTATTGATAGTTTGTCCCGTCAAATGCCGGAGGTCGAGCAACGAGCGTTCCTTCAATGTTGAGGTTGTTGAGCACTCCATCCCCCATCTTTTCTTCAAGACTTTGTTAGGGCTCCTTGAAGCCTGCTCTGATACCAATTGAAAACCTCTAGAGGGGGGGTGAATAGAGTTTTATAGAGATTTTAAAATAATTTAAACTCAAACAACCAAAGTAAAGATTGAGAAGAGGAACACAGGTGTTTAGAGTGGTTCCACCTTAGCAAATACTAAGGAGTCAGTCCACTACCCGGTTGCTTACCCAACCGGGATTTTGAAAGTACTAAATTTTATTACCTCTCAAGGATGTTACATAAAATTTACAATACTTTCTAAACACCCTTTGGACAGCCTTCACCCTGAAGTAGTCTTGCCAACCTCGAAGCAGCCTTCCTTGAAGTAACTTCAAGCTCCCCCTTGAAGTAGCCTTCCTCCTGAAGTAGCTTCCCGTCAAGACAGCCTTCCGAAGTAGTCCAAAGTCCTCCTCTTCACACGAAGAGCTTCAACCTCTCCAATCCGCAGCCTCCTACCTGGAGTAGCAAGGAGAGTACAAGTAATACAAAGGAACGAGAAAGGAATAAAAGAAAATACAACTTATCCTTGTAGCTCAAGGCTTGATTTCCCTAGATCAAGCGTTTGGATTTTCCTAGCCAATATGATGGACTTGTGATTGCTAGGGTTAGGAAAATCTAGCCTATAGGACGAGCTTGAGCAAAGGAGAAAAATGGCCAATTGATCACACAGCTCAGTTCACACAGATTGCACAAGAGGGCTCAAGTATTTTCTCAAGTATCTCAAGTGTAAGAAGTGTCAGTTAGTGTCCTATGGCTTGTCCTATTTATAGGAATGGCCTAAGTATGCTTAAGGACATTCTAGACAACTTCTAGGGGGTTCCTAGTGCTTAACTAGCCGTTAGGAATAAGTTAGGTGCATTAGCAACGGCTAGTTAATTAATTCTGCAGTTGCTGTCAGAGACCATCTCGGTCGAGGACTTGTCGACCGAGATGTCCAGTCGGTCGAGGATTTGTCGACCGACAGGCTCTCTGGATTAACGTTTATTTGCAACTGTTAACTGCTGTGTCTAACGGCTATTTTTGGTCAATCTCGGTCGAGAGGTTTGTCGACCGAGAGTGTCTCGGTCGAGGAGTGTGGTCGACCGAGATTGACTCTGTTTTCAATCTTTCAATTAAGATACTAAGTGTGTGCATAAGTGTGCATTATGTGATCCTATTGAATGGATGAATAAGGTGTTTAGCTAGGGAAAATCCAATGCTTGATTTACATGCGATTCTAAGTACTTGTACATTATAATTCTGTACAAGTTTTTACAATGATTACATTTGCATGAAAATATAAATACTTCACGTTGGATTTCCCTTATAGTTGTGCCATCCTGCACACTCAAGTAGCTCGTTAGATAAATAAGAATGAAATGTTTGTCATAATCAAAACAAAAGGGATTTTATAGATGTCCATTTAGCCAACAATCTCCCCCTTTTTGAAGATGACAAACATTTCCAAAATATGAATAAAGGAAATATAAAATATATAAATGCCATACCTTTAGATTGCCATTTGGAACTTTTCCTCTTATTTATAAAATGTGTGCTTAGTATCCCCAGTGAATTATGGAACATGAATTCCAGTTCATTTGGGAATATAGCAACTTTCAATGTAAAGCCAAGAGTATATTTATGAAACTCATTGATTGAGTTTGTCATAAGTATTAAGTTATAGTTTTATATATCTCTCCCCCTTTGTCATCTCAAAAAGATAACCGTTTTATTTAAAAACTCCCCCTTAATTAGATATCCCAACAAAAAATGAACGAAAAAAAATGTCCATTGAATAGCCAAAATGTAAAGCAATGAGGTGTCTAGCCAAGAGGCAACAATTTGCAAATTACCAATTGAAACGTTCATATCAATAGTGATACAAATCATAAAAGCATAAGTAGTCGTTTTTAAGAACCGCAGATATCAAAGAAAACATCCTCCAACGTAGTAATAAGTAGTTGCTTCCTAATGTTGTTGAATTGATCTAATGGAAGCGGTTTTGTAAAGATATCAGCTAATTGATTTTCTGTATCAACATGATGAAGGGAAACATGATTCTTTGAGATGTGATCCCTTAAGAAGTGATGACGGATTTCAATATGTTTGGCCCGGCTGTGTAGAATAGGATTGTGTGCTAAGTTTATGGCGCTTGTGTTGTCACAAAAAATAGGTGTAGATGAAAGATGAAAACCATAATCGCTTAAAACCTGTTGCATATAAAGCACTTGAGCACAACAAGACCCAGCTGCCATATATTCAGCTTCGGTGGTAGATAGGGCAACCGTGTTTTGTTTCTTGCTAAACCAAGATACTAAGGCTCTACCTAATAAGAAACATCCACCACTAGTACTTTTGCGATCAAGTCGACAACCGGCATAATCCGCATCAGTATATGCTTTAAAATCCAATGATTGTCCTTTTGGATACCATAAACCAAAACAAGTAGTGCGGGCTAGATATCGAAGGATTCGTTTAACCGCAAGAAAATGAGATTGCATAGGCTGGGATTGAAATCGAGCACAAAGACCAACGGAAAACATAATGTCCGGTCGGGAAGCGGTTAAATATAGCAAAC
This sequence comes from Alisma plantago-aquatica, assembly GCA_963693085.1. NCBI lineage: Eukaryota > Viridiplantae > Streptophyta > Magnoliopsida > Alismatales > Alismataceae > Alisma > Alisma plantago-aquatica. The sequence goes on from OY856410.1 coordinate 644,314,310, forward strand.
TACCAATCATGGCTCTATATAAGGAATCATCAATAGGTTCCCCATTTTCATCCTTATCAATTTTAATAGAAGTAGCCATAGGAGTAGTAGCATGTTTGCATTGATCCATCCCAAAGCGTTTTAACAGTTCTTTAGTGTATTTTTCTTGGCTTATAAAAATTCCGGCAGGTGTTTGCTTAATTTGAAAACCAAGAAAGAATGTTAGTTCACCCATAAGGCTCATTTCAAATTCTTTTTGCATAATGTCACTAAATTGTGTGCATAATGATTCATTTGAGGCACCAAAAATAATGTCATCAACATATATTTGTACAACTAAGAAATCAGATGCATATGTTTTGAAAAATAGAGTAGAATCTGAATTTCCAATAGAGAAACCATTATCAAAAAGATATGTCTTGAGCCGTTCATACCAAGTCCTAGGGGCTTGTTTTAGACCATAAAGTGCCTTTTTAAGTTTATAAACATGATCGTCCTTTTCTGGGATTTCGAAGCCAGGTGGTTGAGCAACATAAACTTCTTCTTGTATGATACCATTTAGAAATGCACTTTTGACATCCATTTGATATAACTGAATGTTTTTATGGGCAGCAATAGCTAATAACATCCTAATAGCTTCAAGTCGAGCTACGGGTGCATATGTTTCATCAAAGTCAATTCCTTCTTGTTGATTATATCCTTGTGCAACTAACCGTGCTTTATTCCGTATGACTTCTCCTGCCTCATTAAGTTTGTTCCTAAAAACCCATTTAGTGCCTATGATCGTTTTATCTTGTGGTTTAGGAACTAAATCCCATACATCATTTTTAGTGAATTGATTTAATTCCTCTTGCATGGCTATTATCCAGTAATCATCCTTAAGAGCTTCGGATATTTTCTTAGGTTCAATGATAGAGACAAAAGCCATGTTTGCAACATCTTGGAAAGAGGACCTAGTTTTGACTTTATCATTTGGATCTCCAATAATTAGCTCTTGGGGATGATCCTTGATCAGCCTAGGTGTAGGTTGTGGTTCGACCGGGGGATCGGATGTGGGAGTTTTCTCATTATCATTTGGAATGGTTATAGTTTCAAATTGATTTGTGAGATCAATGATATCTAAATTTGTAGATTTTGATTCCTCATGAAAAGAAACATGAATGGATTCCTCAACTTTTCTAGAGATAGTGTTATATACCCTAAACGCTTTGCTGGAAGTAGAATATCCCAAGAAGAATGCTTTTTGTGATTTAGAATCAAACTTGTCTCTATCATCCTTGGTGTTTAAAATATAACATGTAGAGCCAAAAGTATGAAAGTAGTCAACTCTAGGTTTCTTAGAGTGTATTATTTCATATGGAGTTTTCTTCAAGTGAGAGTGAACCGTGACTCTATTTAGCACATAACAAGCTGTGTTTACAGCTTCAGCCCAAAAGGTTTTAGGTGTGTTGTGTTCAAGCATCATGGTCCTAGCCATTTCTTGTAGAGATCGATTTTTCCGTTCCACAATACCATTTTGTTGTGGGGTACGTGGAGCAGAGAAATTGTGAGTATATCCCTGAGATGTACAAAAAGTTTCAAAAGTATGATTTTCAAATTCGCCACCGTGATCACTTCTAATGGTACATATTTTATGTTGTAAAAGATTTTCAATTTTAGAACAAAATTGCATAAAGACATGAATAGTGTCATCTTTTGTTGCAATAAAATGTACCCATGTAAATCTACTATAATCATCAACAATAACAAAACAGTATCGTTTACCACCAATAGATTGTGTTCTCATTGGTCCAAATAAATCCATATGAATTAATTCTAAGGATCTACTGGTGCTAAGTACATGTTTTGATTTAAAAGATGTTTTGGTTTGCTTTCCCATTGTACAAGGTTCACAATTTGCAACTTGATCAAAAGACAAAACAGGTAATCCACGAACAAGATCATATTTTACTAACTTTTTAATAGCATGTGAACTAGCATGACCAAGCTTTTTATGCCATAGTTGTAAGGTGTTTTCATTTGCAAGTAAGCATTTACCTACTACTGATTTCATAGAGTTTGGTTTAAGGATATAAAGATTTCCAACTCTATTTCCTTCATAAACAATAGTTGTAGTATTTTCTATCAATAACTTGCAGCAGGTTTTGTTAAATAACACATCATAACCGCTATCACATAGTTGACTTACACTTATTAAGTTATGATGCAATCCATCGACTAGTAGAACATTTTTGATTTCAAGATTTGTTCCAACATTACCTATTCCAACGATTTTGCCCTTACCATTGTCTCCAAAGGTGACCGTCCCACTTTTCTTTTCTTCAAAAGTTGAAAATGCATCCTTGTTTCCGGTCATATGTTTGGAGCAACCACTGTCAACGACCCATTCCTGCATTAGAATATAGATTTTGGTACCCATGTGATGGTCCGATAAGGTTAGAAACTTTTTAATTTGCTGATGTGTATAAAAGTTCTGATACAGGAAACCAGTCGGTCGACGATTGTTCGACCGATATAATTCTCGGTCGACAATTTATCGATCGAGGAGGTTACTGTATCACAATCAAAAAGAACAGAAAAATTTTTCGGTTGACCAGTGTTCGACCGAAATGAGTACTGGAAGATTTTCGATTTGTTAAAGACATCCAGTCGGTCGACACTACTTCGACCGACCCAGAGCTCGGTCGACAGTACTTCGACCGACGAAGTTTCTGTTTTAGTACAGCAATGCAGAAAAATAATACCAATAAGCATAGCATCGTTTGTTGAGATAGAACAATATAAATTGCACAAATTAAGTATTTTGTTATATCTCAACTACATTCCATTCTTCTAAGTTTGAGGTCTTGGGGTCCAAACTAAGTTGGACTTCTTAGTCTTGTAGGGGCATGAAAAACAGTAATGACCAAGACGTAAACAGAAATGACAAGTAATAGAATCAACTTCGTTTCTTTTTCTAGTCATTGTGTTTTTAGGTACAAACATAGTTTGGGTCTTTTTGGTTTGGTTTCTCTTTGGAACATATCCCAAACCTTTTCTTCCATTGAAGGTAGTACCACTTCTTAATATGTTATCAAGAATATCTTTTCTTCTTAACTCATGAAGTTCTTGTTGCAACTGAGCAATGTTATTCATTTTCTTATGTATATCTTTTCTTGCCTGGTCTAAATCAGAAAGCAATGAATCCTTTTCTTTTACAATAATGTCATAGTCCGAATGATTGCACAAGATAGGTTGAGTTTGAAAAGCTTGTAGTTTAGCTAACAAATCAGTCTTTTCTTTTGATAGAAGATCAACATTAGTTTCCAAAGTAAGTAGCTTTCTAGTACAATCATCTAAAGATGTTTTTAAAGATATATATTCAAGATCAATGTTATTCTTTTCGGAAGAAAGTTCATCTATTTTGGCAATGAGCTCATTGTTTGATTTTATAGTCCTTTTTAGTTTCTTCTTGGCATCAACATATTTATCATGAGTTTCTTGTAAGCTAGCTACTAACTCTTCTTTAGGAAGATCAACTAGGCTTACCTCTTGAGATTCTTCATCTTCTCTTGCCATTAGACATTCTATCTTGTCTTCTCCGCTTTCACTTTCACTCGTTTCATCCCATGCTGCTTTATAAGCTTTTTCTTTCTTCTTATGTGAGCTTTTCTTTCCCTTCTTAGCTTTGGGACATTCATTTTTGAAATGTCCTTTCTTTCCACATTCGAAGCACCTGGGAGTGGAAGAAGAACTAGAAATTTTATTAGATTTAAACCTTCTATATTTCTTACCATTGACTATCAATGCTTCTTCTCCTTCTTCTTCACTAGATTCCTCACTTTCTTGTGAGAGAGCTTTTGATGCTTTGAGAGCCACGTCTTTCTTTGGCCCACGTTGATGTTCATGTTCTCTTCTCTCTTCCTCTTCTAGGTCTGCCTCATGAGCTTCTAAGTTTCCGATGAGCTGTTCCATTTTGAGGCGAGTGAGGTCGTTTGCTTCTGCAATAGCTGTCACCTTTGGTTTGTACTTTGGAGGAAGAGATCGAAGTATTTTTGATACCTGATCTTCCTCAAGAACAGGTTTCCCTAAAGCACTTAAACCATTGACAATAGTAGAAAATTTTGAATACATTTCACTAATAGTTTCGTTTGGATCCATACGAAAATGTTCAAATTTGGTTTTAAGCAAACTAACTTTAGAGTTTTTAACTTGAACCGTACCCTCATATGTTATAGATAATCTATGCCAAATGTCATATGCGGTATCACAGTTTGATACTCTATTAAATTCACCTACTGAAATGGAACAATATAAAATGCTTACCGCCTTTGCATTCATTTGTGCCATTTTTACCGTATTAGCGTCCCATACTTCGAACTCGTCTTGTGGAAGTGTGTATGGTGTAGATACCATTCTCCAAAGATCCCAATTGATTCCTTGGAAGTAAAATTGCATTCTTCTCTTCCAGTATTGATAGTTTGTCCCGTCAAATGCCGGAGGTCGAGCAACGAGCGTTCCTTCAATGTTGAGGTTGTTGAGCACTCCATCCCCCATCTTTTCTTCAAGACTTTGTTAGGGCTCCTTGAAGCCTGCTCTGATACCAATTGAAAACCTCTAGAGGGGGGGTGAATAGAGTTTTATAGAGATTTTAAAATAATTTAAACTCAAACAACCAAAGTAAAGATTGAGAAGAGGAACACAGGTGTTTAGAGTGGTTCCACCTTAGCAAATACTAAGGAGTCAGTCCACTACCCGGTTGCTTACCCAACCGGGATTTTGAAAGTACTAAATTTTATTACCTCTCAAGGATGTTACATAAAATTTACAATACTTTCTAAACACCCTTTGGACAGCCTTCACCCTGAAGTAGTCTTGCCAACCTCGAAGCAGCCTTCCTTGAAGTAACTTCAAGCTCCCCCTTGAAGTAGCCTTCCTCCTGAAGTAGCTTCCCGTCAAGACAGCCTTCCGAAGTAGTCCAAAGTCCTCCTCTTCACACGAAGAGCTTCAACCTCTCCAATCCGCAGCCTCCTACCTGGAGTAGCAAGGAGAGTACAAGTAATACAAAGGAACGAGAAAGGAATAAAAGAAAATACAACTTATCCTTGTAGCTCAAGGCTTGATTTCCCTAGATCAAGCGTTTGGATTTTCCTAGCCAATATGATGGACTTGTGATTGCTAGGGTTAGGAAAATCTAGCCTATAGGACGAGCTTGAGCAAAGGAGAAAAATGGCCAATTGATCACACAGCTCAGTTCACACAGATTGCACAAGAGGGCTCAAGTATTTTCTCAAGTATCTCAAGTGTAAGAAGTGTCAGTTAGTGTCCTATGGCTTGTCCTATTTATAGGAATGGCCTAAGTATGCTTAAGGACATTCTAGACAACTTCTAGGGGGTTCCTAGTGCTTAACTAGCCGTTAGGAATAAGTTAGGTGCATTAGCAACGGCTAGTTAATTAATTCTGCAGTTGCTGTCAGAGACCATCTCGGTCGAGGACTTGTCGACCGAGATGTCCAGTCGGTCGAGGATTTGTCGACCGACAGGCTCTCTGGATTAACGTTTATTTGCAACTGTTAACTGCTGTGTCTAACGGCTATTTTTGGTCAATCTCGGTCGAGAGGTTTGTCGACCGAGAGTGTCTCGGTCGAGGAGTGTGGTCGACCGAGATTGACTCTGTTTTCAATCTTTCAATTAAGATACTAAGTGTGTGCATAAGTGTGCATTATGTGATCCTATTGAATGGATGAATAAGGTGTTTAGCTAGGGAAAATCCAATGCTTGATTTACATGCGATTCTAAGTACTTGTACATTATAATTCTGTACAAGTTTTTACAATGATTACATTTGCATGAAAATATAAATACTTCACGTTGGATTTCCCTTATAGTTGTGCCATCCTGCACACTCAAGTAGCTCGTTAGATAAATAAGAATGAAATGTTTGTCATAATCAAAACAAAAGGGATTTTATAGATGTCCATTTAGCCAACAGAACCATGTCCCATGACCCTCCTATATATATAGGGGTATTGGGGGCTTCTCAAAGAACAACTCAGTGCAACCAGTTGCTCTGTAAAGTTGTCGTTCTCTCTAGTTTTGGTAACCGAGAGAGAGCCCGAGCAAGTGTTTCCCGCAAAAGGGAGGTGCAGCAAGGGAAAGATAACTACAGTTGCAACTGGAGGTAGGAGAGTGTGTTGGCGACTAGTACGTCAACAGGAGGGTGCGACTCCTTCCACTTCCTTGTGGGACAAGGAGTGTGGAGTTCCAGGTGGTCCGTGTGGACTACTTCAGAGGCGGGAGGTTTTTGCCGCTCAGGAGGACAACTGTCATCCGACAGTCCAGTAGGAGGAGGAGGAGTCAGTCCCGGTGCGACCAGGAGCTGCACAGACACCATCCAAGACCGGAGTTGAAGACCGCGCATAGCGCGAGGTATTGTCGTCGAGCAAGCCTCGGGACAAGGTATGATTCCACAAACCATCCTTTCCTATTATATAGACTTTGACGAATTTCCTCGTGCTGGGTTTGGGGGAGAAATTTTTTGTTTCCGCTGCCTTCTCTGTCTCCCCTAAAACCCAACAGATATGTTCTTCTTTTCCCACCATGGTAGTGAATGTATATATGGAACAATCTTTTTATGTTGTTTTATGGCAAGCATCATTCTTATCGTGATCTTTTCTCTTGATACCCACTTGGGTGGTACTTTTCCTTTCTATGGGAAGCTTCACTTTATTTGATGTCCTTATTTCATATATTGCTCAATTTAATTTTTAGTATGCACATACCAGCCTTTGTTGATGCCTTCTATTTTTCTCTTCTTCTTGGGGTATGCTTCCAACCCTAGGTGAAGGATATGGTGAACATGGCATAAAGTTTTAGACCTAGCTTAAGGAGTTAAAGCTTGGAGACAATCTTGATGTGGTTTAGATTTCCCTCCACATAGATCTTTATGATGTACCTTTACATGTAAGTTTAATATGTTCTTGTGTAACCTTATGAGAAATTGAATATAGTCAATGTTTTTATTCTGCTGCTACATTTTGGTTGTTTTGAATACCATTAATAAGATTTGAAAATTTTGCACCCACTCCTTCATACCTTTTTGGGTGTGTTTGGACTGGAGGTTCTATTCTTCAAATTTTTAGTAAGGAGGTGATTTCACTTCTTTACATTCTTCTAGTTCATCTTGTGGTGAGGACCAGTCACTTGTATAGCGTGTTGTAAGTGGATTGAAAGTTTCTATATATGGCAGCCATCTTTGTTTTTGAAGACCAAAGATGTGTAGGGTAAATCTACACTACAACAGTTGTATATTGTCATGTGCCTCTTATGTACATCCACTACTATCAAAGCACATTTCTTCAAAGTTCTGATCGACGGGGTGACAATTTTTTTCTCTCGCCTTGTCACTACCTCTTGTAATTCCCTGACAGGTGTAGAATTGTATTCATCATTGTACAACTTCTTTGCCAGAATGGTCATCCCATTAATTACTAGTTATATCTTGTCGGGGTGTAAGAACTCCTCCAGGGAAGTTACATAGAGTACCTAGAAGAGGCTTTTGTGTACTCATGCTCTATGTAGAAAGATTCCTCTAAAGTGTTCTTTGGTTAGAGTTCTCCCTTGGTTGTTATCAATTATATTTATACCATAGATTTTTTCATCAAGAATGTCAACAAGGACATGGGTGTCTCAACAGGTTATACTAGATATTGATGATATTCCATGCCAGTTAGCTTGTATGGTAGTGGGGGAGCCATGGGTTCCCTAGATTCCACTTCTTGTGGTGGTCGTCGTTCTCTCAGGGTTACCCCTTTGAAGAAAGAGGTGAGGCCACCTTCATCTTTGTCGGATGTTCCTTCTCCTTCCCATGTTGACTTTGCTAGAAACACTTGGTCTTTTATATGCATTGCTTCAATTTATGGAGTGGGTGACAATGTTGTTGTTGTAATTCATCTGTCATTTCAAGCATGGCTTCTCTGAGTGTGCAAGAGTGGCTTCCATATTTATGTCGTATACGACATCATTGTGCTCGTTGTGGATAGGTTCTTGGAGGTAGACATCATTGATATCCATGCCTATATTCATCTTATCCAGATATCTGTTGAGTGTTGTAATGTCGCAAGATGTGGACTTCTCAATGTTAGCATCTTCCTATCCGATGGCATCTCCAGTAGGTTGGCCTTTTATGATATGTTCATCTTTTGTGTGAAAAGAGTTTAGATCAAACTCTTACATTGTGGCATTGGTGACAATTGACTCCTCAGCATTCAGTTGCACCTCTTGCTTGACAAACTCTTTGAGGTGCTCTCGTGGTGTAGTTGTAGTCTTGTTCCCCGGTACTGGAGGTGCGCTTACTACTTCATCGTATTCATGTTGTGGAAGGTTGAATGGGCTTGAGGATGCTTGAGATGGTGAAGGGATGGCAATTTGTTTTGACCCCCTTCTGATTTACCATTCCTCCATATGTTGGTGTTCATCTTATATTTTCTTTTACACCTCCTCTATTTCTTTAAGACATGCTTTGTGATGTTGACGCATGGAGTCCATGTCTTTTCTTATTTTATCGTGCTCCTTCTTGAGTTCCACCATCCCCACATCCATTATTTGTGTTGCATTCATCATTGTTGTTTGGATGGTGATGATGTCCTACATGAACTGGAAGCGTTATAAGTTCTTTCATCCATGAAATGTACTTGTGTTTTTAATGCAAGAAGGCTAGAAGTAATAAGCATTGTATTTGAAGATGAATGATGCATTTGTACACACATGGCATCGAAGAGATAGTGTCTAACCATAGATATAGTTGTCGCCAGATTTTCATAGCATGAACTATGGCAACAAGCTCTAAATCATGTGTAGGCCAATTAGCTTCATTCGGTTTCAATTGGCAGGAAGCATACGCAATCACCTTTCCGTCTTGCATCAAAACACACCCTAAGCCTTATTTAGAAGCATCCGTGTAGATGACATAGGGTATGCCTTCATTGGGCAAGGCAGGAACGGGAGAAAAAGTCAACACTCCTTCAACTTTTAGAAACTATTCTCATGTTCTAGTGTCCAAGAGAACTTGACCTCCTTTCACATCATCTTGGTTAAAGGCAAGGCCAACTCAGAGAAGCTCTTGATAAACCTTCGATAGCAACTTGCTAAGTCAAAGAAACTACGGATCTCTGAGGGATTCTTCAGAGATTTCCACTTAGTCACAACTTCTACCTTTGCAGGATCAATAACTATATGTCCGGAAAAATCACATGACCCAGAAACATTACTTTCTTTATCCAGAACTCACACTTTGAGAATTTTGCATAGAGTTGATTTTCTCATAGTGTGTTGAGTACAATCCGCAGATGCTCGTTATGTTGTTCTAATGTCTCAGAATAAACCAAAACGTCATCGATAAACATCACCATGAATTTGTCAAGGTATGGGCAGAACACTCAGTTCATCAAGTCCATGAAGGTAGTAGGGGCATTTGTCAAGCCGAAAGGCATGACTATGAATTCGTAATGGCCATAGCGAGTTCTGAATGCCGTCTTCAGGACATCATCATCCTTCATGTGCATCTGGTAGTAGCCACTTCGTAGATCCATCTTGGAGAATAGAATGGATAACTTCAACTGGTCGAACAAGTCATCGATGTGCGGTAAAGGATAACAGTTCTTCACTGTCACTTGGTTGAGCATGTGATAGTCCATACACATCTGCATCAAACCATCCTTCTTCTTCATGAATAGGACAGGAGCTCCCCAAGGTGAAACATTGAGGTAGATGAAGCCCATGTCGAGAAGCTCTTCTAGCTGCTTCTGTAGTTCGGCAAGCTCAACAGGGGCCAAGTGGTAAGGTGGCTTCGATATTGGTGATGTTCCGAGTACAAGCTTGATGGAGAACTCCACCTTGTGAGTTGGTGGCAAATCGGGTAACATCTCGGGAAAGACATCTGCTAAGTCCTTCACCACATCTATGTGGTCGAGAGAAAGAGGTTTAGCCTCGAGGACTATAGATGCTAAGAGAGCTCTACATCCTTGTGAGACTAGCTTTTCAACTTTGATGGTGGAGATGAAAAATTGCCAATCCTCTCACATCCTACCCTTGACACACAATCTTCCTTGAATAGGATGTGAAAAACTAACATTTGATTCTTCACAAAACAAAACAGCTTTGTGCCTCTTCAACCAATCCATTCCCAGGATGACATCAAAGGTGGTCATGTCGAGCAAGATGAAATCTGAGGTAAAAATTATACCCGATATATAGAGGTCCATGGTCAGAGTTTGGAGATACGAAGAGCAGATCTTACCACTAAGGGTTTTTACATCTAATATATGATCCATATACTCATATTCTATTTCTAACATAGAAGCAAGCTGATAGGATATGAAGGTATTGGATGAGCCAGAATCAAATAGTTCCTTCATACGATGCATATTAAGATGCAAGGTACCTTCAATAACTTCATTATCTTCACCTACTTCCTCAACATTGAGAGCAAACACTCACCCATTCCACCTCTCCACTGGCAGTCGCCTCAGGTTCTAGTTGTTGTTGTTATTATTTACTGTGGCTTCTGGGCATTATTCTATCCCTACTGGAAATGGGGGTAGAGTGGTCAGATTTGCCCAACTTGGCCACACTCATGGTAGGTCGGAGGAGGCCGTTTGTCTCTATGAGCAAGTGCATTGTTGGTAGGACATCTCCCTAGATGATGGTGGTGAGAGCACCTATTGCATCGATCACGTCCACGATTCTTGTTCTGGGTAGGGTTCTTCTCTTTTTATTGTTGTAGCCATTACTATGTCCATAGGATTGGAATGCTAGGTAGGACTTGATTACCAGGGCCTTATCCACCATCTGCTGGAAGGTGAGTGGAAGCTATGGAACAAGACTTCGGCCCACCTGGCAGTTCAGGCCCTCCAAGAACAATGTTGCCCTTCTCTTGGATCCAAGGTTGGTGGTGTAGCATTCCAGAAGTAGGAACCATTGGATGTAGTCAGCCACACACATGCCTCCCTTCTTGAGGTGGTAGAACTTGGCTTCCTTTTTCCTCAGGAAGGCAGGACAGATATACTTCTCCCTGAAGAGCTTCAGGAACTGGTCCCACTCCATGGTAGAGGTGTCGCGAGTGCGGGTGACACCATTCCACCAGACACGTGTCGGTCTATCCAACACATACGTTGCAAACTGAACCTTCTGGTGAGGAGGGAATGCCATACCCTTAAAGGTCCAATCCAAAGCCAACACCCAATCATCGACTTTATCCATCATGTTGTGTTCACTTTCACCCTTGAAGTAGGATGGTTGCATCCTTATGAACTCAGTGAGGGTGAACTCCCTCAGCTTGTTGGCGTTGGCGGCCACTGTGTGAAGCTGCCCCATCATGGTGGAAAGCAACTGGTGCAACATTTCTAGCTCTTGCTCTGGTGTGAAGGCGGGGGTGCTCGAAGTAGTAGAGTTGACCACACTATGGAAGATAGGAGTCATAGGAGTGTTTCCCACATTGGAGTCATAAGGGTTCGACTCCTTTCCCTTGTTCCTACTGTCAAACAAGTCACCTATCCTAAAAGGTAAGGTTAACATATTAAGTTCCCAGTAGTATTTGAACCATAGATGAGAAAAGAATAGAAGCATAGGTGAGAAAAGAATATCTAGAATGCTATTACCTAAAAGCATACTATTCTGGGCAATTTGTATCATCTCAGGCCTAGCCAGTATCATATGGACATGGGAGTCCTCGTAAACCAAGCTAGTGGTGCAGAGGAAAATATTGCCAGCCCTCGAAACCTTGATCCCTTCTAGACACCTTTGCTTCAACTTCATGTCCTAATAGTTTCCTAAAGGCTCTGATACCATGTTGTAAAGAGGAAAGATCACCTCCTTACTAAAATTTAAAGGAAGTACAAAATATCCGTTTTTTTATAAATACAAAAGATATTGATGGATGCATGTATAATATTCCAATTAAATAAGCATGCAACAGATACATTATAAAATGTCAATAGTAGCAGAAATAAAACTACTAAGCCTATTATGTGGCTTTCGTTGTTTATTACATGATTGTTCCCAAAAGAAAAAGATAAGAGAAAAGGATATAGCTATATCAACCTAGACATCCTTTCAGATAGCTTGAGATCTACTCCTGAGATGACTTCCTTCAAACTTGTCCTTCTCCTTGCTCAGTACCAACACTTGGGTGGTTGGGAAAGCACCCAGCAAAAGGGGAAAGAAAACAAGGTATGTGTCACAAAACTAGTCTAGGATAACAAGATAAGTAAAGCAAAAAAGAGCATGCTTGGGTTCATTACAAGATGAAGGTAACAAGAGCATGAGGCTATATTCAAAAGAAACTTGCCATTAATAATTATATTAAAAAGGATTTGCATGTAAGATAATTATGTCTACCTAACTAAGTAGGGTTGAGGCACCTACCAGACCTTTAACCTATAGGTGAGGGGATAATAAGACATTCCCAGTCACCTACACAATTATATAGGGGAGAATAAAAACATTCCCCAGGGAGATTAAATACATGCCCTCTGTGGGTGGTTGTACATAAGTACTGCTACTTTAAATTAAATAGAACATAAATCTACATGCTAGAAAAGTAGTCATGGAAAGAGTATTCATAGTATTCAATAAGCATGGCAGTGGGGTATAAAACCCAAACAAGAAGAAATTATAATCTGATTTGAGACATGAACAACATTAGGATTCAAGAATAGAAGATTTAGGGTTCATTTAAGCTTCATTAGTGAAATATAGGGTTTGGCTGCAATTTTCCCAACATAGGATGTAAGGAATGCACATACCTCTCTTACTGATATCAATTACTAACTTTCACCACTTCAATTGAGTCTAAGTTCCACTTTGTCTATTTTCAATGTATTAACATGTATTAGAGTACATAGTGCACATTAATGTATAGAAACCCTAATTTCAGAATGTTTTAGCAAAACTTAGATTTTGATTTTGAAAATATCACCAATGAACTTATTAGGTTCTCCTGATGAAGAAAACATATTTTTATGTTAATTTTAGAGTTATGATGATTAACATGTAATTTTTATGAATTTTATGCATTAAATTCATTTTACAAAAATCACCCTTCGTCAAACCATGAAATCAGACCTTGAAAATATTTTTATTATATAGATATTAATTTTCCAATTCCAAAACATATTTATTTGTCAAATTATAAGCGGATTTTAAGATATGAATTTTTCAATACTGACTAATAGGAAATTGCCACATCATCAAACCGATCGAGATAATTGAAGAGAGAGGGAGAGGGTGAAAATACTATTTGACCCAAGATCAGGTTTGAAGTTTCATAGGTAACTAAAATAGAGCTTATAGAGAAGGTAAAACAACAAGAAACCAAAACCCTAGAAGAACGTGGTAAAAAGAGATGGAGATCATCGATTTTAAACATAAAAGCATGAGTTTTAAGCATGTAGTATGCAATATATGAGAAGGGGGTTAAAAAAACTCACCTATAGGAAGGAAAGAAGGTCCAAAGAGCAAGGATCTTAAGATTAGAAGGTCTGTTTGCTCCAATCCAAGCTCCTTTCTTGAGCAAAGATAACCTTCACCACTTTAGAGGTGCAAACCCTAACAAAAGAGCATGGAGATGAGATGTTTTAGGGTTCTAGGTGGAGTTTTACCATGGAAGGTCATGGTTTTGACCTGAAAGAAGGTGGGAGGAATACTAACAACATGAAAAGAGGGAAGGAAAGGGGGATACTTACTAGTTTTGGTCAAAATCACCAAGGAGGAGCTTAAGAAATCCTAAATAGAGAAATTTGGAACCCTAGAAGCCTTCTTCACCAAGGTAGACACCTTCTTTTACCTTGGGACAGAAACTTCATGGCCAAACATAGAAGGAATGATTCTCTAAGCTAGAGGAAAGATAAGGAGATGATTTCTTCTTGGATTGGGAGGTGGGAAGGGGTAGGCATGGCTTTATAAAGAAGGGGGCAAGCATGAGGTGTCTATGTGACTGTCCATGTGTCCTTAGGCTAAGACTTCATGGACATGCAAGAGGACAACTCATAGAGACTTCTTGTGTATCCAAGATTGGTCCTAAAATCCCATGGAGGCTTCTAGGTCATCACCACCATCCTCCAATCAAAGAAATAACTCCATTGGTTGATAGCTTTCAAAGAAAAGCTCATTTATAAAGAGGGTAATCCCTATAATGCCCTTGGAGAGAAACACCTTCAAACCAAGGTGCAAACAGGTGCCCCATGGTTCAAAATCTCGATAATGGTAAGGGAATATCTAAGGATTAAAATTCAGGTGATAATTTTCAAAGGAAACCTCCCAATTGGGTAAATTGCATAAAAGTCCAGAATGTACCTAAAATTGCATCACTTGCGCAAACAACATCCAAATTGAAACAAATTTGAAAGTTAGGCTCATTTTATGTTTTCAAATCACATCAAAAAGTTAGATTAAGGTTTATAGCACTTAATTATGTAAATTAAGCTTGTTTAATACATTTAATCAAGGTTTAGGACCTTGCACTTCTAGCACAAATTAATATACCATTGTTCTGATAAAGTGGTGATTTTGCATTTTAGATCCTTAAATAAGCTTTCACTGAGGTATTTGTGCATAAACCCTTATATTGGTACAATTAGTGAATAAATGTTCACTAAACCACTATAAATTCCACTAATTAAACATGAACGACATAAAGGATAGAAATGAAAGGGAAACTTGGGTAAAGGTTCACATGCAGATTACATCTAAGATTCATTATGTTACAACAATCCAACCCTTTATAAGGATTTCATCCTTGAAATCTCATGAAAAAAGAGAAGGGTGAGTACGTAACATTTCATCTCTCAACTCCCAAGTGGTTTCTTCCAGACCATGATATTTCCACAAAACTTTTACCAACTCAATCACTTTGTTCTTCAACTGCTTTACTCAAGAGTCAACGATCTTCACAGGTAGCTCTTCATAGGTCAGATTCTCATGTATCTCCAAAGGCTCAATAGCAAGCACATGAGAAGAGTCCTTCACATACTTCTTCAACATAGAGACATGGAACACATTATGAATCTTATCCTAGGAAGGTGGTAAAGCTAAGTGGTATGCACAATCTCCAACCTTATCTAAGATTTCAAATGGTCCAACATAGCGGGGACTCAACTTGCCTTTGACTTTAGATCTAGCAATAGAACGAATAGGCTTGATCTTCAAAAATGCATAGTCACCCACTAGGAAGTTAACATCAGACCTTTTCTTATTAGCATACATCTTCTGTTGGTCTTGAGCAGCTTTCATGCATTTCTTTATCAACTATACCTTTTCTGTCATCATTTGCATGTCATTGGTCTTCACTAGAGAACGTTCATCGACATCATCCCAATGCAAAGGTGAATGGCATGGTCTACCATAAAGAGCTTCAAAAGGTGGCATACCAATACTATCTTGCTAGCTATTGTTGTAAGCAAACTTAGCTAATGGCAGGTACTGATCCCATACACCACCCAATCCATCATACAAGCACGAAGAAAGTCCTCCATAATCTAAATTGTTCTCTCAGATTAACCATTAGTCTGTGGGTGGAAAGCAGTACTAAAATGCAAGTCAGTACCCATCTCATCCTAAATATGACCCCATAAATGAGAACTAAACTTTGGGTCACGATCAGAAACTATTACCTTAGGTACTCCATTCAGGCATATGATCCACTCAACATACAACTGAGCCATATTCACAACTTTGTAATTGGTTTTGAAAGGCAAGAAATAAGTAGATTTTGTAAGCCAATCAATAACCACCCAAACAACGTCATAACCTTTCTTGGACTTGGGGAAACCAATAACAAAGTCCATTGTGATCTTCCCCAACTTCCATTTTGGAATTTCAAGAGGGTGAAGAAGACCGCTTGGTCATTGATGTTCAATCTTGACTTGCTGATATGTCAAGCACTTCATGACGAACAGAGCTATATCATTCTTCATGTTCTTCCACCAAACGCTTCGTTGTAAGTCCTTGTACATTTTTGTTGTGCCAGGATGAATAGTGTACTTGGACCCATGCGCTTCACTCAGCACCTTCTGTTGGACAGCACCATCCACTCTAATAGAGAAGTCAGATTGTGGTTTCTTGGTCAAGGCCTTCATCTCTTCTATCTCAGAGCTTTCCAACTGTGCATCAATGACTTCTGAGATCCAAATCGATGTAACAGTCAAACTAACCATATGGACACACAACTTGTCTTCGTCCACTGAATTGATAGGTTGAGGTTAGTCACATATTCAAGATTTTCCCACACCGAACATCTCAGAGCAGCACAAATGGCATCCTTCTTGTGACTTAAAGCATCAGCTACGATGTTTGCCTTATCGGGATGGTAGGTGATGGTGAAGTCATAATCTTTGAGATATTCCATCCACCTTCATTGTCATAGATTCATATCCTTCTGTGTCAACAGGTACCTCAAGCTTTTATGGTCAGAGAAAACTTCAAACTTCACACCATAGAGATAGTGTCACCAAATTTTCATAGCATGAATGATGATGAGAAAACTTCAAACTTCTCACATGAATGCACGATGCGGGAGAGAAGAGAACCGGTTGACTCGGCAGTAGGAAGTCCAGAAAGCCCATCCGATCGCAAGGAGAAGCCAGCCTTGGTTGGAGCAGAGCCCCAGGCGGCGGCGGCAGTTCAAGAATGCTGACGCAGACCGGAAAATCAGGAGTTGCAGAGCTTCCTTGCTGCGGTTGGAATTGTCTTTGAGGTGGAGGATTCCTTGCCATGGTCTGATCCAACGACAGCGCTCCCCAGACCAACTGAGCGGTGGCTTTTGCTCGTGTAAGAAAGAACCAGAGCGAGAAAGAAGAAGAGGGAGAGCCCTGGACCGGCGGGATCAAACCCATTGAACCGGGTAGAGACGATGGGAACCAGTCGGCCTAATCCTAGCTATCAATAAGGATGCGCCTAGCCACATGGCGAGAAGCTATTGGCCGAAGAAGGTAAATATCTCAAAAATGTTCAGATCTTACAAAATTCATAGTAAATAGCTCGAATGTCTGAAAAATACAAATAAGGTACCAAAATTCTCATAAAAATACGTAGAACAACCTGGAACCTTTAGATCAGTCTTTTGATGCTTAAATATTAGTGATATTATGTAATATGTGTAATGCTTAGTTCTTGAGTAATAAATATCAAACGATGTTCTAAAATTATGAGATCATGTAAGTAAGTCCATAATCATGTTTAGACTGCATATGATGTTAGTTATGGTCATGTTGATGCACAAAAGCATATAATTTGATTAATATGTCTAATTAGGGCTAATAATACTAAATATGATGCAATTAATATATGCATGCTCAATAAATGATGAGATTTACAGAATAAATTCATATCTGTATCTGGAGGATAATATGTAGATCTGTGATCAGTTTTATACATGAAATCCATGTTATGTGAAGTTGACCCGTAATACATGGTTTAAAACCCTAATTTAGGTTAATGCATGTAACCTAAGGTTAATAGGTTCACATAATGATGGAAAACACGATTATCAGTTAATGAGTAAATAATCTGGAATATGACATCATTAAGATGATTCTAATACAAGAAATCAAGTAATAATGATGCGCATATCCTAATGAGATAAGAGAAACCCTAATGAACACGTTTAGGGTTAAGACGAGATATAATATGATGAGAACATGTTGATCGTATGTGATCTTGTCTTAATCAGGTTTAATAAAGTTATAGATGACATGAGGATATGTGGTGATTAGGATGTCTCTTTGGAAGGTACGCTATTACCTCTTACTTGGCTTATTATACAATATGCTTGTGTTATATGTGTAGTAGAATACTTGTCATATGGTATTGGATGAAGTGATTGTTCTTGTATGATATCTTGCCTGATTTTCCATACTTATGGCTATGAACACATGAAATATAAGATATCTGATCCATCATATGATAGCACTAAACTCTTAGGTAGTACAGTGCATTGATAAACATCAAAGCCCTAGGGGCAGATGTGACATCAAAGCCCTAGGGGCAGATGTACAATTTATATGACAAGGCCTAAAGACATCAAAGCCCTAGGGGCAGATGCACGAGATATATGATGGAAATAAGTTTAAAATATGTGTTATCTTTTGTTAATGAATATCTTTGTTCAAGTATATGTTTTTCTTATATTCTATAGTTACTGCCAAGTATTAGTTTTATCTTATTGCCAAGATATGATGAGAGGTAAATAAAAGACATGTAGGCGTACTCAGTACAATATTCATGAAATATTGTGCTGACGTGTACCGCATGTAATCTTTTGTTTAGGTTGTGGTTATGCTCTTGAAGATCCAGGATAGTGAGAGTTGTATGGCGAGTTGATGTTCAGGTGGACCTGTTGTCTTAAGATCATGTAGTTTAGTGGTAGTACATATATATGTATAGTTTGATGTTCAATATGTAATATCAAATGTTGTAACAATTCATGTTGTAATTATATGTTGAATGGTGAACATGTGTTGTATGGTTTTATTATTGTTCATGTACATGTGCTACTGATTGTTTCCTTCTGACTTCCTCTGATTTTCTTCTTCTTAGCCTTATGTGGGATGTTTAAATTGGGATTCTCACTGAGGTGAGGGTTTCAATTTGGACGTCACACATTAGATTAAGTTTTAGAAAATTCGGGGACGTCACAGGTGGTATCAGAGCATGAACAATAGCAAAGCCTGACATTTGCTCATTATGCAACTCAAACTAAAGAACTTTGAACTTAATAATCTTTTAGGGTTAGATTAGTCATCTTTTAGAGACAAGATCTGACCTAGCCTCTAGGTTAGCACCAAGATGTCTGAGAACTAGGTCTAGACTGGTGCTTGTTGAGTAGCAAGTCCTTAGATGTCGTTCTTTCCTTGTAGTGCAGTGGTATGGGACGTTGCACTACTTGTAAATGACGTGCATCAAGGGAAGAGAAACCCTAGACATATGGTGCTCGTTGTCTAGAGTAGCTACACTAGTCTACACCATGTTCTCACCCCTTTCCTTAGTTTTCATGACACTGTACTCTCTACTATGTGTGGGGCACTCGTTTTAGGATTTGGTTTTGGATTCCAATCGGATCGAACCTTGATAGTTTTCTTTGACGCTTGTTTTCTCAGAGAAAAACTATATAATATTTTATTATGTATATGTATTACAAAAATGTGTCCCCACACATGTACGAGTAGAAGGTGATCATGCAACCTAAGTGAAAGTGAATGACATCAGTCTAGAAGAGAGAGTAGTTCTAGATTAGATGTCTAGAGCCTTGTTGGAATATATGATAGATAGAATAGATGATATAAGTTTCGATGATATGATGTAAGTCTTACATAGATGACATAAGATGGTTTTGATGATATATGTTTGTCTTTGAGGACCCAAGTTCAGTTTTGAGGATTTGAGATAAGTTTTGATGATGCAAGTAACTAGGCTTCTATGAGATAAGATATGTTAAGTTGAGACAGGTTGAGAGTCAGCATGAGCCTCAATCTCTTTTACAAAGGAGGACCTCTAGTGTTAGGACCAGTTTTGGGGTTAGCTCAAGAGAGAGCAAGACCCACAGGGAGAAGGTCAGAGAACCTAGACTCCATGATATGAGAAATACAGAAAATATGTGATATGATATGTCCTAAACTAGAATACTCCTGAGTGATTGAGTTGAGTTGCTTTATGCATGATTCCTATAGTTATCTTGAACCCTAGATGTCCTTGGGAGGACCAAAACCTAGAGACAAAGAGAGGCTAGTTTTATCTGCATATATGAATATGGATATGAGTGCCTGCCATCTGGGTGAGGGAGAGAGCCCAAGACCCTAGATGAGGTAGCTATGTTAGTTTCTGTGAAGCCTCATGCTCGGGTTGGTGGTTTCCCACATAGGAATCTAGTGGTGTGTATATCAGAGGAAGAGAGAGTTGAGAAATAGTTTTCATGGGTATAGAGCTGATAAGAGTGTGTCATAGCATGTTTGGTTTGTGCTTATGTGGCTAGAGCTTGTAAAGCTATCACCAGTGCCAATGAGGTAGACCTGGTAACCTTAGATGAAAGAGGGAAGATAAAGTTTTTGCTTATGAGATACCCATAGAGTTGAGTTAGCTCAAAGAGTTTGAGCATGACAGTACCCTCATGATACGAGCTAGGAGAACCTCAATTGGACTAGATGAAGTTGATATATGTTTAATAAGCCACTCACATAAGTTTGTTTAGCACGACCATAATATAATATATGCAAGGATGCGTTCAAATCTCAAGATGTGATATGTAGACATGATGTGATGGAAACCTAGAGTTTCTTTCATAAATATCAATTCATGCATGGTTAAATATATACATGAATAATGATGATAATGCGATAATTGTTGGTTAATCTTTTGATGAAATCGCTAATAAATGTATCAATTTATTTCGAGTAATGAAATAAGATCATATGAATGAAACATGCTATAAGAGGTGTTAATCTGAGTGCTTAATAAATATGGAAGATATAGATTGACAGTTGGCACAACATAATGATTATAACACCTTGATATGCTCTAGATGAATAAAGTGGGTTAACTTTAGTTAACTCCCTCCTAAAAGACATATGTTAATGATGAACATGTTCTAACAATTAGCTCAATAATATGTTTATGACACCTTGATGTATGAGTTAATCTTCGTTAACTCCTTTAGAACATGGTAATATGATGTGGGAACCCTAATGTGTGGCTAAAGATAAGGAAGCAAATCTAACATATGAGATATGTAATGACATAACCTAAGCTTCTAAACCCTTGGTTGAGCCTTCTATGGAGTGAGGTTTCACCCTTGATGCTTTCGAAACCTCCTAATAGTGCTTTGGATACATGGTTCTAGGTAACCTTTACAGATATGTTACACATAGAATGGTGCCTACATGTGGATGAAGGCAAGAGAATGTTTTCCCTAGAAGTATGAGTATGGATTAATTTCGAGGATGAAATTTCTTTTAAGATGTATATGATGTGACAAAGTGGTTTCTGGCTTAATTCTGAGGACGGAATTTCTTTTAAGGTGGGTAGGATGTGATAGAATGAATTTTTGATGTTCTTGAATACCCTTTTGGATAAACATGCTCACGGATTTGAGTGTTGCATCAAATATGCGTAGAATGCATCTTAAGTTATGATAAACTATGGTTGAACCTTCATAATATTTTGATGTTTCTAGGTTGAGATCTATAAATTGGAATATGGTAACATAATTGGCATATCGATATAAATAGAGTTGAGTTCGTTAATGTTTTAGCATAAGTGTGACAATATATCTCATGATACCCTTGTCTACGGTGGACCTGGGTCATAATTGGATGGGTGACATGGAGAGATCAAGTCCATTGGATGTGGATTAATTAGACATTTAGTGCCTCGTTCCTCTACCTCTTATCAAGATGGGGTCGTGGGACATTTAGTGGCTATGGAGTCTAAATGATCCCACGTCGTGAGTGGTGGCCTGAGGAAGAAAAGGGAGTGGGTGGTTGCTTTGGCCTTTCCGAGACCTACAGACCGAAACACCTGACCACTCAAGGTTGCTTCACCATCATCTGAGTATGTATAGAGACCACGACGCATCCCAGCGCGAGGTGGTGTTGATAGACGTCGAGCCCAGTTTTTGGGTGAAGTCGACAGAGGGTAGTCGAAGAGCTTCGAGAGAGATGGCGAGGATATACGGTGAGAAGGAGTCTCGATGGCATTCATGAAACAGATGTAGATGAAGGGGAGCAGAGCAGTACTGATCCCTCACCGGAGACCAGCCTCACTGCGGCAATCAGTCGACAAGATTTTGTGAGATGTGAGGAACGGATCAGGGTTGTGCTTTTCCACTTAGGCACAGAGAAGCCCAATGGTGGCGGCTTCTGTTAATAGACCTAGCACACACGAAGGGCATCGAGCGAGGAGAACTGGCGAGGAGGAGCAGACGTCGTCTAGTATCTCATCGGCACTCCAGTCCAGCAACCAGGCTTGCATAGGCAGACGGAGGGGGAACCAGTGGCAAGGCTCGATGGCTGCGGCTTCACAGACCTCACGTCGGCGTCGCACAGATCAAGTTCACGTGAGGTGGGAGACCGGGCAATTGAGAGGTTGTTTTCCGGCGGCAACCACCACCGAGGACTTGCCCACACCGGTGCCAGCATGGAGTTTAGAGCAACGACGACGCTGAAGCAAGGGGCCGCTCACATGAATGCACGATGCGGGAGAGAAGAGAACCGGTTGACTCGGCAGTAGGAAGTCCGGAAAGCCCATCCGATCGCAAGGAGAAGCCAGCCTTGGTTGGAGCATAGCCCCAGGCGGCGGCGGCAGTTCAAGAATGCTGACACAGACCGGAAAATCAGGAGTTGCAGAGCTTCCTTGCTGCGGTTGGAATTGGCTTTGAGGTGGAGGATTCCTTGCCGTGGTCTAATCCAATGACAGCGCTCCCCAGACCAACTGAGCGGCGGCTTTTGCTCGTGCAAGAAAGAACCAGAGCGAGAAAGAAGAAGAGGGAGAGCCCTGGACCGGCGGGATCAAACCCATTGAACTGGGTAGAGACCAAGGGAACCAGTCGGCCTAATCCTAGCTATCAATAAGGATGCGCCTAGCCACATGGCGAGAAGCTATTGGCCAAAGAAGGTAAATATCTCAAAAATGTTCAGATCTTACAAAATTCATAGTAAATAGCTCGAATGTCTGAAAAATACAAATAAGGTACCAAAATTCTCATAAAAATACGTAGAACAACCTGGAACCTTTAGATCAGTCTTTTGATGCTTAAATATTAGTGATATTATGTAATATGTGTAATGCTTAGTTCTTGAGTAATAAATATCAAACGATGTTCTAAAATTATGAGATCATGTAAGTAAGTCCATAATCATGTTTAGACTGCATATGATGTTAGTTATGGTCATGTTGATGCACGAAAGCATATAATTTGATTAATATGTCTAATTAGGGCTAATAATACTAAATATGATGCAATTAATATATGCATGCTCAATAAATGATGAGATTTACAAAATAAATTCATATATGTATCTGGAGGATAATATGTAGATATGTGATCAGTTTTATACATGAAATCCATGTTATGTGAAGTTGACCCGTAATACATGGTTTAAAACCCTAATTTAGGTTAATGCATGTAACCTGAGGTTAATAGGTTCACATAATGATGGAAAACACGATTATCAGTTAATGAGTAAATAATCTGGAATATGACATCATTAAGATGATTCTAATACAAGAGATCAAGTAATAATGATGTGCATATCCTAATGAGATAAGAGAAACCCTAATGAACACGTTTAGGGTTAAGACGAGATATAATATGATGAGAACCTGTTGATCGTATGTGATCATGTCTTAATCAGGTTTAATAAAGTTATAGATGACATGAGGATATGTGGTGATTAGGATGTCTCTTTGGGAGGTACGCTATTACCTCTTACTTGGCTTATTATACAATATGCTTGTGTTATATGTGTAGTAGAATACTTGGCATATGGTATTGGATGAAGTGATTGTTCTTGTATGATATCTTGCCTGATTTTCCATACTTATGGCTATGAACACATGAAATATAAGATATCTGATCCATCATATGATAGCACTAAACTCTTCGGTAGTACAGTGCATTGATAAAGATCAAAGCCCTAGGGGAAGATGTGACATCAAAGCCCTAGGGGTAGATGTACAATTTATATGACCAGGCCTAAAGACATCAAAGCCGTAGGGGCAGATGCACGAGATATATGATGGAAATAAGTTTAAAATCTGTGTTCTCATTTGTTAATGAATATCTTTGTTCAAGTATATGTTTTTCTTATATTCTTATGTTACTGCCAAGTATTAGTTTTATCTTATTGCCAAGATATGATGAGAGGTAAATAAAAGACACGTAGGCGTACTCAGTACAATATTCATGAAATATTGTGCTGACGTGTACCGCATGTAATCTTTTGTTTAGGTTGTGGTTATGCTCTTGAAGATCCAGGATAGTGAGAGTTGTATGGCGAGCTGATGTTCAGGTGGACCTATTGTCTTAAGATCCTGTAGTTTAGTGGTAGTACATGTATATGTATAGTTTGATGTTCAATATGTAATATCAAATGTTGTAACAATTCATGTTGTAATTATATGTTGAATGGTGAACATGTGTTGTATGGTTTTATTATTGTTCATGTACATGTGCTATTGATTGTTTCCTACTGACTTCCTCTGATTTTCTTCTTCTTAGCCTTATGTGGGATGTTTAAATTGGGATTCTCGCTGAGGTGAGGGTTTCAATTTGGATGTCACACATTAGATTAAGTTTTAGAAAATCCGGGGATGTCACAGTAGGCACCCTCTTTTACCTTGGGACAACAACTTCATGGACAAACATAGAAGAAATGATTATCTAAGCTAGAGGAAAGAGAAGGAGAGGATTGCTTCTTGGATTGGGAGGTGGGAAGGGGTAGGCATGGCTTTATAAAGAAGGGGGCAAGCATGAGGTGTCTATGTGACTGTCCATGTGTCTTTAGGCTAAGACTTCATGGATATGCAAGAGGACAACTCATAGAGACTTCTTGTGTATCCAAGGTTGGTCCTAAAAGCCCATGGAGGCTTCTAGGTCATCGCCACCATCCTCCAATCAAAGAAATAACCCCATTGGTTGATAGCTTTCAAAGATAAGCTCATTTATAAAGAGGGTAATCCCTATAATGCCCTTGGAGAGAAACACCTTCAAACCAAGGTGCAGCCGAGTGCCCCATGGTTCAAAATCTCAAGAATTGTAAGGGAATATCTAAGAATTAAAATTCAGGTGATGATTTGCAAAGAAAACCTCCCAATTGGGTAAATTGCATAAAAGTCCACAATGTACCTAAAATTGCATAACTTGCACAAACCACATTTAAATCGAACCAAATTTGAAACTTAGGATAATTTTATGTTTTCAAATCACATAAAAAGTTATGTTAAGGTTAGAGCACTTAATTATGGAAATTAAGCTTGTTTAATATATTTAATCAAGGTTTAGGACCTTGCACTTCTAGCACAAATTAATATACCATTGTTCTGCTAAAGTGGTGATTTTGCATTTTAGATCCTTAAATAAGCTTTCACTGAGGTACTTGTGCATAAACCATTATATTGGTACAATCAGTGAATAAATGTTCACTAAACCACTATAAATTCCACTAATTAAACATGAATGACATAAAGGATGGAAATGAAAGGGAAACTTGGGAAAAGGTTTACATGGAGATTACATCTAAGATTCATTATGTTACAAGGTGTACATCTCTTGATGTACTTTGTCTCTCAATTTGAACATTGCTCCGTGCTCCTTAGCTGTAAATGCTTGACTTTTGTTCACATAAGTAGAGTCAAGCCCTTTGTTTGTTTTAGTGTTTCTAGTCATGTTCATGACTACTCTGGTCTGTGGCTTTTCTTGCACATCTACTTTCTTCTTTTTGGATCTTTGTGTATCCAGTCCTAATCTGGTTTGCTTCTACTTCCATTTTTTCTTTTTTTTTTCATTTAAATGGCAGGTACTCTGATGTACTAGTATCCTGAGTATGTTGTGACTCCTCTTCATGTTCATGGAATTTTTTCCCCAACAATATCTCATAGTGTTCCTTTTGCAACAACATTTGAATACTTTTCTTCGTTGTAGGTCAAGATGCATTTCCAGGAATGCATCAATTTCATGGATGGCTTCTTCTAATCCTTTTAGTGAGGTACTCTTCCTATATAGGGAGTCAAAAGTTGTTGACGACATTCTCTGGTCTGCGTGGAGTTCAACTCATTAGTACAAGTAGATTCGTTCTCCCCAACCATGAAACCATGGAATAGGAGATAGGAGATTAGTTCTCCTCAACCATGAAACCATATCAGATGATACCATCAGTGACATGAAGAAATCATGTACTTCTATTGTCACTTGTTCCATTGATATGTCAATGACCAAAGAGAAAAAGAAGATACCAGCGATCATTGAGAGAGAGCAAATTTCAGTGACCAAAGGTGTAGCATCGGTTGAAAAAATACTAGTGATCGAGAGAAAAAGGAAGAAAATAAAAAGGGTTTGATTATGAAATACCTATGGTAGGATCCTAATGCCTTCAGCGGTGATAGAGGATTTGGAGCCCTCAGTGACTGTAAAAAGTGTGTTCTGCTTCTATTTGGGAACAAAGAGTGTTGAGGGAGATCATGGGTGGGTATGCGACCGCATGCACGGTGGTGAGAAACCAGGGTTAGAAGCCCTAACATGATTGTGTGAGAAGCGGATGTGGCGGGTGAACCGTCGGCACAAAAGGTGAACATGTCGAAAGAAAAGTGGGTTGTAGAGATGTATGATGGGAACGAAACTAGCGCTATCATGAGGAAGTAGCAATTAGAGTTTACATGCCATCATAGGAGGGTGAAAGGGGAAAAGTGAGAGCTCTATGG
The DNA here is from genome assembly GCA_963693085.1 of Alisma plantago-aquatica. Taxonomy (NCBI): domain Eukaryota; kingdom Viridiplantae; phylum Streptophyta; class Magnoliopsida; order Alismatales; family Alismataceae; genus Alisma; species Alisma plantago-aquatica. The sequence continues at coordinate 644,340,731 of OY856410.1, forward strand.
TGGTTGAGGTGTTGTCGAACGGTCTCGATTAGCATCGGTGACAACAAAAGTAGGGTCACCGTTGACTGAGGTTTGTTCTTCTTTTGGAGGCATCTTATCTGCTCTCTCTGCGATGTGCAAGGGATTCACTGCAGGTGTCAAAGGTGGGAAGGGGAGAGATTGCTAAAGAGAAAAGGTTATATATCTTTGGTGGAAGAACCTAGTGGTCAATAGGATTTCTATTCTTAAGTGGTCAAAGGGGATGCTTATCCTATGTTGTTACTGAGATAGAAAATGTATGTCCGAACCTCAATGATCGAAGAGGCATGTATGATCTCATGTGGTCATTGGTGCTAAAAGATTTCAAGAAGTCGCTAATGACCTAAAGTCCCAACGGTCACTGAAACTCAAGTCTTATGTGGTCGCTGAGATTTTCCATATTCTCTGTGACCATTTAGACTCCCCAGTCATCAGCAATTGATGAAAGCATGTTATTTAAAATTATTATGTACACCTACCAAGAAACTAATCAATTAAGGATAGATGTCTAAAATTCAATATTAAAAATCTTAGAGAGATGTGTCTAAAGAAAGGAAACATGTGAGGGAAACCTTAGTTATGATTTGCAGTAAACTAGATAGGTATTTTGTGAAATAAGGGATTAAGGTTAAAGATAGGAATAAAAAATATTAGCATTGTCCAAAAATAGAAAGGAAAGACTTTGGAAAGGAAATTATCAAAAGTGATTTGGTTCCCTCCCAAGAAGCGCTAATTTATAGTCTTTAGCTTGACTCTCTATCTTGGTTGTTCATGGCCCCTCAGAAGGTGTGGATTGGGGATCTTCTAAGTGTAGTTCTGGTCTCCTCACAAAAGCTTCATCTTCATAATATCTCTTTATCCTGTGACCATTCACTTTGAAAGTGTCAGTCTTGTCACTAGTTCTTTCCATCATTCCAAATGGATAAATCTTCACAATAGAAAAGGGTCTAGACCACCTAGACCTTAGCTTATTGGGAAACAACTGGATACTGGAATTAAACAGAAGGACCTTATCTCCTTTAGACACATCCTTGAATTTTAGGGGGAGGCATCATGCCACACCTTGGTCCTTTGTTTATAAATGTAGGGATTTTCATATGCATGAATCCTTAGTTCTTCCAGTTCTTATAGCTACAAGAATCTCTTCTTTCCAGCTAATCGAGGGTCCACATTCAGGAACTCTATGGCCCAAAAGGCCTTGTGCTCTAGATCAACTGGTAAATGGCATGATTTCTCATAAATAATCCAGAAGGGTGTAGTCCCTATTGGTGTTTTGTAAGCTATGAGGTAGGCCCATAGCCCATCATTAAGTTTCATAGACCATTATTGTTATGACCCATTTTAAAGTTAACCAGTAAGTATCATGATTAGTGCATAATTAAGGTGATTTAGGTTCAGTTAAATGCCGAGATGCAATTAGTTATTTGATCAAGTGAGATAGTCAAATTAGCATGATTATTCGCTTTGAGATTGTAGGGGATTCCGTGCTTGGCATTTTGCAAAAGAAATCGCCATAAACGGACATTCGAGGCGGGAGTTATGGCATTTATAAGAATTCTGGACCTAAGATGTAATTTTTCCAAATCCGGGTTATAAACCCTTTCCTTCTTCCTTTATTTCTTCTCTAGCTCATCCAACAGCAGCTTCAGCCACCCATCTAGGGTGCCAACCCATAGCTGCAGCAGCAGCTTCATCCGCCAAGGAAGAAGAAGGTCACGTCGCGACCTAGAGCTTGAGAGAGAGAGAGCTATGCCAACCTCCTTTCTCCTTCCTTTACTTTCCCTCCCCAACTTCACCTCAGCTACGCCCTAGGACGGTGCCCCTAGCAGGGCTGCGGCCAACAGAAAGCCATGGCTGATGGCCAGCTACTGTGGCCGGCCAAGGGCCCTCTTGGGCACACAAAGCTACAAGGGGAGCTTGCCATGGAGCTCGGTCATGGATCCAGAGCAAAATCCGTAGCCCTAGCCACGACCAGCAAACCATCCGAGCTCCTCCTTCAACCTGTATGTGAGAGGAACGACTGCTTGCAGTAGCAGGTCCGAACCAGGACCATTCTGAGCAAAGAACAACATCAAATCAACCGCTTTGAGTTCGTCCTTGAGATCCAAACCGGATTCCGCTGCTTCCTGTCCCCAATCAGCACCCAGATTGAATGGCATTCAAGCCAGATTGAACGGCGTTCAAGCCAGTTGAACGGCATTCAAATCAGTTGAACGGGGTGCAAAGTTGCAGAAAATCAAGACAGAAGTGCACTGAAGGTGCACGGCGTACAGCCCAGGTGTACGGCGTGCATGCTGCTGTAAAGGGCAGGATTAGGCGTGGTTGTGGACGTTTTTCGGTGTATACGAACACACCGAAGTGGGTGAGTAGTATTTCATTCATTTATCACCATCAAACTCGATTTCATTGTATATATTGCTTTAGTATAATTAGAGTAACTTCTAAACAGTATAAATGAGATTAAAGAAATGTGTTTAATTCTATAGAGCCTAAATTACTTAGTGTAACTGAAGAAAATAGCGAATGTTGTCTGTACTGATACTGCTGTGAATATGTTGAGCTCTAAATGAATGTCTGTTGTTATGACAAGTTTAGAATGATGTAGAATTATGTATAAAGTTGAATGAGATAGAAGCGTTCTTAAATATACTCAGTGTGCAATTAAGATTGAGTTATGGCAATTTATATTTACTTCTTAAATAATGATGATAGACTTAGGTGCCCTAACACCGTAGAACCCCTTTGAGAGGTCTGCACCTTAGGGGTGAAACTCGTGTCCAACATCAACCGGTTGAGTAATTCTGGTGGCACGAGGGTTGATAGACAGTGTCCAACACCAACCGATTGAGTAATTTCGGTGGCACTGGGGTAAAATAATAAATAAAGTAAAGGGTTATCCAACACCAACCGGTTGAGTAATTCTGGTGGTAACCCAGTGTTGACTCCGTGCGCCTGTGTGCTCAGGTTAGAGGAGGAGTCCAGAGCACTCATGGTCAGTGCAGAGGAGGCCAAAGAGCCTGTGGGTCCTGTAGCAGACCAGGACGAGAAGTTAGACTTAGCATTTCCCGAGTGTGTCACTAAGTCTTGTATGGTGAGATCGTAGTTCGCTATAGATCTTTGTATGCAGAGTACACTGCATATGATTAGGGCATAATAATATAAATATGTAATCATATAAGATCACAATAAATTTAATATGTTAAGAGTTTAGACCTTTTGTGTTAATTCTCAATAACTGTTTATTTGTTTAAGATATTTGTTGTTGTATAAAAATGTGATTATTATCTGTAAATATGCTATGCCAATAGAACTGCCCTGCTTAGTACTGCACTTATGCTTTATTTAAATTTTATATATCTGATGAGTTGTTTAGTGATAGATAAATGAAAAACTATTCACTGAGCGAGTAGGCTCACTCCTCTACTCAAACATTTTCAGGTCAGCGACAGTTCCAGGAATCTGAAAGATCTTACCACCCTAGTCAGTAGAAGGTATATGTAGTTAGTTAGATAATGGTCTCTTAGTCCTTTCCCCTCGATCCTTGGTACATGGTGTGGGTGCGAGAGAGTATGTATGGCGAATGTGTAAAAAAATGTAAATTAACTGTTATGTTTTACTTTCTGTTAAACAATGTTACATGTTGTAAACTCTGTTTATGTTCTCTAGCCAGTTTAATTGAATGCTTCCACAATAGTTTATTACGTTTTATTTTACAGCAATAATCCGGATATCATTACAAGGTTTTAAAGAGAAAAAGTTCTCAGTGATTTGTTTATGTGATAATCCCTCCGTCGTGCCCTAATCTCGTGATTAGTGGTTAGTGTGAGATCGGGGTGTGACGTCTTGGTATCAGAGCATAGGTTGAGTACATGGTTACTCTAAGTCAAGGTCAGGGGACGACAAGAGACCAATAGGATTAGGACTTAAGTGTCTTCCTTCTAACTGCAATTTTCTAACAGGAAGTGTTCTATTATACTATTGCAGATGGCAGAAAGAGGACGTGGTCACGAGAACCAAGTAAAGAGTTTATGTTGAATCGTCAGGGATCATTAGGGTCGAAAGATAGAGTTATAAGTGAGAAAAATAAGAAGTGATATGTCTTTAGCTCTGGGAGGTCTGAGTGTTTAGATACCATGGCCAGGTGTCTGAATACTTAGATTGACCAGTATCAAGCTACTCTGTCCATTCTTCTCTGGATGCCCTGGTCTGGTATGCAGAGGAAGGATGGGCTAGAGAGAAACCCTAGAAATCATAGGGTTAAGAAATTGGAAATTTATGTAGGAGTAAAAGATTAAACATATAATGTGATACAACTCTTGTTTTATATTGTTTATTTGATTGAAAATCACTAGAAATGCTCTTATATGCATGAATTTAGATTTTCATTTTGTAAAGTAAATGTGATTCTTTTATATTGTTGTGTGTCATAAAGTGGTTTATTTATTGTTTATATTCCTTGTATTAAGTAGACCAGAAGTTATGTTTAAATCAGTTTGCCTTAAGTGGATATTCTTTCCGCATGTTTGAGATTAATAGGGGTTGGTTAATCCCGAGTAGCTCTTGGCTTCAGGACTACAGGTTCGGCCTGGTCTAGATGGCAGGATGCGTTACTGAGATCTAATGACTTCTATTAACAGTATAATAAGAATAGACTCTGGATAATTTAGACTCGCATCATAGTAAGAATGTATATACACTAAGATGTTGAGATATAAGGGAAAGATTAGAACAACTAAGAATCAGTTGAAACCTTATATGGGCAATCCTTAATTGGAAATAAAGGAACACGTCGTAAGGTTCAGATTAAGTTTAATGATTAGTATTATATGATTTCTAAATATGAGAATATGGAAAAGATATGAGAATAGTATGTAAGGGCTAAGATAGTTAGAATCAACCATGGAATTGATCAGGTAATAAAGTAAAATACTTTTATGTACTTCAAAACAAAGGGAAAATAGAAGAAAAGAGTTAAGTATACAATAAGTACATAGAAATAAGGAGCCTTATGTAAATCATAAGACCAAGGCAAGAAACTTAGTTGAATCAAAAGAAATGTTAGAAATAATGACCTTGATTAAGGAATGAGGATTACATGACATAATTGAGAATATGGAATATATATCTTTATTATAAAGTTTAATACATTCATACATACTACCTGTGGATTCTAAGTCTCTATAGACTAACAAACTAGTTCCTAAAATAGAGAATAAATGCGTAATTTTGAAAAATGAATGCATCATATATGATACATAGATACCATGGTAGAGACGTTTAAGTGAATGAAACAATGACACACAATATGATGATGAAACCCTAGCAGGGTAAATTGAGAATGTAACTTATCTGGATGTTCAAGTAAGAGGAAGGAAATTCCAGTGATAAGATAAGGAAGACTTGAGTAAAACTTATGAGATCTAAAGTTTGATTTCAAACTAAGGAAGGAAAGTCACATCACAATAATGCTATGTTACTGATAAGGACCAAACCCTAGAATGTTTAGAGTTGAAGTAGTTCAAGGGATGTCGCTAGTGATTTGACCTTGAATACTAGCATCTCTATAAAACAGAATCATGAGATTTGCACTATGAAAGGTAAGCTAGCACTAATAAAATCCAGGGTTTAAAGGTAGTTAATCTGAAAGGTAGATAAACAATATGAAAATGATTCAGAGAAAAGAGTAAGATACAAATTTGAAATGTAACAAATGTGTTTGTAACAAAAGGAGAAATACAATATAAGTGAAGTGCGATATGAAATAAATTCTTACAGTAATAATAAGAATGAGGAATAATCTATTCTTACCTTGTGTGTTTCAATTTTTGGGATATTTATTCTATATGATCAAAATGAGAAGGATAAGTAACAAGAAGTAAGTAGCATAGAATGAGGAGAATTACTCGTCACATGATCTGGAATTAGTTGTTGTAGTTCATGCTCATAAGACATGACGTTACTATCTTTATGGTGAGGTGTGCCAGGTGTTTATAGATCATAAGAGCTTGAAATATATCTTTACCCAGAAGGATCTGAATCTTAGACAACGGAGATGATTAGAATTGATTAAGGATTATGATATAATGATAGATTATCATCCTGGAAAAGTGAATGTGGTAGCAGATGCCCTCAGCAGGAAGTCAAGTTCAACAATTGATGCATTCTCTATGGCATGTTTCAAGAGAGACCTGCTAGTAGAAATGCGGAAGTTGAACATAGACTTTGGGGTGACAGAACAAAGTGGTTTGATTGCATAGATGCAAGTCAAGCCTACTTTTTATGATTAAATTAAAGAACTTTAGTAGAGTGACAGTGGGTTGCAGCAGATCGTACATGACATGACAGGGGAAAAGACCAAAGTTTAGGTTTTCAGATGATGGTGTGTTGTATTAGCATGAGATGTTGTGTACCTCGAGACAGTGATTTGAAAGAAAAGATTCTTGAGGAAGCACATGCATCGATGTACGCTATGCATCCACGTAACACTAAGGTGTACATGAATCTCAAGGAGTTGTACTGGTCGTCAGGTATGAAAAGGATGTAGCTGAGTACGTGGCTAGATGTAGTGTGTGCCAGCAGGTTAAGGCTGAGCATCAGAAACCTGTAGGTACCTTGCAATCTCTTCCTATACCAAAGTGGAAGTGGGAACATACCACAATGGATTTTGTGATAGGGTTGTCCAGGACACCTAAAGGTTGTGACTCGATATGGTGATTGTGGATAGACTGACTAAGTCTGCTCACTTTCTTCATGTTAAGTCAACTTTGATGTCCTAAAGTTGGTTAAGATATACGTGGATAAGATAGTCAGGTTGCATGGTATTCCAGTTTCAATTATATCAGGTAGGGATCCTAAGTTCACATCCAGGTTTTTGAAATCAGTGGACAAAAGTTGAGATTCGGTACAGCTTTTCACCCGCAGACGGATGGTCAGTCTGAGAGAACCATTCAGACTCTTGAGGACATGTTGAGAGCATGTGTTTTGCTTTTCAGTGGAAGTTGGGAAGAACATTTAAGCCTTATAGAGTTTGCATACAACAATAGTCACCATTCCAGTCTTGGTTTGGCCCCGTATGAAGCTCTGTATGGTAGAAAGTGTAGATTGGACCAGTGAATTTACATAGTTCATCGAAACCCAAATTGCTTAGTGTGAATGTTGAGTTTAGAAATACACGACTGATAATGGTACGGTTTGGGTATAAACCCAGACAATACAGATTTTGTAAATCATCAGGTGCATGATTTCAAGAAAGTACGATAGCATTAAAATATGCAAATAAACCTAGTTGTATGCTTCCTGTTATGTTAATGTGTGTGACTTAACATTTACATGAATTGGCACATTTCTCTGAGATATTACTAGAAATTCTCAAGTATTATTAATTATTTGTGTTATGATACATAAGCAACTCTTAATTGAGTTATGTGATGCACAAACCAGGATTTGGGTTAATGTGCACGTTCTTCGAGAAATTTCAGATAATTGATAAATATTACAGATGATTTCTTATATGTGAAGTAAATTACTCTTATTGGTGTAATAAGATGTTCAATTGCATGAATTCAGTATGTATGTGCCAAAATTGATATGAGTTTGGGATATTTATGAATTTTAAATCTGCCTGCATGCATGATATAAGGATTACTCAGTAATTACAATGATTTTGAATATACTGCTCTGCCAGTTCTAGAATGATATCGTATTGTGATTTGAACTGCAATCAAATAGATGAAATAACTGAAACCCTAAGGATAGGGTGTTGCCATGTGACTAGTGAATGAGGTAACCCCTAAGGATAGGGTGTTGCTATATGATAAGTGAATGAGGTAACTGAAACCCTAAGGATAGGGTGTACAATGAATCAAGTATTTTGATATCAAAATTCTCAGTATGAGATGTGGTGATGTTTAACAGTTCAATTGCATGATTTTTAGTATAAAGTGCCAAATTGACATGCATTCTGTTTATTTAAGAATTTTAGTTTTTTGCATGTATAGTATGATAATTTCTCAGTAATTACCATAATTTGAGTTACTGTTATAACAGTTCTAGAAAGACAATGTATTGTGGTTTGATCTGGAATTAGATCAGATGTGTCCTATGTTGAGGGACCAATACAGATAGTTGATCAGAGGATCAAGAAACTCAAGAATCGTGAGATACCATTAGTGAAAGTTCTGTGGAGAAATCATAACCTAGAGGAAGCTACGTGGGAGCACGAGTCAGAGATGTGTAACAAGTTTCCTTTTCTCTTTTAGGAATTTTGGGATGAAATTCTTATAAGGGAGGGAGATTGTTATGACCCGTTTTAACCAGTAAGTATCATGATTAGTGCATAATTAAGGTGATTTAGGTTCAGTTAAATGCCGAGATGCAATTAGTTATTTGATCAAGTGAGACAGTCAAATTAGCATGATTATTTGCTTTGAGATTGTAGGGGATTCCGTGCTTGGCATTTTGCAAAAGAAATTGCCATAAACGGACATTCGAGGCGGGAGTTATGGCATTTATAAGAATTCTGGACCTAAGATGTAATTTTTCCAAATCCGGGTTATAAACCCTTTCCTTTTTCTTTTATTTCCTATTCTCTCTTATCTCTTCTTCTTCCCGATGGAACAAGGCTACGCAGCAGCGCCCAGGCGCAGGTCGACCGACCTGCGATTGAGGTCGAGAAGGCGACCGTTTTGGCACCCGTTGGCTTCGATTCAGCATGCCTACACCCCCGCCATCTTTCCTTTCTTCTCCTTCTTCCTTTATTTCTTCTCTAGCTCATCCAACAGCAGCTTCAGCCACCCATCTAGGGCGCCGACCCATAGCTGCAGCAGCACCTTCATCCGCCAAGGAAGAAGAAGGTCGCGGCGCGACCTAGAGCTTGAGAGAGAAAGCTATGCCAACCTCCTTTCTCCTTCCTTTACTTTCCCTCCCCAACTTCACCTCAGCTACGCCCTAGGACGGCGCCCCTAGAAGGGCTGCGGCCAACAGAAAGCCATGGCCGATGGCCAGCTACTGCGGCCGGCCAAGGGCCCTCTTGGGCGCACAAAGCTACAAGGGGAGCTTGCCATGGAGCTCGGTCATGGATCCAGAGCAAAATCCGTAGCCCTAGCCACGACCAGCAAACCATCCGAGCTCCTCCTTCAACCTGTATGTGAGAGGAACGGCTGCTTGCAGCAGCAGGTCCGAACCAGGACCATTCTGAGAAAAGAACAACATCAAATCAACCGCTTTGAGTTCGTCCTTGAGATCCAAACTGGATCCCGCTGCTTCCTGTCCCCAATCAGCACCCAGATTGAACGGCGTTCAAGCCATTTGAACGACATTCAAATCAGTTGAACGGGGTGCAAAGTTGTAGAAAATCAGGACAGAAGTGCACTAAAGGTGCACGGCGTACAGCCCAGGTGCACGGCGTGCACGCTGCTGTAAAGGGCAGGATTAGGCGTGGTTGTGGACGTTTTTCGGTGTATACGAACACATCAAAGTGGGTGAGTAGTATTTCATTCATTTATCACCATCGAACTCGATTTCATTGTATATACTGTTTCAGTATAATTAGAGTAACTTCTAAACAGTATAAATGAGATTAAAGAAATGTGTTTAATTCTATAGAGCCTAAATTACTTAGTGTAACTGAAGAAAATAGCGAATGTTGTCTGTACTGATACTGCTGTGAATATGTTGAGCTCTAAATGAATGTCTGTTGTTATGACAAGTTTAGAATGATGTGGAATTATGTATAAAGTTGAATGAGATAGAAGTGTTCTTAAATACACTCAGTGTGCAATTAAGATTGAGTTATGACAATTTATATTTACTGCTTAAATAATGATGATAGACTTAGGTGCCCTAACACCGTAGAACCCCTTTGAGAGGTCTGCACCTTAGGGGTGAAACTCATGTCCAACATCAACCGGTTGAGTAATTCTGGTGGCATGAGGGTTGATAGACAGTGTCCAACACCAACCGATTGAGTAATTTCGGTGGCACTGGGGTAAAATAATAAATAAAGTAAAGGGTTATCCAACACCAACCGGTTGAGTAATTCTGGTGGTAACCCAGTGTTGACTCCCTGCGCCTGTGTGCTCAGGTTAGAGGAGGAGTCCAGAGCACTCATGGTGAGTGCAGAGGAGGCCAGAGAGCCTGTGGGTCCTGTAGCAGACCAGGACGAGAAGTTAGACTTAGCAGATCGTAGTTCCAGGAATATGAAAGATCTTACCACCCTAGTCAGTAGAAGGTATATGTAGTTAGTTAGATAGTGGTCTCTTAGTCCTTTCCCCTCGGTCCTTGGGACATGGTGTGGGTGCGAGAGAGTATGTATGGTGAATGTGTAAAAAAATGTAAATTAACTGTTATGTTTTACTTTCTATTAAACAATGTTACATGTTGTAAACTCTGTTTATGTTCTCTAGCCAGTTTAATTGAATGCTTCCACAATAGTTTATTATGTTTTAGTTTACAGCAATAATCTGGATATCATTACGGGTGCCAAAACGGTCGCCCTCTCGACCTCAATCGCAGGTCGGTCGACCTGCGCCTGGGCGCCGCTGCGCAGCCCTATTCCATCGGGAAGAAGAAGAGATAAGCGAGAATAGGAAATAAAAGAAAAAGGAAAGGGTTTATAACCCGGATTTGGAAAAATTACATCTTAGGTCCAGAATTCTTATAAATGCCATAACTCCCGCCTCGAATGTCCGTTTATGGTGATTTCCTTTGCAAAATGCCAAGCATGGAATCCCCTACAATCTCAAAGCGAATAATCATGCTAATTTGACTGTCTCACTTGATCAAATAACTAATTACATCTCGGCATTTAACTAAACCTAAATCACCTTAATCATGCACTAATCATGATACTTACTGGTTAACTTTAAAACGGGTCATAACAATTATTTTCTTGTTTTGCTGACTATTTTCTCAAGTATATGCTTTATCTGCCAATTGGAAACCTCCACTTGCCCTAAAGTCTGAGGGTGATATGCCACTGCTACTTTGTGTTTTTCTCCATATTTATTCAACAAGGCTTCAAATTGCCTTTCCCCAAAGTGGGATCCCCCATCACTAATGACGATGTGTTGGACTCCAAACCTTGGGAAGATAGTTTTCTCAAAAAGCCCGATAGCATATTTGGAGTCACAAGTAGGGGTTGATACTACTGCCACCGCACTTGGAGACATAATCAACAATTACTAGAATGTATTATTTTCTATTTGAAGATAGAATTGGTCCAAAATAATCTATTCCCCAAACATCAAAAATTTCCACTTCAATCCAATTCTCCATAAGCATCTTTTTTGTTTGATAAAGGATGGAGGGGCCTATGATTGGGACCCCCTATCGTCTATAAAACTAGGATGCATCAGCCAAAGCTAGGTTCACAAAGTATGAAGGAAATGACTGGAAAAAGGAAAACCTATCTACTTGTCCCCTTCGTGCCATGGTGGCAACTTCATGGGCAAGTTTGTTACATGAGCGGCTAATGTAAGAAAAACTGCAAAAAGAGAAACAGTACTTCAGATTCCTCATGTCATCAACAAGGATCCCCATGTAGTCTCTCTGTGTAGAAGAGTCGTTGCATGCTTGTACAACTTCAAGGGAGTCCGTCTTCATCTCCACCTATTCGGCACCATGTCTACTTGCCTACTAGAGTGTTGTCCTCATGGCTGTTGCTTCTGCCGTTGTTATCCATGTGCCGCTGCAAATTTTCTCTCTTGCTATCCCGATTAGCACCCCCTCACTATCCCACATCACCATCCCATTAGTCGTCGCTCCATCCTCACCACATGTAGCATCCACATTGATCTTCAGTCGTCCCTGTGCTACCTTGACCCACCTTAGTATCACTTCTATGTCTCGTCGAGCTTTGTTGTGACTCCTTGGGTGCTACTCTCTTACAACCTGCTTGACCCATGGCAGCGCCGAATGAAAGAGGTACATGTTGTGCACTTCGCCGTCTTGGAAGATTCGCATGCTACGCCCCCTCCAAACAGCCCACATGGCTACAACGATCACCTCTTTGTCAGTCCAACCCAAAGCCGCCCCCATGGTGCTGATGATGTCTTCATCCTTATAGTCTTCTACCCACTCTTGGGTCCCTCGCTCCAAGTGTTCCCAAACCTCCGTAGCATTGGGGCAATGGAAAAGCATGTGTGGAATATACTCCTTTTCCGACATGCATAGCTGACACGTACCATCATCAATGTAGTGTCGGTCGAACAGCCTTCCCTTTATTGCTAGACCCCCCGTGCACACTCGCCAAATGAAGTGTGCAGCTTTGGGGGTCCACCCACCTTTCCAGATATGCTGCAATAACACGTCACCTTGTTGCATTGCTTGCTTCCTGGCTTCCTCTTTCCCTAACATGCCAAGCCAGTATGTTGATCGCACTGTGAATATTCCTTTCTTTGCCGGCCACCACGACCATACATCATCTTGTTCACGAAGACTAAGCGGGATAATTCTTATCCTCTCTATGTAAGCCGATGGGAAGCAGTCCTCCAGCTTTGCAATGTCCCATGTCAAGCCATCTGGTGTCATAAGATCATGTACCTTCAAATAAGGTGTGTCATCCGATTTCTTGAAATGTGCAAGAGTGTCCTCCTCTCCCTGCAGCCATGTATCCTCCCAAATGTCGATGTATTTCCCATTTCCTATCCACCACTCCATCCCTTCCTTCAACAGTGCCTTTGTTCCCCATAAACTCCTCCATGTATAGCTGGGATTATAGCCTTTACTTGCTTCCCAAATGGATGTTCTAGGAAAATATCTAGCCTTCAGCACCTTATGCACAAGGGAGTGTGGATTCACTCCTAACCTCCATAATTGTTTGGCTAGAAGGGCTTGGTTAAAGACGTGGAAATTCCTAAAACTGAGCCCTCCCAGCCTTTTTGGTTTGCACATATTTTCCCAACTTGTCCAAGCTAGTTTCCTTTCATTTCCTTTTGCACCCCACCAAAACCTTGATATGATGCTTTGAATCTCATCAAGCATGCCCGCTGGGATTTGGAAGATGCTCATCACATATGTCGGAATAGCATGTGCCACTGCCTTGATAAGGACCTCCTTGCTGGGTTTGGATAGCAATTTTTCGGACCATCCTTGGAGTTTTTTCCAAATCCTTTCCTTTATGAAGATGAAAATCTATTTCTTTGATCTACCTATCATCGTTGGAAGGCCTGGGTACTTGGCATGTTGTTCTACCCCCTTTACTTACAGTAGTCCCTTTAGATCATTCCGTTTTATGGCCGACATCCCCTTGCTGAAAACTACCTCCATCTTGGATAAATTAACTTGTTGTCCAGATGCCTGTTCATATTGGCTAATAATTTTAGCTATCTTCAAGCACTCTGAGGAGGTTGCTCTTACAAACAGGATGTTGTTGTCTGCAAAAAAAAGGTGAGATATGCGTGGCTCCCCTCTACAAGAAGTGATACCATGTATAGGGTTGTCACGTGCAGCAATACTTAACATGGTAGAGAAAGCTTCCGCACATATTATAAAAAGGTAGGGAGAGAGAGGGTCACCCTGGAGAAGTCCCCGCAAAGGTTTTGTTCTCTTGGTCCGGTCCCCGTTGATGGAAAACATATGTTGGACATATGTGACACAGTCTTGAATCTTCCCCCTCCATTCCACCCCAAATCCCATTCTCTCCATCACATAGTTTAGAAAACTCCATTCTACCCTATCATAAGCTTTGGACATGTCCAACTTCATAGCAAGGTTGCCTTTCTTCTTTCCTTTATCCCTCTTCATAGCATGGAAAAGTTCATAAGCAATAAGAGCGTTATCAGTGATCATGCGCCCCGGAATAAAAGCACTTTGATTCTCCATTATGATGTTGTTCATGAGAGGCTTTAATCTATTTGTCATTACTTTAGATGCGAGCTTGTACAACACATTGCAAATGCTGATCAGGCGAAACTCCCCTACTGTTTTGGGCTTGTCAGTTTTTGGGATCAACACTACCAGAGTATCGTTTACCTCTTCCAAGCTCCTTTCCCCTTTCCACCACCCCTTAATGCAGCTAGCCACATCTTGGCCCAAAATGTTCCAATAGTTTTGATATAACATCGCCTTCATTCCATCTGGACCCGACACCTTATTAGGGTGCATCTGTCTGAGGGCTGCCCATATTTCCTCATCTGTGATATCTCTTTCTAAATCTTCTTTTTTTTCCTCACTGACCATCCGCCTAATGCCTCTTGCTGCTTGTTCAAAACCCGTGGGATTACTCATGTGGTGGAAAAGAAATTGGTGATGATAGTTGAAATATCTTCTTCATTTGTTCTAAAATTTCCTTGTCCGTCCTCGAGACCCTCAATCCAATTTCTTCTTTTCCTGTTAGATGCCTTTTGATGAAAATAGGCAGTATTACGATCCCTTCCTTGAGTTCTTTGACTCGTGCCCTTGCTGCCCAATACTCCTCATCCTTCTGCATCTAGTATTGGAGGTCTTTAGATATCTCCTCTGCCCTTTGTAGTTTTACTTGGTCTGGAGGTTGAGCCTAGATTTTTTTTCAGCTCGCCTTCAAGCTCATGAATCTTTCTTCTTCGATTCCCAAATTTCTTTGTAGCCCACATGTTTAGTTGGTCTTTGCAAGTGTTAAGCTTTGTCTTCAAGTCTCCACCACTTGTCCATGCTTTGCTAATAATGTTTGTGCAATCCTCCTCTCCTATCCACATGGGCACAAAAGCAAAGTACCTTCCTCTTGTTCTTCCTTTTCTTCTTCTATTTTCGGCCGTCAAGATGATAGGGTCATGATCTGATTCATAAATGGGTAGGTGGATAACCTTACAGTAGCTAAAGAGATCTCTCCAACTGGGCTCCACAAGATATCTATCAAGCCTTTCTTGCACAAGGGTTCGGTCAGACAACCCTCTTCTCCAAGTTTACACATTTCCTTCAAAGCTGAGGTCCACTAGCTCGCAGTCGTCGATGACGTCCCGAAAATTCTGTATAAACTTTTCCTCTTTGGGTGGGCCAGCTTTCTTTTCAGTATTAGATACTATTTCATTGAAATCACCAAAGAAGAGAACCGGCTCCTCGGCCTCTGCCTTTAGGCTCCTCATCAAGGCCCATGTCTTTGATTTGCTATGTTGATCTGCCCATCCGTATAACCCAATGGCACGCCATCTAGCCCCTGTAGTGTTGTCTTTAACAAGACTGGTGACATGCCTATTTGAGTAGTTGAGAACCTCCACATTTGCCTCTTTCCACCAGAAACTGATACCCCCTGCCCGGCCCGTGCTAGAGATGCACAAGCCATCTTTGAACCCACAACTTTTTTTAACACCTTCCAGATTATTTCCATAAATCATAGTTTCCATAACAAAAACTATATTTGGATGATCTCTCCAACACCATGATCAGAGAGTCGTACACGTGTTAGGGTCACCCAATCCCTGACAGTTCCAGCTGAAGAGTTTCATTATCCTTCATAGGATTGGGAACTACCAATCTCCGCTACTTGGGTCTCACCAACCCTTGTTGAGGTAGCTCTTCCTATCATAGCTTGCCTTGCCTTCTTTTCACCAGCCCCTGCTATTGGTAGTTCATCAAGCTCCATGTCACACCATTACGAGTTCCTGTCCCTTTTCCCTGCCTTTTTTTCCCACACCACCTCCTCCTCTAGGATGCCTAGACAGGCACCTCTACCCATCTAGTACACCCAAGGTTGATGCTTCTTCTTTGTTCGAGTTGGACGTGCCCCTTTCTTCAACTTTAAACCATCTTCCTTCCTTCTTTGAGCTCTTGTGATTGTACGGGGTTCTCCCTTCTCTTTATGTGTGTTGCATCCCTTCACTTGTTGTTGCTGCCAAGATGTTTTCTCCGTCAGAGATATGTCTTCTTTATGGTGTTGTTCTTCATTGCAACGTTGCATCATTACCAGCCCTGCAGAGCCCCCATCCAAATCTTCCGCCTCTTCTGTCAGTGCTTGTTCTTCTATTCTAACTTGCCCATAAAGCTCATTCTCTTCCCCCTTATGTCTTTCCTCTTATTGCTCTCTAACAAGCTTTCCCACCACCATGTCCCCCAAGATTGACATCCTCACATCACGCAAAGCATGCCCCTTGTCTCCCGTCAGGTCCCCCATCTCCAAAACGCTCGATGCCACATTCCCTTCTCCCTTCTCTAACCTTTTCTCTTACTGCATACCCCCTGACGTCTCCCCGACAGAGCATCCCGCCTAACGCCGCGTTGCGTTGCACCCTCCTCCCTGCCCAACGTCATCCCTGACGCTGCGTTGCACCCTCCTCCCTGCCCAGTGTCGTCCCCACCCCTCATCACGCTCCCGACGTAGCACCCACCGCAATGATGCCTGACTTCCTCTGTTTGCCCCCTATCCGCTGGCTCCTTCCTGACATGCTAGATTACAGCAATGCCCCCCTCCCCGTTCAACCTTCGTCGACCTCAGACCCATCGCCATGCATTGTGCCCCTCCTCACACTCATGTTGCTGCGCCCAAGGCTACGACGGGTCACACCGACACCTCACCCGCCATCACACTCCCCCCTCGTCATCCTCCCCTAATGCACCTGTTGTGCTGCTCGCTGTATCCCCGACGCTACGCCAAGGCGAACGTCGAGATGCACCCACAGTCCCACTTTTGTTATGATCTTCCCGCTACCTCTCCACCGAATCACTGCGCTCAAGGCTTCCCTGTTGGGATGATGCCCCCTGTGTCTCATCCTTAAACGTCAGTTTGTGCCTCGTCGTTCCCAGCTTTCCGTCAGTGACATGGTCTGGCCGTCGCTGCTTCCACGGTGACGTCCGCAACCAGTTCCCCCACCGCTGCACATGGTCTTCCTCAATGTCGGTGCCCTGGCAATCCTTGTTAATGTGGCCAAGCATCCCACACTCAAAACAAAAATTGGATAGGCACTCATATTTGACCTCAATATCCACGATGTAGCCCCCTTTTACCCTAATCTTCAGCACCCGTTTCAAGGGCTTGGTAACGTCTAGTAAAATCGTGACGTGGGTGGACGCATCCCACCCCGAGCCATTTGTGTCCACTTTGATCATGTCTCCCACACGTCCAGCGATTTCACGTATTGTGTCTTCTCCTCTATAACCTAGTGGGAGGCCGTATAAGCGAATCCAGAAAGGACTCTTGTTAATAGCAACCTGCCCCAGCTATTCCTCCTTGCAAATGTCTTTAATCATCAATAAATGCCCGTCGAAGTGCCATGGCGCCCCGTCAATGACGCGTTGCCTATCACACCAATGGGTGAATTGAATGACAAATATTTCTCGTTCCAGTTGTTTGAACTCCACCTTCTCTTTGAGTCTCCAAGCCTACGATAGTGTGTGTTCCATGGCTCTGAAGTTGAAAGTGCAGTCTATTAACAGCTTCCCTATCAACGCCAATGTCGTATGATCCTCTTCCTCTCTGCTGCCCACTAGCTTAACATCAATGGGTTCCTCTTCCTCATCTGACAACTATAGACTTGTGTATCTATCTAGTAACTCTGCCGCCATCTTGGGGAGGGGACCAAAAGACAACCAAACGCTTGAACCTACAAGAGAGAGAGACCCTAGAAGGGAGGGGGCATCCACTTCTCACAACCCTAATCGCTAGAGCGACGGGAGCAAGGGGACGGGTACAAAGTTAATTTCTCCATAAGCATCTCGTTCCTCATTGAGATGTTGCCTGTGATTTGGCACTCTTTGCAAGTGTTCACATAAGCTTGATCATCCTTAAACAGAGTTGGCCAGTAGAAACCAGATTGTAGAATTTTAGTTGTGGTTTTGTCCCCACCTAGATGCCATATGTATGGCGAGGAGTGGCACTCCTTAAGGATTTGAGGCACTTTTTCCTCTATTATAGAACACTGATACAAATTGTCAGTGCATTTCTTGAATAGGAGAGGATCGTCTAGTAATAGTTTTTTAGATCAAAGAATAACTTCTTTTCATTGTAAGTGATCTCTGGTGGCAATTGGAGACAAGATAGATAGTTGCATATGTCAGCAAACTATGGTACATTGGGTTCAATGGACTTGTCCATCATAAGTTCTTAATCTAGGTAGTTATCATTAACTGGAAATGGGTCTTCTTCAGCTACTATTAACCTCAATAGATGGTCAACAACTACATTTTCTATCCCTTTCTTATCAATAATTACATGATTGAAATCTTGTAAGAGAAGGGTGCAGCGCAACCGTCTTTCCTTGTATCTTTCTTCTGCATTAGATATTTTATAGCTCCATGATCTGTATACACTTTAACTTTGGACCCTATCAAGTAGGATCTGAACTTGTCAAAGGCAAAACTATTGCTAACATTTCCTTTTCAGTGGTGGTGTAGTTGATTTGGGTATCATCCAACATTTTGCTAGCATAGTAACATGGTGTTTTTTTGTCTTTTCTTTGACCAAGAACAAAGATGGCATAGTCATAGGAATCGCACAGGACTTCAAAGGGTAGCCCCCAATCTAGTGTTTGTAATATTGGGGTTGTTTTAAGACATTTTTTAGAGTATTAAAGGCTTTAAGGCAATTTTCTATGAAATCAAACTCACCATATTTCACATAAAGACCTGACAGAGGCTTGGCAATTTTTGAGAAATATTTAATAAATCTTCTATAGTACCCAACATGGCCCAGGAAGCTTCTTACCCCCATTACTATTTTTGGCAGTGGGAGTTTGGATACAACTTTTATTTTACTCAGATCAACCTCTATCTCTTTCTCATAAATTTTATGTCCCAGCACAATGTCATCTTGTACCATAAAGTGGCACTTCTCCTAATTCAAAACCAAATGCTTTTCTTCACATCATTGTAAGACTAGAGATAGATTTTTGAGGCACTTAGGAAAAATCGATGCCATATATAGAAAAATCATCATAAAGACTTCCATTATACCTTCTAAGAAGTCTGCAAAGAGAGATATCATGCACCTTTGGAAAATAGTTGGTGTGTTGCATAAAACAAGAAACATTCTTTGGAAAGTGTAGGTGTCATATGTACAGGTGAAGGTGGTGATGTGGCTCGTTGTACACGCAACAATCACTAGGAAAAGTCCTAGAGTTTAACCTTCAAACTTGGTTGTCAACTTGTTGCAAACAATAAGTCAACTTAGTATAGATAGGTATCGATCCAAAGGATGGCGAAAAAGTAAAGTTGAGATCCAAATCCGATCACAAGAACAAGAATTAATTTCCGATTTGAGAGAGTTGTTAATACTAAGAACAAAAATAAAATTGATGAAATAAAGTTTAATAAATCAAGAAATAAAGATTTGGGGGTCTGAAGGATCACCACCAGAACCACATTCCTATTCAAATAATCAAATTCTAAACTCCAAAGATTAAATCAGGACCTTGTGGTTGCATGTCCTTATGGATAAACTCACAAGGGTTGGACTTCCTATAAACCTATTGATCTCGGCATTCACAGATCATTGCCCAATCGTCCAACATGCCACTATCCATAGTCATATAAAAAAGCATGTGAATTCAAACTGGCATTCAAACCCAAGGCTTAGGTTGTCACATCACCAAGGATTATAATGAAAATAACACTAAATAGATGAAAATATGATAAACACAATTAAGGGACTATTGTTTCATTCTTATAGAGATCCACGGTCATATCACTCCATGAGAATATATCAGATCATCCAATTAGAACAGGGAGAATTTTTCTTTCGTTTCACTTGCCCAATTTTATTGGAACAAGGATTGGTATTTGATACCAATTAGAAACAAAAGTTGGAAAGTCAATCGGGAACTGGTCAGGACCATGAACCGACCGGTTCAGAAGTGAATTGACTGGCTCATGGGTCCCAATCGATCGGTTGAGGTGTCAACCAACCGGTTCAGGTCCCCAACCGACCATTTCACTTGTGAAACGGTCGGTTCAGGTTGCGAGTTGGTTGCTTTTGTGGAAAATCTCGAACCCTTCTACTCCTGCTTTTAGTCCCGCATTGCCCGGGATGGAGAACCCTATCCCATGACCCTCCTATATATATAGGGGTATTGGGGGCTTCTCAAAGTAGCAACTCAGTGCAACCAGTTGCTCTATAAAGTTGTCGTTCTCTCTGGTTTTGGTAACCGAGAGAGCCCGAGCAAGTGCTACCCGATAAGGGAGGCACAACAAGGGAAAGACAACTGCAGAAAGTGACTGGTGGAAGGAGAGTGTGTTGGCGACTAGTACACTGACAGGAGGGCAATTCCTTGTGGGACAAGGAGATTGGAGTTCCAGGTGGTCCGTGTGGACTACTTCAGAGGTGGGAGATTTCTTCCGCTCGGAGGACAACTGTCAATCCCGACAGTCCCGGTGAGACCATGAGTCGTCAGTCCCGGTGTGACCAGAAGCTGCACAGACACCGTCCAAGACCGGAGGTGAAGACCGCGTAAGGCGCGAGGTATTATCGCCGAGCAAGCCTCGGGACAAGGTATGATTCCACAAACCATCCTTTCCTATTGTATAGACGTTGACGCGTTTCCTTGTTTTGGATTTGGGGAGGAGAAAATTTTTGTTTCCGCTGCCTTCTCTGCCTCCCCTAAAACCCAACATTTTATTCATTCGAGGGCAAAGGTAAGACTATAGGATGATGGGGTAAGCATTTATACTATCAATTCCTAGGGTTTACTTTTTTACCGTAACAATATTCATTAGACTTATAGACAACCATATTAGGGCATAACCCCATCCTTTTTTATCAAATCTAAAGAACCAAATACATTAATAACCTCCTAATCATGGGATTACATCTATATTGGTACGTGGGTTCATCCAAGACTATATCCTAACTAGGGTTTAGGGTGGTCTCGGTTTTGGATAGGAATAAGGGTACCAAACCCTAATTCCATTGCAACATGATTTGATATGGTATAAACCTGAATTATTAGAAACGTTAGATTATTAAAATAGACAAATTTAATGATATATACAATATATTAAACAAATCTAGGGTTTATATGTATTAACCACTCTACATTCATGTATTAACTACACTTTTAGAACTAGAGGCATAATTAAACTCTGGAATGTATAGGATTGGATGATTAGATATACCGACAGTGGAAGAGACGGCGACAGTGACAGAGACGATGGCAGTGGCAGTGGCAGAGACGACGACAGTGGCGGCGGTAGGAGCGGCAGGAGCAGGAGTAGGAGAAGGAGCAGGATCGGCGAGAGCAGGAGCAGGACCAGAGGGAGTAGGAGCAGGAGCAGGAGGCAGTGCAATGGTAGCAAAAACCTATCAAACATGTGGGTGGGTTGGGTTTAGATTGGGTCATTGCGGGTTTGGGTCTCACGGGTGCGGGTCAAAAAAACCCAATGTTAAATGGGTGGAACGACACACCCAAACCCGACCCAGCGGGTTGCGGGT
This sequence comes from Alisma plantago-aquatica, assembly GCA_963693085.1. Classification (NCBI taxonomy): domain Eukaryota; kingdom Viridiplantae; phylum Streptophyta; class Magnoliopsida; order Alismatales; family Alismataceae; genus Alisma; species Alisma plantago-aquatica. The sequence goes on from OY856410.1 coordinate 644,362,080, forward strand.
CACCCACGGGTGCCCATATAATATGTGCACAGTGAAAAGATATTGCTAGTTTCTGCACTATGACAAAGAGTAGAATGATTCATTAATAATTTCAAATGTAAACATAACAAAATGAGGGTGACCTTCCACTACTTTTTGTGTCAAACACAATGTAATATCTATTATGATGTTTTGAAATAAAATGTAAGAGACAAAATGAAAAACAACCATTTCTGCAATGTACAATAAAAAAACTAAATGATATAGATGTTACAAATAGCATAACATATTACCATAACAACACTATATTTTGTCATCTTATGTGAAAAGTTCTTAATGTTTCATGTTCTTATGATTGTCCAATACATAAAGTGAACAGAAAGATAATATAATTGTTATGATTGAATATAAAACATGCATTACACTATATATTCATTAACATAAAAACAATATAGAAGTTAACAAATTTGTTTCTACTAGTATAAACAATTAACAAAGGATATCAATAAAGAAAGTTAGACTTTAACTCTTTATGTTGTATACATTACACATCATCAATTTAGTTGATTGATAAATGTACATGTGTTGCATGTCTTAAGAATCATATAGATAATATATTTATATTAATATATTATATAGTTAAATGGGCACCCTCGGGTGCCCGCGGATCACCCGTGAAACCCACTTAATAAACGGGTGGGTATGGGTTTGGGTGATTTCTAGCGGGTGGCAAATTTCACCACCCAAACCCAACTTAAACGGGTCGAACTATGGGCGTCTGTGGATTTTGACCTAGTTTGACAGGTTTATGGTAGCAGCAGGAGGCGGCGGCGCGCGCGACAGTAGGTGGCGGCGGCAGGAGTGGCGGCGGTAGGAGCAGCGATGGCGAGCACAGCGAGCGGTGGCAAGAATCACAAATTGCCAGACCTAAGCTCTCGACAATGAAATAGAGAGAAAGGGGAAGAGTCTGCTTCGCGCGGGTGCTATTAAGTTAACAATATGCGTCGGTTAATAAAAACAACTGACGCTTCTAACTATAGGCATTGGATGCTGTAGAAAACTGATGCCAAAGGGGGTAAAAAATTTTGTGGGGTCAGTGTGTGAAAACACATTGATGTTGGTTATTTCAAGCAAACTGACGATAACCATGGGTCCAATTTCTGTCTCGCAAAAAACCATTAGTCATCGGTTGATTAGCTAAAAACTAATGTCGTATGTTAAATTTTCGAGGAATTTTTTTTCGCTGGAAAATTTGGATTTGGTGGTCAATTTTAGGCGTTGGTTGCTTATTGAGGAACCGACGCTAAATAAAAAGTGATACCCGTGTCTGGCCGCTCTTCACTGGTAGATGTCGGTTTGTGTATTCAGCCGACATTGTATGGTTTAGGCATTGGTTTCTTGTATACAACTGACGCCTGTAAATGTGACGTTATAAGCCATTTCTGTAGTAGTGCAAGCACCAAGGGCTTGGTATGAGAAATTAAAGAACTTTTTGTTATATCATGGTTATATCATGGGCAAAGTGGATTCTACCTTGTTTCTATAAGTACACTTTTAACAATTTTCTTATCATTCAAATATATGTTGATGATATCATTTTTGGCGGAACTAACCTTGGTCTTTGCAAAGAATTTAGTGATCTTATGCAGAGTGAATTTGAGATGAGTATGATGGGTGAGCTCACATTCTTCCTCAGCTTTCAAATCATGCAAACAAAAGATGGGAACTTCATCAACCAAGGCAAGTATACCAATGAACTACTTAAGCGCTTTGGGATGGAGAATACCAAGTCGATGGACACACCCATGTCAAACACTGCCAAACTTGATAAAGTTGAAGAAGGTGAGAAGGTAGATGAGAAGCTCTATAGAGGTATGATTGGAAGTTTACTTTACTTAACTACCTCTAGACCTGACATAATGTTTAGTCTTGGCTTGTGTGCTAGATTTCAATCAAATCTTAAGAAATCTCATCTTATAGTTGTTAAGAGGATTCTAAGGTACCTAGCCAAAACAAAAAAACTTTAGACTATGGTATCCCAAGTCAAGGGACTTTACACTTACTGCCTATAGTGATGTCGATTATGCATGCTACTTGATTGATAGAAAGTGCACAAGTGGCACTTGTTTCCTCCTAGGACCATGCTTGGTGTCTTGGTTCTCCAAGAAATAGAGCATTGTGGCATTATCAACCACCAAGGTTGAGTACATTGCAGTCGGGAGTTGTTGTACCTAGGTCCTATGGATGAAGTAAATGCTCTAAGACTTTAACATTCATTTTGATGCTTCTCCTATCTTTTATGACAATACTAGTGTAATTAACTTGTCTTATAATCCTATATTGCATAGTAGAGCTAAACATATAGAGGTTCGCCATCACTTTCTTTGTGATCACATTGCCAAGAAGGATATTTATATCACGCATGTGGACACGAAAAATCAGTTGGCGGACATTTTCACTAAACCTCTAGCTAGAGAGAAATGTAACTTTATTATATCAAAATTGCTTATTACTTCTTTGGATGAATCTAACATGACTTCTAGATAGTAGTCATCTATCCTATAGGTTTTGCAACTATCTTGATCATCTTTGAATGCTTATGTGCTTAAAATTGATTTTTCATGTTCATTTTACCTTGTTTTGGGTATTTCTCATAAACACTTGTTTTATCGCAAAATAGTACCCAATGATGAGTGATATGTGCCTAAGTATGTTCAATATACATAATGGACTTGAAAAATAAATTTAATTAGCATTCAAATGGCTAGAAATTAAGTTTGATGGTTTTAGGTCAGGTTGACCATCGGTCGAGTTTCCCCCAGGACAAACTCGACCGATCCCTAGCCAAGAGCCTGTTACAAAATGACCAATCGGTCGAGTTTCATAATCACATAACTCGACCGATCAGCGGGCTGTTGCCAACTTAAGTTGGATTTGGATGACTTTTCTCCCTCTCAACTAGAGAATAGATGACTGATTCCCCTTCTTCTAGCCCTAAGCTCTCAACCCCAGACCTTACCTTCCCTATCCTATCCCTAATCTGACCTAGATAGACCATTCTAGACCTTCCCCCTTGCTCTTCCTTAGTGTGTGAACGTTTTTGGTGGTTTGTTTTGTGTGTTTGATCTCTTCTTCTCCTTCTTTGCACCTCCATGGCTTCTCATAGAAGAAAAAGACCTGCCCCTAGCAATGCACCATCCTCTTCTTCATCCTCTCACTTGATTTTTTTTATGAGACCCTCTTTGTCTCAATAGAGGTTGTAAATAGGTATAAGGACCTTCTTCCTAGAAGTCCTTTTCCTTTTAGAGCTTTGTTTGAGCCTAGTCCTAGGCGTCAAGCCATCATCGACCCAATGGTGAGGTTGCTATCCGTTCATCACCTATCCGCCCTAGCTGTCGAGCGTGATTGCTTTCGTAATTTTATGTCTAGCACGAAAGCAGTTTACGAATTCTACGCAAATTTGTGTTGGAATTATGACTCCCTTGTACGTCCTTTAAATACTCAAGTGATCCTTACTTCCATGATCATCGAGAATAAATTCCACCATATGACTTGCTTTGACTCTGGAAAGAACACCCGTGGAACCCATCCTCCTTATCCTACCCTAATTTATGGTCTTTTCTAATTTGCCACTGAGAAATCACTCTTCTCTGACTTCCACTATAGACCTGTCAGGAAGGGAGTGTGCATCAGTGAGACCACAATTCAGAAATACATGCCTATCCTTTCCTCCACCAAACCCGATGCTTCACCCTCTACCTCTACCTCTACCCGAGCTCCACCTCCTCAGCCACCCCAACCTAGTCGTGCCTCGTTTCGTGTATCTAATGAAGCCCTCATGGGTTACATGCTGCACCAACATGCATACAACCTCCAGATCTAGGAGCATTTGCATCAGGATTTATGTTCAATCATGTCAAACATGAACTTATTTTGTACACACCCATATCCCTCCTACCAGCCTTAATCCAGTAGTGAGTATGCATCATATGCATACAATCACTTCTACCCTACCCCTCAGCCTTCTGCTGCTACTCCCACACCCTCTGCTATTGGTGGTTCTGCTCCTATCTTTCTGTCATTTCCTGCTGGCCCCTTGGCCACTCTGCTTACCAGTCTGGGTGATTTTTCTCCATCATTCCCTCAGGCCAATGAGATATATGCTCTTGGTATGACTTAGGATGATCATAATGCTCATTGTCCTGGTCATGGCTTCAATCATTCTGTGGATGAGGAGATGCCTGACCAGACTGATGTTGAGACTGCTGATGCTGACGAGGATGTTGGTGATGGTGAGGATGCTTATGATGATGGTGATGGCTCTGGTAGTGACTCCAGTGATGAAGGCACTGTTGCTGCACCTTTAGATGGATACGACGACTATGAGCCCAATGCCAAAGATGACGATGATGTTGTGGACATAGATAATTTAGATGTTTAGGTGTTTCTTATTTTTTAGTCTAGTTTGCTGATCATATATATCTTTCTAGGCTATTTTGTATTAGAAACATCTGGGCACATTATCTGAGATGTACTATTTTATCTTTAGTTTTCATCGACTCTTGCTTGTATTTATTTTCATGAGAACATGCTTCATGGGTTGTAATCTATCTTCTGTGCACTCTTACTCTTTGATCAGTTATATCTTATGAGTTGGTGCCATATTTCACCATATTTTTTATTATGATCTAGCTTGTATGTTTCTCTCATCTCTATTTGATATATGTTATGTGATTGCATGTTTGAATATATGATTGGTTGTGTTTAAGAAGACCTTTTTGTATGCTCCTCTACCGCCTTCCTTTTTTGATAATGTCAAAAGGGGGAGAGAGAATTCCAATGTCTTAAAACTCAATCATATTGCTATTATTGCATATGTGATTCTTTTCTTGTTCTTTATATGCTTTATCATGTGACTTGCTAAAGGATCATGTAGTACATGCATGCTATATTACTTTGTGTAGAAAGAGAAATTATGCAGGTTAAAGTAAGCATAGATTGAGGGGGAGCAATTCACATTGTTCAAATCTTGAATCTCCCTAATTCATAAGGCAAAGGTATACTTTCAACATTCTTTTCAATATGTTTGAGGAATGGTTTTCCATTGTAAAAAAGGGGGAGAATGTTGACCTAGAGGTTATACATTGTCCATATTTTGATAATGACTCAACCATTCCATTCATATGTATCTAATATGTGTATTCAAGATTGATTTGAGATTTTAGGTACATGAAAAGAATCAATTTACACAAACCCTAGCTTGTCAAAGTTCAAGTCAAATGCAATGCAAGTGTGCTAATTAGGAAATCCATTCAAATGACCTTAGAAGAATTTTATAATCACTTGTATTGATGATATGACTTGAAACTAAGATGAAAAAAATTATGTGGGACACTTAGTACCAAGTTTTAATCACTTTTTGACCACATTTGAAAATTGATCACAGACTGCTGATCGATCGAGTTACAATCTCGACTGATCCGTTGGATCAATTCTCTAATGTGTGCATCAGTCGAGTTGTACATTCACAGAACTCGACCGATCAGGTTACTGACCAAATATGATTTTAATGGATCGGTCGAGTTTCCCATGACAAACTCGACTGATAGTTTGAAAATCGAGTTTGTCTTTTAATTAATCGATCGAGTTACCTTTATTAAATCTCGACCGAATGTACTGTACGGAAAATGTAGAAAAAGTGATTCTAACCGTTGGTGACTTGTTTGGATGAAAATAGATCCATTTCCTTGTGCAAAAATGACTATAATTCGACCCTAAGTGTTCCCCAACTCAAGGGAACACCCCCAGCTATAAATAGGACCACTTGGAGTTCATTCCAAGGTTGCTCATTCACTACATACAAGGTCCTTTCAATAGTTGAGTGTGCTACCACCCCTTGAGCCCCTTTCTCTCTCTAGTTTACACTTCATTTTGTGATTTGTGAGTGAGTTAGGATTATTGTAAGAGAGATCCACCTTTGTGCATGTAAAGCTCTCAATCTTCCACTACTTCCCTATCCCCTTCTTTCATGAAGAAAAGTTGAAGGAAGCAAGCTCCATCGAGTGAAGAAGGAGTTGTAGCTGGTCCTCTTCAAGGTTGATGAAGCGGTGGTGATCTTCTCCAGGTGAAGGAGAAGGCAAAGGTGGAAGATCCAAAAGGAGAAGAAAAGTCCTTCAAGGCGGAAAACTTGAGCTTGAATGGGTAAGACCTAGGTGAAGGCTGAAGATTCAATCTAAGTGGGTAAGTTTCTTGTGAAGGTGGAGATCTCCTTGTGATTGGATGGGTAAGTCCTTTGGTGGTCTATTGTTATAATCTCTGTGGTGATTAATAGAGAAAATAACTTGCAAAGTCCTAGAGGTTGACCTCTCTAGGTAGTGGACTAACTCACTTCTAGTTTGAAGTGTGGAACCACTCTACATCCCTTTGTTAAGTGCTTACTATCAATCTCTCTCATCCTTGTTGTGCTTGTTAGTTAGGACTTCAAATTGCTATTAAGCTATTGCTCCTAATTGATATAATTTGAAGGTCTAATCTGTTTGATGAAAAATTTTATAGCTCTACTCACCCCCCTCTAGAGCCCTTAGATCCAATAGGTTCCACATTGTGTTGATAGTGGTGTTAAATATGTTGCAAGCAAAGAGCGGCATCTAGTAACACATCATTTCTCCCCAAGTAATTGAAATGATTTGAGAATAACTTTAACATGTAAGTGAGCAAGGTTACCATGAGGATATAATATCTTTCTCACATATATCCAGTTTAAACCTCTGGCATAGAGTAATCATGTTATTAATATTCAATCTATGTTTCTTGAACCATAATTTTTTTCAAGATTGTGTGATCTCAATATCATGTATTGACTCACATGAGCATGGTTGTGTATTTCACAGTCTCACTTATAAGTGGCCACAATATCGGTCAAATAGAAGGAGTAAATTCCAAATACATCACTCAAAATAACCAACACGTGTCACAATGCATCCTATTACTACCTACATGGTAACACTCCTATTCAAAGTCATGTTGGATAGTGTTAAAGTACAAAAAATAACATGAGATTACAGTAGTGACTTTAGGTCTAAGGATCACCATCACCACTTTACATTGAGATATGGCTCTCACTACCATGACATGGATTTCACGTGTCTTTCTCAATGTGAGTCGGTCCCATAAAACTTGGTCTCCAACAAGTACCAATCTATCTGCATTGATATCCAATATCATGTCTGGCGAGACATAGTCATCATTTAGCATAAGCACTAGTCATAAGTAGTATTATTCTCATGTAGTGTCCACAATAATAATTGACTATGGACATAACAAGAATGAATTCTATTGAGTATAGATACGATCTCATGTTCAACTCATCAACCTTAACCATATGTCATCGAGTTAAAACATTCTTAGGACATTATTATATTTGTATGTTGTCTCAATACTAAAACAAACAACATAATTAGACCCGTATTTTATTAATAAATATAGCACATACAATATATCTCTGTCACAATCAACACATGTTGTCTCTCAGGACTTATAAGCAACACAGGTATGTTCCCACTACAGTGTAAAATCATTAGCCCCATCACTAGAGTGAGCCTAGCAGTAAAAAGCCAAGGCATTAAGCTTCATGGAAGGAAAGTCTAGTCGTGAAAAAGATTGAATGTATGTGTCTGGCTTACTCACTTATATCGCCGTGCTCAATCTTTCAAGCCTACTTCCTATAAATATTGCTACTACAAATATGGTGTGGATTGGAAGATATATGGCAATGTGCAGTTCCCTCTATGGGCGTAAGGGAGATAAGGCCCTGTCAGGCCATCACATTGTTGTCGCTCCTCAACATTTGCTTTCTAATCAAGCCCATATGCTCTCCACTGCCACCACTCACGCATTATCGCATGTGGAGGACAAAGCAAGGTTAGTCCAGACTGAACAAATTAGAGAAAATAATTGAAGTCATGGAATTACTTGTGTATGTTTATAGATGAACCAAAATTGTATGAATCATACATGTTTGAGAGTCCTCCCTCAGTTTTTTTTTTTTAAGAGCCCCCCTGAGTTGATAGGACAGAGAAAGATGATAATTGATAAACATAGGTGGTACAGAAAAAATGATTAATGCGGTGACATTGATGACAATTAAAAAAAACGCTACAGAACTGGAATTGGAAAGTAAGTTATGGTGGCGACCAAAAACGTACAATTTCCCCGAAATTTAATTTTTGCACTGAAGGCAATTAAAAAGTTGCAATCACGTTTCCGCGCAACCTGCCGCGCTGTCTTTCCTCATTCGCCATCCTTAACTGTCGAGTTTAGCCAACCCCCGCGTTAATAAACAACTCACAAGCAGGGAGGGCAGGGGCAGCGTGATATGTATGCAAAGCTCTCAACGCTTTTTGTCCAGCCCCTCCTCCTGATCACAGTTTTCTCCCCCCCAACAATAAGCGCGGTTGTGCTTCCTCTTCTGGAAACCAGACCACCAACCTGATCTCCCCTTTACCACCGGTCCACTCAGCGGACGCCCTTGGCGGCGGTGGTAGCCTGAGAAATCAAAGCCCAGGGCCCTTTCCTCTTCATCTCTGTCATGAAGCTCCGGTGGAGCAAGAAGGCCAGCTCCAGGTCCAAGAAGGCGTCTGAAGACAAAAAGAACGGAGGCAACTCCACCGGCGGTCCAGCACCGGAAGGCAAGATCTGGGTTTCTCTGATTTGCGTGCGTTGGCCTTGGCTGGCTTCTGTTTTTTAAAAACGGATGTTGCTGAGCTGGTAATCGGTTTTTTTTTATTGTTTACTAATTCATTTAGCTCTGTCGTTTAATATCCTGGTCATCAAGATCACCAAACTGATAAGGCATTAGCTGGCACTTGGCAATCGAGATTGGTGTACCACCTAAATGCTAATGATCATATTTTGCATTTTCCCCCCTTTGTTTTCTGTCACGGTTACTGTTCTTTCCAGAGAAAGCTGCTTCCATCGCGGATTGAATCTTTTTCCAGAAAACTTGCTTCTTTTTGTCTAAAAGAAACGTTCCTGATTCACTCTGATACACAGTCACAGAAAACAAGATCAGTTGCCTGCTAGTTTTCAGTTTGTATGATTTTTCGAAGTCTCTGCTTTTGATCTCGTATCTGTTGACTTGTATTTTTCACCTAATGGCTCCTCTCTGATGGGTATCCACTTCCCTACTCTTCTTACAGTTCATGATGAGGACGTCTTCTTTGACCCTCACGCGTGGCCGGAGTCTGACGGCGAGGACGATTTCTACAGCGTGAATGGAGGTAATGCCCTGCAATAATGCATTTGGACCTAGTCATAATCAACAATCGCCCATTTTGACGGCGACCTTGCAAAATTTTGCATCTCCATTAAAACAGTCTCCTTCTTTCCATTTCTGCAGAGCTCACCCCATCTCGCCTCTCCACGCCATCCCGCAGTCGTGGCAACACGCCCAAGCATAATGCTCTCAGCCCGAGAACTTCTTTCCCCAAGACCAATGGCGCGTCGGTAATCGATGCAGACTCGCCTCTTAAGTCCGAGGAGACGCCGAAAACGAGGTTTAGCACACTACTTCAGGAGCCCCAGATCGGAGCCGCCGCCGATAGCCCAGTTGCTCCGGCAACTAATGGGGGCAGTTTGCCCAGTGATGGTTCCGAGCCCGGCAGCAGCAGGAGTAGGAGGGCGTCGAGTGGGCGGATGAGTAATGGTGGGAAGAGCGGCATAAGCCTGCAGTGCTGCATCCCAGGTCTGGGTCGGTCGAAGAGGCGAAATGCCATTGAGAAAGAAGACGCGTGAAGCCGGATCACCCCAGCACAGATTCTGGTGAACAACTTCTATCGGAGATTCTTGGGCTGATGTCCCGCGGAGAATTGCGGCCTCCTACTGAGCTACCCATAAACACTGCATAGAATTTTTGATGATTTATCATTGGATTTTTTCTATACTTCTGTTATACCACTCTACAGTTGATAAAAATTATAGGATCGGATCGTTTTCTTTTGTGCAATGAGAAGTTGGGAAGTCGTCATAGTAGTCGCCGCGGTAGGTTGCTTCGCAGTTCGCACGTCCCTAGGAGAGGAAAGGGTGACTTACTAAAACAAATAGTTTATAATCAACATTTCCATAATGTGTCAGTTCGACATTATTGAGAAAAGAAATTGATTTTGGCCTTTCCCAAAAGGTAGTATAACTTTTCTTTCTCTCTCTCCTCTCATTTTTCAACTACAAATTTCCTATTTCAACTTTCAATGCACAAGATGCTATTCTTCCAAATGTCAAATAACTGCCCGGGTTATAAATGTATTTGAAGTGGGCATATACTATTCTTTTCTCCCCAAAGAGTGGGGTAGGCTTTCTATGTCATACACTATATGAAGAATGAATAAGTTTACACTAATTCGAATTCTGCCACCTTTAAATTCCCGGGGGTGACATTGCAGTATTCACAAAGAGTTGCGCTCACCTACTTTCGTTTCACATTTCCACTTCTTTTACATGGTTTCTCTCTCAATAAGGGCTTCACACACACTCGTTTTCTAACCAACTCTTTATATTTCTCTTCTATTTAATTACACCTCTCTCATCTTTCTATCTCTTTCCTCCGTCGCTACACATTTACTCAATAATTTCTCTAAAAAATAATTATATTTTTCAATGGGTTACTACCACCTATTTCTAATGTGCTCTCTCATCATTTGTATAGCGCCTTTTAAAAAATTTCTTCCAATACTTATGATTGTGACGTTTGTCCTCCACATTTTCTCTCCTATTTAATCACACATATATTGATATGTTTTGTCAACGTCGTTTATGCTCGCCATTCTATTATGACTACAATATATTACCTCAACATTCTGCCTACATATTTCCTCTCTAAATACACCATCTCCCTTAACACAGTTTCCTCTATTCTCCACCAACATTCTTTTATAATTTTTTCATTTCTCCTATTGTAAGTTTTTTAAGTTGCCAACATGGAAGAGGAGGAATGTAAGATGATACTTACAAATAGGAATAACAGATCACATGATTTGTATTCTTGTATATGGAAAACTAACAAGCAATTATGTATTTCCAATATGAAGTAATCTACTAGTTTCTATTTAAACTAATAACTTCATAATCTCTTGTCCTCATTTTCAAAGAAAATATTCTTAATAAATTGATTTTAATCCTTCATCAATACATCATTTGTTTTAACTCCCTTTCATACCAAACTCTTTCTCTTAGTCATTCTTGTCTATTTAATTTTATACATGGAAAATAGTTAGATCTATTACTTAGAAAAAGGCAATGTATTATGCAATAAAAAAGAACTAGAGATGCTAAATTTTTTTAACAACATAGAATATCTTTCTATTCTATCTTCTAAAAGAGAAGACACATAGCTTATGGTTTTGTGATTTAAAAAAATGCATGATGTTGTTAACATTTTATCTTATATGTGGCATGTACACATAAATTTGTGTATGGGTGGGTATGTGTGTGTGAGTGATTACACATATATACATACGTATATATTTTATCTATATGTATATATAATGGATGTATATGTATATAATTATAAAATGTATGTATAATATATATGTGCATATACTATGTGTGTATGTGTTTATGTGTGAAATGTGTCAAAATATAAAGGTTTTATGTTTAGTAGAAACAAAACATAGTGTACGCATTGCAACTTTAGTCAATCTAGAAGCGTACAGTGAGGTGTATCCAAGTTGGATGGAGTAGATGTCCCAAACTATGAGAAATTTGCTAGTTGGTGTACCCTATTCATGTATAGGGTGAAGTACACATGGATTCCCCTAATAGGATCAATTTAAATTGTATATATGTATGAGTGAGATTTCAAGATTCCACTCAATTGAAGGGTAAAATTCGCATATCATCCATCTACCCAACCATGCTACATGGTAGTGATTTTGGATATGAAGGAATGATCCACTCAAGTAAATGAATGTTGTAGAGTAGATAATGCTTTTGTGGATGTGGAAAAACAAGGGAAGCTCATGTTTGATATTAATGCATAAAAATAAAAATGGAGAAGCTAGTATTGATAAGGAGCTACGAGACAACCTCCTTACATGATTTTATTATGTGTGAAGAGGACCATCCCTTGCACCCTCATATAGTAATGTTTCAAATACCAAAAAAAAAAGATGTGGTAGGAAAATATTAACTTAAGTAAAGTCGATGTGGAGAAATTGAAATAACCATATATTAATGAGAATATGACCCAAGACAAAGCTAAATGGAGAAAGAGGACTCAATGTAGTTTGTCCCGACATGGTTGGGAATACACACACAGAGATAGAGAGAGAGAGTGATGCTATAATATGCTTGAGTTTGTTGGAGACAAAACACACTCAAGTCATTCAACATCATGCAAAATGTTAACTAGTGTGATAGCATTATAACAAATATTGAAAGCCATAGTTCCCTCAATCATGTACCAATGGGTTTAGAGGTATATAGTCTACCCATTAATGCTCATATATACCCTAATATTCTCTCGTCTACATTAACGAATCTAAAATGCATATATAGTGTATATATGGCCTCTAAACCTAAACCTAGGTACATGAGACCTCAACCAAATCGTGGAGACTGAACAATAATGATGATAGATTGGAATCATAAAGTATTTTATACCTTCATTATATGTTGATTAGGTATAAGATGATTTATAATGCTCAAATAGACAAAACCCCAATTCTTAGTGGACTAACTCTAGCATTGAAAATAGAGAAATATTTATTATACTAATAGGATGTGATAAACTACACAAAATAACTCCAATGCATGCTTCAATAAATTTTGTTATCCGTATGTGAGTTAAGATGATCCTAGACTTATCAAGTATATAGTATATATCACATGGTTCCTTAATACACATGTTTCCTTATATAGGGTTAATAGTGCATGGACATGAACAAAGATGGATGAATATTTAGTTTTAATGTGAAATTTATTTGATCTATCTCATGAGTAATAATTGGGTATATATATGGTTTAGAATAAATCTAGTTGCCTTTACTTAAATCATATTAGGTAAAATGAACCTAATGATTTAATTAGGTAATATCATAGATTTTGTGCATAATAATTTTGTGATGCTATTTGTCACATAAAACGAGATTACTCAAATCAAAACATAGAACTAACACTAATCACTATATTACCACAAATTAGGGTAAATTTGAAGCAATTGCAATTTAATATTTCAAGAGGAAATTATTTACTAAACCAGCCTCAACTCAAGCTATCTCTGATTCATATATATACCAAAGGATGTTACATTTCATGTCAAAGGCTATCAAGCCATTACTGTACAACACTTATTAACTGTCTACATAGATATGTCATTTATTTACACACATGGCATAAAGTCAAAATCTATGTGTCGATATACAAAACACAAAATCTCCCCAAAGACCTGAGAGTACAAGGACAACACATAGGACATCTACTACAAAGGTCTAGCTGCATATCCAACCTCTAGGAAATATTACTCCTCTTGTTGCTCAGCACATGTACCACAACCTCTACCTCCTCGTCCACAACCACCTAAAAAGTTATGGAACCAACGGGGTGAGATCACATCTCAGCGGGAGATATAACTCTCCACCAACATCTATTATAAGCAAAATAGTTAAGTAAAACAGTAATTACTGGTTAAGCAGTTCAAGTACTTGCAATTGAATAGTAGAACATCATATGCTTTTAGAAGGAATATGGAAAATGTGTATGATTGTTGTAAACTATATAGTACAAGAAGTAAGGTATGCGATCATCCAATGTGATTTTTATTTGTCCCTAAGAAATTATATTACACGGTTGTATTAACACTTTTATTATTATTCCCTAAGGATTTGAAGCGTAGCACTCAAGTCCAACTGACCACTGCTAAGTCAAAATCAGTACCATACAAGATCAATGGAAGAGCCAGACTCCATGATCATCACCAATACTACTTGGTCAGTTCAAGTCTACAATGCAGTGACACATTAGTCAAACTACTAATGACAACAACTTGTATTTATGGCTACAGTCTTGTAGAGACAACAACTCATAGTCAAGTTATGATCTCGTAAAACAACCAAGCTGCCTTGGTACATGGCACAACACTAGAAAACAAGCTCACGCATGTCTATTCTATAACAAGGTAGTACATTACTATATCGACAATTTAAGAGTACAACGAAATAATTCATTGGCACCCCACATATTCAATAATATGTGCTCTAAGTTTCCCATAGGAATTACTCATTTCACCATCCATCTAGATATTGACGCTAAAGATGGATCTATGGTATATGGAAACTACATGATTAGGATTTCACTTGATTAGATATTCCAGTTGGGTATCTTTTAATGCATCAATCAAGTTACAATGTATTAACACTAAATAGATTCTACAAAATTCAAGAGTAAGGTACAACTTCAAAAAATATAAAATGTACAAGGTGAGAACTTGACTCAACATCTCTAGTCACTTGTATCACAATCATTACAAGGTCATCAATGTCACATCACTATGGTGTATCAACCCCTCAATTCCATCTCTGGAGGATTTTTCCTCTCAAACTGTGCTCAAAACACTCAACAGTTCATAAGATTCAATTCACATAAAACATGTGCAATTAATATCACAATATATCTCAACAATGATGTATGCTTCTAATCACCACTCTATATTGTACAAGATTCACCATAGCATTTACCTAGATATGCACATTCATCTCACCTACAAAGTTAGGGTAACATAATAGGAGAGAGAAAACTATATTATAGAATAAGAATCTCCAAGTGGAGTAAGCACATACATCACATAAACATTGGATTGAAGTTAGCATTCAAATGTGTTCAATTAGGGTTTCATAACACCACTCACTCTCTAAACCCTAATTATATCACCTCCCACATTGTTGGAGAGTTCTAGAGTCAATAATTATGGTTAATGATTTAACCATTCAAAGTCATATCATGTTATATAGATCATTACACTTTGTATGGATCATCTTTAGATGTATGAATGTAAGTGTATCGACCCCTCACCATAAAGTGTAGCAACATAGACACACACCATGTGTCATGATCGTAACACTTAGTGTTTTGACCCTAGATCATGATGATGTATTAACCTCAATCATTCTAGGTGTATTATCCTTATAAGACATGAGTCTCTCGACCTCCGACCAAAGTGTTTCAACCTCCACACTTCAAGGTGGTTCAACCTTTACCATTCATGGTTTTAACCCTAATATGAGTAGTGTTTCAAACTCAACCACAAGGGGCTATATCGGCCATAACACTCTACATGATCTTAACCACTCTTATCATGAGTGTTTCGACCTCTTTATACAAAGGGTTTGGTCATAACACTTCATATATTCTCTACCTTCAAAACCTTAAGTGTTTCAACCCATTAACATGCATGATCACCACCACACACCATCCTAGGTGTTGCAACCTCATGTAACATAATGTTGCGGCCTACATGGCATCTAGCCCTCTACTAAGTGGTTGTAACACCTGACAGAAAACAAGGAACACCAAACATTTAACCCAAGAACATGGACCCTTCACAAGGGTGTCCTTCAAACCCTAGAACAAGTTCATAGAAGATTATCTTAAGGAGCGTGCTTAAGGGTGTGGAAATCAGACTTATCACACATGAAACTATCATTAAAACCATCATTTATACTAATGAATGCATCATAATCAAAACAAAATAGTTACATAAATGAAGACCAAGATAACATCATTCCTTTCTTCCAAAATCTCCAAACCGGGTACAAGGATTTTAAGGTTTATAAGAAGTATACATCATCTTTGAGATATAATATAGATGAAACATAACTATCATCACTTTCTTTACTAAATTAACAAATCTTTAAGATCTGGAACAACAACATATGAACAACATGAAGGCTTTATATAACCCACATATAATTGATGATCCAAGCCTCCAAGATCTCAAGCTCCAAAAAAGAAAAAGAAGCCCCAACTAGGTCCAAACCTTTGACTACCGAATATCCTTCAAAAGAGAGGAACACCATGGTTAAAGAAGATTCCAGGGAAAAGAAAACCCAAACCCTAACTTCAAACCAAGGTAGAAGATGAAGAAACCCTAGGTTAAAGCATGATTTTGGCCCAAGAGAAGAAGAAATCTCCAAGAGAAATCACCATGGACCATGCACAACCCTCATGGTCGAGATGGAGGAAGAAGAAGATGAAGAAGAAAGAGAAAACTAGATCCAAGGTTCAAATCACTAACCAAGAGAAGAGATTCTCCAAGACACCACCACCAAGAAGATAATATAGCACCAAATCTGCCTCAAGCAAGATGGATCGACCACCCTAGCTTCAAGATCCGCTCCTTCTTGATCCTATAGCTCCAAGGACCATTCACATTCAAAGGAGGAATATTAAGAAGTTAAAAGGTCTCTCACACATGAAGATAAAGGGATATATACCCCAAGGGAGAGAGAGGAAGCGATTGGTGATGTGTCACCATTCTAGATCGCCCAAGGACACATGTCCTTCAACCCCATGGCCTTATCCCCTCCCACATGCAAAAATATGAAAGTTTCATATTTATCCAGAAAGTGTAGCGACCTCCATGGTCACTACCATCATCAAGCTCGCAACACTTCATCCATGTTCACCCTATTTTGACCCAAACCCTAAACTAACAAATCAAGGTCGAAACACTAAAGGGCAAGGGGTGTTTCAACCTCTAGGTTGTCTAGGTCAAAACCACAACTCCTTGGGATGGTGTTGTAGTCACTACCCTCACCTAAGTGTGAGGTAATAGTTGCTACACCCAAACCCTAGCTTAGTCACCAGTTACACATGGTAACCCTAGAAACCCTAGAACACCATGAAGTGTTCCATCATAACACATCAATAAAACAAGGTGCCCCATGTTATCATCTTCTCTCTCATGGTGCCAAGGTACAAGGAACACTCTCTTCAAGTGATATTTTGCATGTTAACCCTCAATAATGGGTAAATTGCAAACTAGTCCAAAATAAGTACTTATATACCAAAGGTGGTTCAATCCTCAATCAAATTGAACCAAATTGAAACCAAAGACATGTCACATGATATTTAAGCATCTTATTACAAAAATAAATTACAATTGAGCACAAATCTAGTTCAGGGATCTTACAAATTTAATACTTGTCTTCCATTATACAATAATGATAATATAGTCTTAAATCCTAAATAGTAAAGATGATGTTGGTACATTATATATCTACATACACACACAGATATATATATATATATATATATATATATATATATATATATATAATGATACCAAAACTTAGTATTTGAAAACCTAAGAATTAATTTCAAAATATATAGTGAATGATAAATTTGTATTATACATATTGACTTAGCATGTCAAAATTTTTATTTAGTTGGTAAATGATAGTGGATCTAATACATAAGGTAATGCAAAAAAATTATCATTTAGTACATATGACCGATGATTTTGTTCTACATTAAGGTTTACCCCTAAAATTTCTATTATAACACTTTTTTGTTAGCTTGACATTTTGGTAAGTCATTGGGTTTGCATCAAATGTAAATAAAATTCTCTCCTACATATGTTCAGATATGGGGAGAAGGAAGATAGTAAATCCCTATTTCTTCATGTTCACTCTCCATCTATAATCTATCTGACTCATATATTCAAGCACATTAGATTTCTCTCCTTTTTCAAACTTGTTTTCTAGTTTGACTAGGTTTGGTCATCTCCAATATTTATTTCATCTCAGGTCTCCTTCATCTCTTACTCTTGATAACTTCACACGTCTAACCTATAAGTAACCATATTAAACTTCAGCAATGCACTAGACAACATTTTCTGTCATCATTTTATTCTCAGTCAAATTTGCCATCACATTTTCTAATATATATCATACTTTAAAGCTACACAGACTTTGACGATGAGGTTCTGATCATAACATGGGAATGGATAGAAACAAAGGCCCGTATACTTGGAATTTCTCTTAATTGAAAATATTTTATGTTTCCCTCTTTTTCCTCATCTTCTTACGCTTTCATATCTCAAGACACAATATTATTATGATATTCAATTGTTACCTTGTCTCTAGAATAACTATAGAATCATGAACATCTGCAAAGCTTTGTTATTCGTGTGATATCCCCTCCGTTCCTTGAGCTCCTTCTCTAAGATAGTAATAGATGTGACATTGTTTGAGGTCTGAGCACCTCGATGGCTGTATTTGGGTTCATAAGTATTTCCCCGGTGAGTAGGTGGAGCTGGAATCCCTATCTGACCATGGATTGTGCTTGATTATGAGTTGCACTCTCAAATTTGACTGCCATAGCTATGGTTCCTTACATTTATGAAGAACATACATAGTAGAATATTTTCAATTATGTATGTGCATCTAATTTAGTTTTATCACACATGAAAAATATAATTTGTTCTGTTCATTAGTGTTTCTATTTTAGTTGTGTGAGTTTAACATCATCTGAGTATTTGGCAAGCCTCAATCATGCATTACCAAAGGAAAATATAATGCATGGTATATCAGTCATTGACCCCCATGTTTAGTTTACTTAAATTCAATATATGCATTTATGATGTGTAAAAAGTGTAAACCACCCTCTACTACATATGGTAAACAAAATCCAATTTGGATAGCAGCGGAATTTTAAACTTTGACTATATTCAATTGTATAAATAGTACAATAAAAATTTCCCTATAAGGGTGTATCATCTGTATACATACAAAGGATCTAGGTAGATGAAGACTAAAACTACATCAACATGTTTCTAACAAAAACAAAATAATATATATCTAAGTCCAAACTAGATGGTTGAACTTCACATCCCTAGCCTTAGGCTGGTTCACCAAGCTTCAACTACGCACTATCATCCTATCCTTGGGTGGTTGGGATCACCCAACAAGAGAAGATAAAAAGTATGCGTCAATAGAGGTAAAGGACAATTATAAAGCTAAAGCATTGCAAAATAAAAGATCCACTATACTAAGAGAGTGTTAAAAGTATGAGGCAAGTATATCAAATAAGAAATAGAAATTCTACCATAATTCAACAATAATAATATATTTGCATGTGTGATTAAATGTGACTATATTAAACTAATATAGGACTGCGACACCTACCTAACCTCAACCTCTAGGCGAGGGAGAATTTACACATTCCCAAGCACCCGAAAATATTTATAAAGTGGGGAGAATAGCCACATTCTCCTGGGGAGAATTATCACGTTCACCTAGGGCGAAATTACACATGCCCTCTATGGGTGGTTGTACAGATGTACACTATATTAGTTAATTAGTCATTTTCATCATCATGATAAATAATTCATTTGGCAGAGTGAAAATATAAATAATATTGCAACATAGCAAATGGGGTATCACAACCCAAGAAGTAATCCAAATAAATAAGCCAACATTGGCAATGAAGAATAATTAGAGAGCCAAAGAAAAGGCATTAGAAAGATACCAAGGCTAGCACATTAGTAATGTAGGTTTGGATGAAGACCAACTAAACAATAGGGTACACATTGCACAATCATTTATTCACAATTAGAATAGGGCTCACATACCTTATTTTGATTCATTACCATCACATTCACCAATTGATTGTATCCAATTCCATTTCCCTATTTATGAGCAATCATATGCATTAGTATGTATAAGCATAAAGTATAAGAAAATACACCCATTTTATACATTATTATAAAACCTTCGATTTAGGATTCTAAACCTACCCCAAAATATTGCTTGAGTTTTACTGATTAGGAAAACATATCTTATATTACAAATTGGAGTTAAAATGCATTAGTTATATATTTTAGAACACTTTATATGATCAAATTGATATCCAAGGAAAACTTCAAAAAAGGAATTCGAGTTAGAACTCAAAAACCATAAAATCAGATTCTACATCAAAAATCCTTTCCATCGACTATTTATTCATATTTTTTCTGACCAGGGATTCATTTATTATGAATTAAATGATCTCAGCCAATCAGAAGTTAGGGAAATGCCACATAGGCAAAAATAAAAACAATTGGGTGCCACAGTGGCCAGACCCACGCTGGCATGGGCCAATTGACTTTGGCCCAGTCAGTCAGTCCACATGCACTAGAACTCGATCAAACACGACTGGGTAGAGGGAAATTTTACCAAAATACCCTTGTGATATAAATCGGTTAATTAAGTTTGCAAGGACTATCAGGTCATTTAGATGCATCGATGATTCATAGCTAGTGAATAACACAAGACTGGAAAAGACGTCGCTACCTATGCTAAAATAATCAAAACAATTAAAGGGGTAGGGACTACCCGGTCAAAACACCATCAGGCTTCTTCTTCTCGCAGACATGGCGAGTGAGGAGTTGACCAGGGTCCAAGATCGTGAGCTATCATCAAGCTCAGGAGACGATCAACAGCGGGGAACATTCCCCTTCATCTCGCTTACACCCGATGTAGGAGAAGAGGTAGACAGAACAAATGCACGGTGCTAGAGGCACCCAAAATCCATGGAGTCGCCAGAGACATGGACGATGGACTAATCAAACGAATCATCAAGAGAACAACGATGCGTCGAGTCCCAAACTAAAGTTGTGTCACGATCGCCAGGACAAGACGAGAAGAAGGCAAATCTTACCGTGGGAGGAGGCGCACTGAAGTGGGAGGAAGCCAGGAGCCATCATGCTATAGATGTTGAGTTATAGGACCTAGCATTTGGAGGCATTTCAGGTCCAAGAGGAGAAGGCGAAGGGGAGAGCGAAGGCCAAGGGTGCTCATTGTGTGGCCAATTGGGCCAAAATTGGAGAAGAGGCCGCTGGTATACAGGGAGTTTGCCAGAGTGAAGGACGAGTAGGGCAAATGGTTTTAGGTATGCTCAGATCAATTGAAGGGGGAGGGAGAAAGCTGGTGGCTCGCAAAATATTTTCCCAACCTTTTATAGGCGATAGCACCGCTCTAGTCCCGAAAGCGCAACACGGCAGAGAAGAGGAAAAGGGCAAGGTTGGGCATTTTGCACACATGCCATAGCAGGTGACGAGCTAGGGCTTAGATGAACCATCATGACAAGAGGAATACAATGAGACAAGAATCACACAAAATGGTTGAGAGGAGAGGAAGAACGGGTCGACGGAGCTAGAGTGGCCTGTCTGTTTAGATGGCCGGAGGAAGAAGAAAGTGGGGAAGCTGTTGGATCACACAGGATTAAATGTTGACCGTCGGATGTTGCGTGACATAATAAATTGCTAGACTATAGCGTTACCAATGATATAAATGGCATTAATTGATTCGATTCATCTACCAAAGTCCAACTATATTAAATGCTTATAAAATATATTTGAGGGGTCAAATGAAGTCCAAAAGCCACCAAATTTGTACCATAGGTTCATATTAGTATCTAGAATGATGATATATAATTAGATTTTGTATTTATGTCCAATAAGGGTCATAAATCCTATATTTTCCATTAAAGCATATGTTAATGTATTGAAAGAGGTGAAATGATATGAAAAAGCTTTTAATTGAAATCCTTGAGTGAGATTCGAGATATTAATTACATATTAACTTTAAGAGCAATATCTGTAATGACCCCACTCCCACGTAACCCCCAATTAAGGGAGACCAAGAGGTCAGAGGCATTATCCCAAAATAGGATCAGTGGTTTTGCAAATAATCAACAATAATTAATAAACTCTACAACAACTAATCTTTAAAATGGAATAAAAAATTTCTATTCTCATACCTTGAAAAATATAGGAGTTGAGGGACTTTACCCCATATAACATCTATCTATCTAAAATTCTCCATTCTTTATTAAGATTTATTCCATCATTGGCACTTTAAAGGAATATCCATTTTCTTAATAAACCTAAAACTCTGACAAACAAAACGACGGTCAGTATAACAAATTATACTGGTATGTGGTGGAACCAATAATCTTGCATTTAATTGTAACAACATATTGCAAGCAATTATGATTTAACAGAACAAACTTTATGTTTTAAACATACTACTCAATCCTTACATACCCTAGCCTCTGTGTTGTCCTTGCAGTGGACATGGATACTACCTCTCATATGGTAGATCTCAACTAACCCCCATGATCCTATCTTACATGTAGATCAATACATAGGGTCGTGGAGTCGTATGGTCCTACCCAAGGGTAGACCAACACATCGACTCATGATAACCTGATGATCCTACCTCGCGGGTAGACCATATACTAGGTCATCTATCTCATCATCATCAAAGCTACAGAGGAGGACCAGGATCTGAGCTAGTCATGCACGTATACTTATGGTGATAGTCATAGTCACTTTATAGTTGCATGAAATAAAAGTCAATCAAACAATTATTTCCAAGAAACTGATAAAACCCCGGTAATCGCCATGAAACTAAAGTGATTTAACCATAAGCGTAACCACATACCTATCTTGGAGATCTCAAAGAAGCGATATATCCAAATCCAATAAGATGTCCAATCAAGCAAGCCAATCAATCAAGCAAGCAAACATTGATCCTGAAAACATGTATAACACCTAGTTGTTACCATCACATCCCAAACAACTCTTTATTGACTTGGGATACCTTTCTAAGGTTTCTAAGTCTCATTAGTATTCATTAGGATTTCTTAGATCAATTTATCAAACTTTATCCTTTTTAGGTCAACAAACCCTAAAACAACTTTTCTACTCATAAAAACCCGAATTGCTCAAACTATCCACATTAATGATCTTTTATACTCAAATTGACTTAGGATCATCATATCTCTGTTTATTCATAGATTTGAACAATTAAAACCATTAAAAGTCATCATCACCTAAATTAGGGTTTCTGAGCACATTAATGCATATTTATGTACATGGAACCCCAAAATTGAGCCAATTATGTATAAAGATCACTTTTTATATCTAAATCATCCCTTTATTAACAACAAGTTAATTTCCACTTTAAACATCCATATAACCCTTCCCAAATCATTAATCATCAAAATCTAGGGTTTTTCATTAATAAAAATATTAAAGGTGACAACTTTAAGCTTTTTTTGAACTACAAGCAAAATTAGGCTTCAATTACATTTTTAATGGGTTCCTTGAATTTTTCTGATCAATTTTCATATATAATTTATTGTCATCCGAGTTACCAATCAATTTCTAGAATATTCGTAAGTTTAAATACCTTAGGCCAATAGCAGAGTGCCACATCAGCGTTTCGACCCCCCTATTTCCCTTTTCCACGTGGATAGCAAACAACAAATAGTTCTTTGCCACATTAGCTGTGTGGGCTCCACACGAGCAATGCCTTTGAACTGGTGGTTGTACCCTTTTACCCTTGCTCTTCTTCACGCATGTCAGGGGTAAGAGAGTATTTTCTCTCTGTTTCATCTTCAAGCTTCCGCTGTGCCTCCTGCTCATGAGCTAGGCCCCGACGTCGGTCAACAAGGGAGTTGACTCCAGGCTTCTGGAATGTTTGGAGACAAGCATCGTCGTGATCTCTTTGGTTCGCCATACCGAACTCAAACGTGTGGTCAATTTGTCTCGGGGAGGATCGAATCAGGCGGCATGTGGGTAGTTCCCTTAGTGGAGAAGATGAAACAGAAGGGAAATTCATCTCTTTGGTGTCGAATTAAGGCCTAAGCAAGGGACCAAAGGACCCGTGGCACCTCACGCACCTTGCGGTAGCTTTGCCAACTCATCATAGGACATATATATAGGCTTGGATTGTGGAAGACTCCTTGCTATTCCGAGAAGGTTTGGGAAAAACTTCTAGCTTTCCCAAAACCCTATCAAACCTAGGTTTGCTTGATCTGCAATCTTCTCCCGGTCTCAAAGGGAGAGTTTCCAAAATCTCTCACAAACTAGAGTATGAGAAAATTGGAGTAATTGATCATTCCAGTTTCCCAGTCCTCCTGGAACTAGACAATGACCAGGCTCCGTTGGATCTAGGATCCAACGGTCCAGGTTATTCGTGCGACTAAAAAAAAGGTTTTCTTATTTACAAAAATTGTGACATTTATTGATATCCACTCACTTTAGGAAACATTGAAAAATCATATCTCTCAATTTGTTTATCCTTTTAATCACAAATTTTAGGGAAAAGTCCATAATGACTTAAACTACTTGTGCGCCAAGTTTGGGACTCAAACTTGAAAGTATGAGAGACTTTTCTTCATATGCAAGTTATCACATATTAAGGCATATTTTATGCATATTTTCTCTCTCCTATTCTTTTATATTCTTTATTTGGATCCCTTTTTCCCATAGAAACCTGGTGGATTTGAAATCTCATCCATGATGAGTCAATCACACATATTTCCACATATTTCTCATATTTTCCTCATTATCTCCAATTTTCTTCCTAATAGTGCATTATTTGATTTCTTCTTTTTCTTTTAAACATATTGGACTCATTAATATATTATGATCCACGAAATCACATGCACAAAGAAAAAATTGCAAAAAGGGAATCTATTCAATACACATAATTCATACAATTCCCATAATCATACATTTATTGGGGAAATTGCATTTCCCACCATATGAACCCAAAATAGGAGTTGTAACATCCTTCCCCTTTTATAGGAATTTTGCCCTCAAAATTCCACCAAACATACACACTATTCAGGATAAGACTTTTCCACATCCATCATTGGCTCCCATGTGGCTTCATCCTCTCCATTGTGCTTCCAAAGAACCTTTACCATCTTCTATTCTTTACTCTTGATCTCTCTCTCACCTCAATATCTCATACCCTCATAGGTGACTCAGGGTAAGTTAGTCTCCCTTGGAGTTCAATAGGTTCAATGCTCAACACATGGCTCAGGTACCTCACATAGTGCTCTAGATTGGACACATAGAACACATCATACATCATATTATCCCGAGGGGTAAGGCTATACATAAGCAACTCCACCAATCCATCTCAAATGGACCCATGTATCGGGGACTCAGATTTCTTAGCTATAGCTCAGAGGGGTCGGGTTTCATAACACATATTCACCCACAGTGGACTACATGTCAGTCTGCTTCGCATCAGCTCATGACTCCTATCGATCATGGGCTTTCTCAGCCATTACTTGATCAAAGTGACTTCATCTGCATACACTGTGGTCTTACTGACCTTCACAAGGTCCTCTCACCAACATCATCCAAGTGAAGTGGTGACTGAAACAACCTCCCTTACATAGCTTCATGCATCCCGATATTGGCTATGGTGGTTATCATCAAACTCTTCTAGGACAAGAACTGCTCCCATGTATCACCCTGAACAAGCACACATGCTCTCATTAGACCCTCTAAAGTCTGGATCATACTCTCTCGACTGTCCATCATTCAGGGGTGATTAGCTATACTCAACTTCAAACTAGCATCGAGTCCTTCTTACACCTACTTCCACAACATGGAAGTGAACTTGAGGTCATACTCAAGAACCTTTGAACTTGGATCACGGTGTAGTTGAACTATCTTTCTCTCATATATAGTTCAACCAAAAATGGCATACTGACAGTGCTTTCTCTCTTAGGCAAGGGATTAGGTCAACTTGGTAAGGTGATCTACCATAACCCATATTGCATCATGACCTCACTTGGTCCAAGGGAGACCCACCACACTGTCCATGGTGATCTACTCCCATTCCCTCTCAGGGACTCCTCATATCTATAGCACCCTACTGGGTTACTAGTGTTTGGCCTTCACTCTCTGGCATGTATGGCAACTGGCCACATGTGGCTCTATATCCTTCTTCTAGGTACCACTGCAAACCTTAACCATCTTGGTAGTACCATGGTGTACGGTGTACTTGCATGACATGATTCCTCAAGGGTGACTCTTTAGAAACCCTAAAACACTTTAGTAGTGGGTTTCACCACCTTCCTTTCCTAAGAGGTGTATCAGAGGTTCTTATATCAATCCTTTCATCTCATTAAGCTCTGGGCTGGTTAACTGGGCAACAACCAACTTGACCAAAGGGTCTAATTGTATTTGGATGTTAGCCACATAGGTCTAGTCTTCTAACGATCACAGAGTTCACCTAGAAAACTCTTTCAGCTCTCTCTATTGGGTAGACAAGACAACTATACACCTGAACTGTATCTTGGTAAAGAGTATCGATTATTACATCAATTTCCTTATGTGCTAGGTGATGGTGTAATAATAAACCTTCATATACTCCACTCATCACCCTCATCTCGGGTTTAAGTTTAACTGAGTCAAGAAAACTTCAAGCTCATCACCTCGATTACCATACCCAAGATGCAACTCTTAGGATCCAAACTGCTCTTGACAAGAACGTCCCCATATGATGATTACCTTTGTTCTCTTCATGTTTGTAAACCACATATCCAATGTACTCTCAAAAGGTGTGGTACTTCCTCAAGCATAGTAGAAGGGTTTCAACTCATATCACCTTTATGTTCAGTAAGGCATGCATTTTGTCTTGTCTCTCAAACCCATAACAAGATGAAATAAGCATTTGGCTACAGTCCAAATACAAAGTTCAACCTGTTCCAAGAGTAGAGATGGTGCATCACACATCACCATCACACTTTCCAATCTAAGTTGAAACGTGCATCACATGTCTCCACGCCATGAACATCTCCATGATGGGTCTACACCCATGGGAAGATTGTTCTCATCACCTTTGGATCTTAACATATCTATTATGTACATTCCTTAGTCATTACCTCAAGGTTTCTAGGGTGCCAGCACTTTTGGGGTGATCTGACCCTTATGCATCTAGGGATTGCCTCTCACATTTACCCCTTAGGCCCCATGAACTCATGAAGTTGGTCAACCTCATAACCCATGGGCCTCAGGAAAAGGTGGTTGTTACCTCCTAACCCTATGGTCTTATGCATTTAGGGAATAGACAACTCCTACTCCCATCGGTCTTATCCCTACTTGACCTTAGTGTTGACATAGGATTCTACGGTATCTCATGGTTTCTGTATTGATAATCAAGCACATTTCATCCTTGAATCCTCACCAGAATCTCCATCCTCTCTCTGGGCATACATGGCTAACTTTGCATCCCTCATAGGAATCATGGCGACCTACCTACCTTGGTCTAGCCCCATATAGGTTACCTCCATGGCAACATATCTTCATGTCCCTTCAGAGATGGTCACACATGGGTCTATATATTCATGGTCATACTATGTGCTCTTCACTTATCTTATCAAGATCTTATAAGTGACCTCTTCAGGTTACCTCAAACCTAAAACAAAGTTGATTCTCACCCTACATAAAGGGTTCCTTCCCAGGATGGGAGAAAACTATCTCATGATAGTAACAAAGGTCACAAACATCCCTACTTCCAAGGTTTACCTCATCATGTATATGCTTAGCCATATCATGCTACTTGGGTATGTAGCTAGCAAGGAGACGACCTACTAAACCATGCTAAGTTCCTTGGTATGTCATACATATTCCTTATTCCTCGATGTTGGACATGCATATGTCTCCATCAAACATATATCTCAGCTCAACTAGGGTTTCCTTTTGCTCTAACACATGAGGGGTGCCATACTCAAATACGATGAACTCAATCGGCCTTGTGAACATCATGTGCACAGGTTACTACTACTTCCCCTCTTAGGTCTAGGAACCCCAGGTTCACCTCTTATGCATCAGCTGTCTTATTGCATGCTCAACTGTTCAATCATGAACTGAATCTATACCAGGTAGAGCATAAACATCCTAACACCTCCACGTGAACACCTTTCAGAGTCCTACACCAGGAAAACCAACTGGGTATGAGGCCTCACAACTTGTTGTCATACCTCTTCAGGGTCTATGGAACTCTTCTTCCTACACCTAAAAGGTAGGCACTTTCACTTAGCATCATTCTCTCATCAAGGGTTTGGTTCCTCTAAGGTATCCAAGGTACGATAAGCCTCCAAGGATCATGCATGAGGCAACCACATACATCTAATCATGCCTCCATTCTAGGTCATATCATACCTAAGTTCTCACGATTCCTCACATCTCGGAGTCAAGGTCACCAACCTTTTTCATCGAGTCTCACTCTTTCTCTCTAGAGGTAACCCTACAAATGGTCCTACCACTAGAGGTTCTCTCTCTAAAGAAGGTGGTTCAATCTCTTAAGGTTACATGTCTACACCTACCTGGGTGAAAAGCATGATCCAAAATCTATGTCCGACCAAGATTATCCAAAGCTATCATGCTCATCTCATGAACATCAGGCATAACCCTTCGGGTCTAGGTCTAAAACCTGTTGTCAGCCTTGCTTACGTTCTCTTTTATGCAAGTGCATGCCTCTTCTTTACTAATATACAACGGTTAGGGTTCCTATATGGTAACCACTATCCTCCTCAATGAGGGTGCTATCCCTCACCCTAACAGGCATGACCCTCCCAAGGTCGAGTCGCCACAAGGCACTAGGGTCAAACTACACATGGTTCATGTTTCTCATGGATACTCAAAACCCTTGCACCACATGCATGTATAACCCACATATGTGCATGCATGGTCAACTATGATATCCAACTGGTCGTGTCTCCTCTTTCTCCATCCACCGCTTAGGGTTAGGGTTATCATCATCCTCATAGGATGCGCCAGGTCTCCTCCTCTTCCTAGAGGCTTCTTCCTCCAAGGTGAACTCTCTCTCCTTATCCTCCCACAAGAAGGTCTAACCTCAGAGCTCTCCTGAGGGCACGACAACACACGCCATGCAACCTTATGCATGTAACTAATCTTTAGTTTATGCTTAAACTATTAAACTTATGTCCATGACATCTTGTTTACATACTTTTCATTATTTGGTGGCGGATTCCTTAATTCTTATTAATCTTATCCCCAAACACAAGAGGGGGTGGAGAGAGAGAAACCTTAATCTCTTAAAGTAATCTAATGAACGGGGTAGAGAAGGGACGAAGACAGATGAGAGAAGACCTAGAGGTATCTTATTTCGAGTCAAATCCTTTGATTTTGGCCAGGCAGTCACACAGATCCGGGAGTCCTTGTAGACCAACTAGCGGGGCGGAGGAAAATCTTGCCAGCCCCCAGATTGTGATCCTTTTCTAGACACCTCCATCATTGGAAAATCCTCTAATAACTCCCTTGGGCTCTAAAGAGTTTGTAAAATTTAATAATTATTAGAGATTAAATAGAAAACCACGGCTCTAATACCAATTGTAACGACCCCGCTCCCCAGTAACCCCCAATTAAGGGAGACCAAGAGGTCAGAGGCATTATCGTAAAATAGGATCAATGGTTTTGCAAATAATCAACAATAATTAATAAATTCTATAACAACTAAGCTTTAAAATGGAATAAAAAATTTCTTTTCTCATACCTTGCAAAATATCGGAGCTGATAATATAACATCTATCTATCTAAAATCCTCCAATCTTTATTAAGCATTATTCCATCATTGTCACTTTAAAGGAATATCCATTTTCTTGATAAATATAAAATGTTGACAAACAAAATGGCGGTCAGTATAACGAATTATACTGGTATGTGGGGGAAGCAATAATCTTGCATTTAATTGTAACAACATATTGCAAGTAATTATGATTTAACAAAACAAACATTATGTTTTAAACATACTGGTCAATCCTTACATACCCTAGCCTCTGTGTTGTCCCTGCAGTGGACATGGATACTATCTCTCATATGGTAGATCTCAACTAACCCCCATGATCCTACCTTATAGGTAGATCAATACATAGGGTCGTGGAGTCGTATGGTCCTACCCAAGGGTAGACCAACACATCAACTCGTGATAACCTGATGATCCAACCTCACATGTAGATCATGTACTAGGTCATCTATATCATCATCATCAAAGTTACAGAGGAGGACCAGGATCTGAGCTAGTCCTGCACATATACTTATGGTGATAGTCATAGTCACTTTATAGTTACATGAAATAAAAGTCAATCAAGCAATTATTTCCAAGAAACTGATAAAACCCCAGGAATCGCCGTGAAACTAAAGCAATTTAACCATAAGTGTAACCACATACCTATCTTGGAGATCTCAAAGAAGCAATATATCCAAATCCAACAAGATGTCCAATTAAGCAAGCCAATCAATCAATCAAGCAAACATTGATCCTGAAAACATGTATAACACCTAGTTGTTACCATCACATCCCAAACAAATTTTTATTGAATTGGGACACCTTTCTAAGGTTTCTAAGTCTCATTAGTATTCATTAGGGTTTCTTAGATCAATTTCTCAAACTTTATCCTTTTTAGGTCAACAAACCCTAAAACAACTTTTCTACTCATAAAATCCCTAATTGCTCAAACTATCCACATTAATGATCTTTTATACTCAAATTTACATAGGATCATCATATCTTTGTTTATTCATGGATTTGAACAATTAAAACCATTAAAAGTCATCATCACCTAAATTAGGGTTTCTGAGCACATTAATGCATATTTATGTACATGGAACCCCAAATTGAGCCAATTATGTATAAAGATCATTCTTTTATATCTAAATCATCCCTTTATTAACAATAAGTTAATTTCCACTTTAAACATCCATATAACCCTTTCCAAATCATTAATCATCAAAATCTAGGGTTTTTCATTAATAACAATATTAAAGGTGACAAATTTAAGCAGTTTTTGAATTTCAAGTAGAATTATGATTCAATTACATTTTGAATGGGTTCCTTGAATTTTTATAATCAACTTTCATATATAATTTATTATCATCCGAGTTATCAATCAATTTCTAGAATATTCGCAAGTTTAAATGCCTTGGGCCAATAGCAGAGCGCCACATCAGCGTTTCGGCCCCCCATTGCCCTTTTCAACACGGATAGCAAACAGCAAATAGTGCTTCGCCACATTAGCCACGTGGGCTCCATACGAGCAAGGCTTTTAAACCGACGGTTGTATCCTTGTGCCCCTGCTCTTCTTCACGCATTTAACATTGTGCCCTTGCTCTTCTTCACACATTTCAACGGTAAGAGAGTCTTTTCTCTCTGTTTCATCTTCAAGCTTCCGCCGTGCCTCCTGCTCGCGAGCTAGGCCCCGACGCCGGTCAATAGGGAAGTTGACTCCAGGCTTCTGGAATGTTGGGAGACAAGCATCGTCACAATTCTCTTCGGTTCGCCATACCAAACTCGAACATGTGGTGGATTTGTCTCGGGGAGGATTGAATCAGGCGGTAGGTGGGTAGTTCCCTCGGCGGAGAAGATGAAATAGAAGGGAAATTCGTCCCTTTGGTGTCAAATTAAGGCCTGAGCAAGGGACCAAAGGACCCGTGGCACCTCATGCACCTTGCGGTAGCTTTGCCAAGTGATCATAGGACATATATATACAGGCCTGGATTGCGGAAGACTCCTTGCTGTTCCGAGCAGGTTTGGGCAAAACTTCTAGCTTTCCCAAAACCCTATCAAACCTAGGTTTGCTTGATCTGCAATCTTCTCCCGATCTCAAAGGGAGAGTTTCCAAAATCTCTCGCAAACCAGAGTATGAGAAAATTGGAGTAATTGATCATTTCAGTTTCCCAGTCCTCCTGGAATTGGATGATGACCAGGCTCCATTGGATCTAGGATCCAACGGTCCAGGTTATTCGCGTGACTAAAAAAAAGGTTTTCTTATTTACGGAAATCGTGACATTTATTTATATCCACTCACTTTAGGAAACTTTGAAAAATCGTATCTCTCAATCTGTTTATCCTTTTAATCCCAAATTTTAGGGAAAAGTCCATAATGACTTAAACTACTTGTGTGCCAAGTTTGGGACTCAAACTCAAAAGTATGATAGACTTTTCTTCATATGCAAGTTATCACATATTAAGGCACATTTTATGCATATTTTCTCTCTCCTATTCTTTTATATTCTTTATTTGGATCCCTTTTCCCATAGAAACCTGGTGGATTTAAAATCTCATCCATGATGAGTCAATCACACATATTTCCACATGTTTATCATATGTTCCTCATTATGTCCAATTTTCTTCTTAATAATGCATTATTTGATTTCTTCTTTTTCTTTTAAACATATTGGACTCGTTAATATATTATGATCCACGAAATTACATGCACAAAAAAATTACAAAAAGGGAATCCATTGAATACATATAATTCATACAATTCCCATAATCATACATTTATTGGGGAAATTGCATTTCCCACCATATGAACCCAAAATAGGGGTTGTAACAATATCTCACTTTTATATTCTCTTTTCAAGTATTATTTTCATATTTTTGAGGAGAGAGAAAGCAAGGGGTTAACATACTCATTAATTAAGCCAATTCCTCTTCATTACCCATTTCTTATCCAAAAGGCCACTTTAACACTAATTTAACATTATCCACTCATTATCTATCATTAACGACCATATTTCAACATTAGTCCTCCATTAACACCTTAATTGGAATATTTATGCAAAAACCCATTCATTTACATGAATGTGGAAAATATGGATTTCACCATCAAAGTGTGCTCAAATTGCACATGGAGGCAAAAAAAGATACAAAATAATGGGAAATTTATGAAAAAGGTCCAAAAGGACTAGAAAGTAGTTAAAAGCTTGAGAAATGGGTAAATTGCAAGAAGAACACTGAAATTGGGTAAATTGCAAAAAGGACATTGAAATTCAGTATGTTACAACACTCCACCCCTTAAAGAGGATTTTGTCCCCAAAATCACAAGAAGAGCGAAGGGAGGGTGAGTGTGTAACATCCCAACCTTAAGCAACTAGGTGGGTACTTCACAAGCTCTACACATAAGCCAAGTCTAACTAAGGTTTCCACCATACATGTACCCTTTTAACTCCATAATGTATTTGCATCATATTTATTATTCTACCACTTGTGCCATATTATACTCACATTGTTGAAACAAGGATTTACATCTCAACATTGTGTACAAAACATATGTATTTCCCTTATTTCTCCCATTAAGTGTTTTAAGCACAATTAGGGTTTACTAAGCAAATCCCAACATTTATTAATGTATTAGGTCACAAACCTTAATAACGTGAATTCATTCTCCATTATACTCATAAAACCATCACGTAGAATTATCACATATTATTTTGTAAGAAAAAGATAATATTATCCAAAAAAATTATTAAGTCTACAACAATACCAAATAATGCCACATTAATTTCTTATATCTATATTGCACCTTATCATATTATCTTTCTTACTCATATTAATGACATCATTAATCATTTTCTCCTATTATACTCCATATTATGAATTATACACATTTAACATCACATTGGGCCTTTATGCATATTCATGTGAATCCAATTACTCATTATCACATTTGAGTCATTATATGTATTTTAGTGAATAAGATGGAACACATTAAATATTAATGAATTGATCCATATACCAAGTTATGCTAAGGTAACTAATGAGGTGTGTATTAAGGAACAAGGTGATATGCCTTACATATATTTCGATAACTTGATCACAAGGAGGTGATTATCATCCATTTATGTGTATCAAAGTATATTATGTGATGATGACACCTAAAGCCACTAATGTATCATGAAAGCATTAAGTATGTGCATGTATATATTGTCAAGGTTAGATGATTTCATATTAGGGTTTAGGTCAACATGACCATTACATGTTAAGCATCCTTAGTGTGCATTAGTTCCATTACTTGACCAACCACACCATTAGGGTGACATAGTCAACATTATGTGTGTTCACAATTATTAATGAGTACTCATTAATATGTGCATCAAGAATATGTTAAGGTTCAATCAT
The DNA here is from genome assembly GCA_963693085.1 of Alisma plantago-aquatica. Taxonomy (NCBI): domain Eukaryota; kingdom Viridiplantae; phylum Streptophyta; class Magnoliopsida; order Alismatales; family Alismataceae; genus Alisma; species Alisma plantago-aquatica. The sequence continues at coordinate 644,395,826 of OY856410.1, forward strand.
ACGAACTATTTCATTAGATGACTCATTATATTTTCCTTTGTATATAAACAAACAAGATGAATTTTAATTATAATTTATTTGCTCAACACTAACCACATAAGCTCACTAATTATGGAGTTAGGGTTTCCAAAATAGAGTAACTTGATTTCAATGCATTGTGGGACTCCACCCCCTTAAAGAGGATTTTGACCTCAAAATCAGAAACTCCAAAATTTATCAAGGTATAAAAAGCACTATGACTAAAGCCCACTTTTCAAAAGGGTTGAGATAAATCTATGTGTGAGATCCAACACTTAGTTGTTTTACTAAACACCATTATAAACTTCAAAGTCTGTCATAGGGTAGGATTCTCCCAAACATGGAAATATATGGCTCCTTATAGGAACATAAGGACATTATATTAAGGCATCATATACAAGGATAATTTGCCTAAAGGTATGCTATTTTGGATAGTCAGTATCAGCTCAGGCCAGGCCAGGCCGGTTTCATATGGATCTGGGAGTCGTCGTAAGCCAAGCTAGTGGCGTGGAGGAAAATATTGCCAGCCCCGAGACCCTGACCTTTTCTAGACACCTTTGCTTTCAACTTCTTGTCCTAGTAGCTACCTAATAGGATAATTACCTAAAAGTTGATTAAATATGTATATAATATGAAACTATTATGGTTCCAGATAAACCTTTCATCATGGGTTAATTCTAAGGTGAACTAAAGGGAAAACTATATGAGGTAAGGGTTTCTAGCTAAGGAGACAAATTCAAATAGTCAAGACTCTGACAACCATTGGCTCTGCTAGCATGCTATAAAGAGTGTAAACCACCCTACACTAGATATGGTAAACAAAATCCAATTTGGATAGCAACAGAATTTTAAACTTTGACTATATTCAAATATATAAAGTGTACAATACAAATTTCCCAATAAGGGTGTATCATCTTTATACATACAACGGATCTAGGTAGGGGAAGACTAAAACTACATCAACATGTCTCCAACAAAAACAAAATAATATATAGCTAAGTCCAAACTAGATGGTTGAACTTCACATCCCTAGCCTTAGGCTGGTTCACCAAGCTTCAACTACACACTCTGATCATATCCCTGGGTGGTTGGGATCACCCAACAAGAGAAGATAAAAAGTATGTGTCAATAGAGGTAAAGGACAATTATAAAGCTAAAGCATTGCAAAATAAAAGATCCACTATACTAAGAGTGTGTCAAAAGTATGATCCAAGTATATCAAATAAGAAATAGGAATTCTGCCATAATTCAACAAAAATAATATATTTGCATGCGTGATTAAATGTGACTATATTAAACTAATATAGGGCTGAAGCACCTACCTAACCTCAACCTCTAGGTGAGGGAGAATTTACACATTCCCAAGCACCCAAAAATATTTATAAAGTGGGGAGAATTGCCACATTCCCCTTGGGAGAATTATCATGTTCCCCTAGGGCAAAATTACACATGCCCTCTATGGGTGGTTGTATAGATGTACACTATATTAGTTAATTAGTCATTTTCATCATCATGCTAAATAATTCATTTGGCAGAGTGAAAATATAAATAATATTGCATCATTGCAAATGTGGTACCACAACCTGATAAGTAATCCAAATAAGTAAGCCAACATTGGCAATGAAGAATAATTAGAGAGCCAAAGAAAAGGCATTAGAAAGATATCAAGTCTAGCACATTAGTAATGTAGGATTGGATGAAGACCAACTGAAGAATAGGGTACACATTGCACAATCATTTATTCACAATTAGAATAGGGCTCACATACCTTATTTTGATTCATTACCATCACATTCACCAATTGATTGTATCCAATTCCATTTCCCTATTTATAAACATTCATATGCATTAGTATGTATCAAGCATAAAGTATAACAAAATATACCCATTTTAGACCTTATTAGAAAACATTTAGTTTAGGATTCTAAACCTAGCCCAAAATATTTCTTGAGTATTACTGATTAGGAAAACATATCTTATATTACAAATTGGAGTTAAAATGCATTAGTTATATATCTTAGAACACTTTATATGATCAAATTGATATCCAAGGAAAACTTTGAAAAGGGAATTTGAATTAGGACTCAAAAACCATATAATTAGATTCTACATCAAAAATCCTTTCCATCGACTATTTATTTGTATTTTTTTGACTAAGGATTTATTTATTATGAATTAAATGATCTCGGCCAATTAGAAGTCATGGAAATGCCACATAGGCAAAAATAAAAACAATTGGGTGCCACTGTGGCCGAACCCATGATGGCATGGGTCAATCAGCTTTGGCCCAGTCATCCGGTCCGTGTCCACTAGAACTCGGTCAAACGCGACTGGGCAGAGGGTGACTTTACCAAAATACCCTTGTGATATAAATCGGTTAATTAAGTTTGCAAGGACTATCAGGTCATTAAGATGCATCGATGATTCACAGCTAGTGAATAACACAAGACTAGAAAAGACGTTGCTACCCATGCTAAAATAATCAAAACAATTAAAGGGGCAGGGAAGTCAGGCTTCTTCTTCTCACAGACATGGCGAGTGAGGAGTCGACCAGGGTCCAAGATCATGAGCTATCATCAAGCTCAGGAGATGATCAACATCGGGGAACATTCCCCTTCACCTCGTTTACACCCGACGTTGAAGAAGAGGCTGACAGAATGAATTCACGGTGTCGGAGGCACCCAAAATCCATGGAGTCACCGGAGACAGGGGCGATGGACTACTCAAACAAATCATCAAGAGAACAACACTGCGTCGAGTCCCAAACTGAAGTCACGTCACGACCGACAGGACAAGGCGAGAAGTAGGCGAATCTTACCATGGGTGGAGGCATACGGGAGCGGGAGGAATCCAGGCACTGTCGTGCTACAGATGTTGAGGTATAGGACCCAACGTTTGGAGGTGTTTCGAGTCCAAGAGGAGAAGGCGAAGGGGAGAGCGAAGGCTAAGGGTGCTCATTGTGTGGCCAATTGGGCCAAAAGTGGAGAAGAGGCCGCTGGTATATGGGGAGTTTTCCAGAGTGAAGGACGAGTAGGGCAGAGGGTTTTAGTTATGCTCAGAACCAATTGAAGGGGGAGGGTGAAAGCTGGTGGCTCGCAAAAGCTTTTCCCAGCCTTTTATAGGCGATAGCATCGCTCTAGTCCCCAAAGTGCAACACGACAGAGAAGAGGAAAAGGGCAAGGTTGGATGTTTTGCACACAAGCCATAGCAGGTGATGAGCTAGGGCTTAGATGAACTGTCATGACAAGAGGAATCTGACGAGACAAGAATCGCGCAAAATGGTTGATAGGAGAGGAAGAATGGGTCGACGGATCTAGAGCGGCCCGTCTGTTTAGATAGCCAGAGGAAGAAGAAAGTGGGGAAGCCGTTGGATCATGTGGGATTAAACATCGACCGTCAGATGGTGCATGATAGAATAAATCTCTAGACTATAGTATTACCAATGATATAAATGAAATTAATTGATTCGATTCATCTACCAAAGTCCAACCATATTAAAAGTTCATACAATAGATTTGAGGGATCAAATGAAGTCCAAAAGCCACCAAATTTGTACCATAGGTTCATATTAGTCTTTAGAACGATGCCATATAATTAGATTTCATATTTATGTCAAACAAGGCTCATAACTCCTATATTGTCCATTAAAGCATATGTTAATGTATTGAAAGAGGTGAAATGATATGAAAAAGCTTTTAATTGAAATCCTTGAGTGAGATTTGAGATATTAATTACATATTAACTTTAAGAGCAATATCTCACTTTTATATTCTATTTTCAAATATTATTTTCATATTTTGGATGAGAGAGAATGCAAGGGGTTAACATACTCATTAATTAAGTCAATTCCTCTTCATTACTCATTTCTTATCCAAAAGGTCACATTAACACTAATTTAACATTATCCACTCATTATGTATCATTAACGACCATATTTCAACATTAGTCCTCCATTAACACCTTAATTGGAATATTTGTGCAAAAACCCATTCATTTAAATGAATGTGGTAAAATATGGATTTCACCATCAAAGTGTGCTCAAATTTCACATGGAGGCCAAAAAAGATACAAAAGAATGGTAAATTTATGAAAAAGGTCCAAAAGGACTAGAAAACAATTAAAAGCTTAAGAAATGGGTAAATTTCAAGAAGAACCTTGAAATTGGGTAAATTGCAAAAAGGACCTTGAAATTCAGTCTGTGACATGATGAGTAAATAATAACTAATAATTCAAGTAAAAACATACATGAAAACATGTTGTGAGTTTAGTAAATGTGATCTATTGATCAGTCTAGTTTCTCTCACCTACTTTCACTAGATTTAAGTTCAATTATTACAACTTCTACACTAGTTGGAATTATGCTTAATTTTATTTTGAAGTCTTATCATGTAAACTAGATTACAAATTAATAGATATACAGTTTGGATTGTGGACATCTTAGGTATGGACATTTGGTATGTTCATTCTTACTTTTTTTTTAGGAAATTTAACCCTCTCTTATTACTTTTTCATGATTATGGGGCTAAAATATATGTGATCCATATATTCTAAATGATCTTTTTGGTATCATATCCTAATTACTTGGATTGATGTGACTTTTAACCAAATCAACATGTTGATAGGATTATTCCGTGATTTTAAACTTGATAACTGAACTAGTATCACATCCTAATGTAATCATGTAATTTATGTGGACTAGCTTACTGTAACTGAATTCATCATGGATGTAGATATCGTTTTGTACTGTACATATTACTAAAGTTGTCTAAGTTTAGTTGTAGATGTATATTCCCAATTATTTGAATATCAGTGACCATACCCAATTTTTGATACTTAGATATACTAAGAATTGTGGTTTTGGAGCCTCCTCTAACCCCTTTGAAGTATTTATGCTTAAACCCAATTGTTATGTTGTTCTAGTTTATAATTTAATATGCTTGCATATTATTACTGTTGTTACTTACATTTTGAGCTTAAGTGGAGAATCAATTTGTTCCTACATAATGCCTCATCAAACTATTTTAAATTATGTGTTCCATTTATACACTCAAAATCCAATTCACTCTCCTTTTGTAAAAAGAGTATGTCTATTGTATTTTCTCATTGATATATCCCTATATTTTACATCATTAAGAACATGTCAATTTGTGCTTGGTTTCTCTAGTTTCATGATCCAATTTCGATAGTGTTACCAATTGGCTAGGCATGGTTCTACCAAGAGAGGAGGACATTATTTAGGAACCCATGTAGGAGAAGTAGATATGGGATGATCACTTGATAGGGAATGACTTCCTTCTACAGCTGGTTCTTATCTTGATCTAGATTAGGCACTTAACATTTTTTCTTAGTACACCGATGTAGGTGTGAACTCCTTATGATTTTGGAACTATATACCGATGTAGATGTGAACTCCTTATGATTTTGGAACTATGTAATATAGATTTTATTGCTATGATTTACATGCATTGATACTTTATACTAGACCTATGAACCACATCCTTCCATTCACAAATGTTATGTGAGTTTGGTGATAAAATGTATATTTTGTAGTTCCTTGTGCAATGATTGTGACTCCAAACCCACATATTATATATCAATCATTTTGAACATCCAAACCCTTGGTAACTTAAAATATCAAATGAATAACATATATACACAATTCTAGTTGGATTTGGCACCAAGAGGACATGAATCTAAACACACAAAAATGATACTTAAAAACATTATGTACACCACCTTTTCTTTTTCATCTCAAGATCAAATAGTTTTGAGCAGTATATGTTAACTTTTAGGATGGCCATTTGATGCAAAATGCGTTTATTTTATAAACTAATAGGTAAACAATGTCGATCATTTTTCATTTGAAGGTAACAAACTAACAAATTTTTCATCAATATTTCAAAATCCAAAAAATAAACTCAAAATTCATATTATATGTTTGTCGAACTATCATCATGAGATATTTCTTGCCGAATCTCTACTCCAGAAAAATACATATATGTGGCTAAAAAATTGTGTGCTCGAGTACTTGGGTGGGTTGTGTGTACCCATCCTAATTTAATATATTTGTAAAACACTATAAAAGAATCTAGTTGTAAGATTTTATGTACGCCCTTTAGATTACATGTATCAAAAAAGAGAAGAGGTATATTCTCTAATCAATAGCAAGTCAAGAACATTATGAAAAATGCATGCTCATCGTACTCATTTTCTAACCTCTCTCTATATATACATATAAAATGTATTTCCATATATAGACTATTTTTTATTTACCTATAAGTTGCAAAAGTTGAAATATTATTAGATAAATTATTTTTTTATGTCTCATGATATTCATGAGGTATAGATATCATGATTAATCACATTTAGCCTAAGTAACTTTTTTTACTATTTGATTGGAATCAATTGTGGAAGTTTGCTTGTTCTAGTGGAAGGTTGATAGAGGTAAGCACATTTTTATGTTTGTTAAAATGTAATAAACTCATACATATATATGTATATATAACCTATAGGTAAGGGATAACACCATTAATGAACTTTGGTGGTCCTCCATTGAAGGGACCTAGGTCAAAACCACATAGATAAGTATTTCTTGATTTACAACCCTCCCTAATGTCTGACCTCTGCTATGGTCTTTAGGAGAGGTGGAAAGAAATATTTCTATGTTATCTCACATATATATCACCAAGAATAAAATCCATTCTAAGTACAATATATTTTGTTTATTTCATCCTAAAAAAATTATATCCGATACTACATCAAATGGAAATTAATAATATATATCAATCATACCAATACATTTGACATAATGTGGACAAGCTTAATGATAGCATAAAAACATCACAAACTTGATGAGTAAAACTAGCTTAAATCATAATTGTGCATGCAAATATATAATATTTGATTATCTAGTAATCAGAATGACAATATCAATATCTTTATGCTGAAATATATCCTGATTGGTTTTAGTATAAAAATAATTAAGGTCTCTTTTTCAATGCTATATTGAGTTTTTATAGACACATAAATACACATATAGGTAGAGTACAATTGTCTGTAAAGAAGATTGTGTACTTTAGCGTAACAATTAAATGACAAAGTAAAGTTTTTGAAAAACTCAAAACATTGTGATTTTCCTTAGATATAAAAGAAATCCACATAATAACTTTAAGATCATTAGGTTACTTGTAAGTCATTCATTCAAAGATGTCCTAATTTTTTTCTCAAAACATCTAGACTCTGCAAAATTTATGCTTTGTAAGACATTTTAAAACGTTCATATTGCAATCTTTGGGTGAATGATTTACTAGAATCTGATTGAGATTTTTTTTATCGACTGATCATGCAATGTCAAGAAGTTAATACTTGTATTTTCAAAAGGTACTAAGATATGTAAACACTATCTAACTATATGACATTGACACTAATCTTGAGTAAAACGTATCTCAATCTCTTTGTGTGTGTGTGTTATAAACCAATCACATTTTAGTTAAATTTTGAAAAGCATTATTATAATTAACTAAATAAAAAATTAATCAACTACTACATCTAACTTTAGGATATATCTAGTGTATAATAACATCAATATTTTAGATTGATTACATTTTTATGTTATGCATATAAGATCATAAAAAATGGGTTTTGATAAGAGACATCAATCATTACATGTTTTATGAAATGGACATGCTTATTCATTTGTTATATAAAGTCTTTATATGACTAGTTGCTAAAATGGACCACTTTAATATGTTTGACTTTTCTAGTAAAATATCCATTTTGTAAGGGACATACACATAAAAAATTATAGCCTTGTGTGTGCACATACATACACTCATATGTTTGTATGCTAAAATCCTCTAGAATGTTGGCATATTGGAAATGTTAAAATTGGATATAAAAATAGAAAAAATCCATGTACTTTGAGCTGAAAATAACAAATAGAACATGATATTTATTAAATTGTAAGTGACTATATCAATTTGAGTGAGTGAAGCATTAAGGTATATGAAGATTTAAAAAAAAATAAAAATGAGATTGTTTTTCAATATGTGATTGTCGTTTAGTCTGCTTTCATCATTTTCTATGACCAAATAATGTATACATAATTAATATTATATATGCATTACAAATATTAATAGAATTCATAAGAAAATACAGTATATACTACAAAGTATCATAATAACTTCACATATGTTATTGAGAAAAATTCTATAAAAAGTAATTTATATTGAAAAACTAAAAAAAGTTGACACATGAATCTTAACATTCTAGTTTCTACAATGGTGGTCTAAAACTAAAATAAACCACAAAATAGTGGTTTGAGTCGGTTCACTTTGGAATCAATAACAATTTGGCTTGGTAAGTTTCCAAATAAATAATAGTAGTTTAATATTCAATGTTAGGGATCTGATCTATATGCACATCCACATTGGGAATAAGATATTACTAAAAATATCCAAAATATTAAGAACATGCAATGCATGCACAAACTATAACCCATTTGAACCAACAATATAATTTAATTTGTGTTAATGATTTAAATCAACCTTCTATTCAAAATTACAAAATCGATTGATTGATGTAGATTTTTTAATTTATAGATGCTAGTGAAAAGAAAGTGTGTGTGCTTGCATGGTTAGTCAAATGTGTATCAGTATATAAATACACACACTATTGCAAACCTAGATTATCTATAACTAACTTCAGACAACTACTCAAATTGTGTTCATTAAAATGATGTAGTTAGTCTTGACGGTTTCTAGCCTAAGAGGCCCATTAGGGCTTGGTTTTCTATTATCAACATGTAGATTTATATATCATATGGCCATGAAAATTGAGGTCTCATACCTAAATAGTAGAAGTAGCTACCAATTTGAGAAGAAATAGGAAGATGTGTTGTAGAAATAGGGTAAATAAAAAGAACAAAGGAAGAAGAAGAAAAAGAAGAAGATAGAAGAAAGGAAGTGGGACAAGACTGTCGAGGCATCTAAATTTTCTTCTTTAGACCATCCACTATTGTGCACTTTGTGGAAGAGTGTGTCTTCTTAAGAATTTTTGAGGTGGTATATGATAGGGGTCTTGATGCACTATTTATATGTCATTTTCACATGCTATTTTGTATATATTTTTGTGCAATTTGTGGTCAAATCTCATATTAATTGTGCATGATTTTCTTTATTAGCTTGTGATACTCATTTGCATCAAATATGAATAAATTTAATGTTTCCAAGTGATTTAGCAATTTTCCAGAGCTTATGTTTGAATTCTATGCATTTTAGGAGGATACGAGAATCTACACAGCTCGGTACTACGGACTTTGGAGTCGGAGATACCAACACTTTCTCAATATTGGAGAGGAAATGAATCGAGAAGACTCAGTAGTACCAACGGGACTGTCAATACTACAGACAATGTTACAACATTTTTATCAAAGAAGTTAAAAGCAACTCGGTACTATTGACACTCATTCGGTAGTACCAACAACTTGACAGGTGGTCATGTAATTAGAGGAGTCGGTAGTACCACACCCAATCAGTAGTAGCAACGGATCAGGATGAGGCAGATCTAAAGGCTTGGTATAATCTAACGGGTGAGGTTGAAACTCATAAAAAGTCATGTCTATGACTAAGGGGAGTTGTGGCCAGACCTAATTATCTCGTCTTATTCCATTCTACAACAACAGAGAGAAAGAGGAGGAGATAAGAAGAAAGAGGCAAACTGAATGATCCAAGCACTTCTAGCAGAAGGAATTGTAGCTGGAAGGTAGAAAATTGGCACATGCATGAGAAGGGATCATTTGAACCATCCACTTTAGGGGTTCTTCATTTTCACCACATTTTTTCTTTCTCCTTTATTATTTTTGACTATGGTAATCATGAGGGGATAATCCACACATTCCTTAGGACCCTGGAGTAGCATGATTCTACATTGTATTTGACTCTTATGCATTATTCATCAATTTCTCTTAATTTATGGATTTATTTCTATGTGAATGAATGAACTATTTGTGCTTGATCACCATAGATAGTACTTGGACTGTTATTTGCTTTGAAATAGGGAAATTAATAGTCAAAACTTTATAGAAATACATGTCTCATAAAACCCTTTGGGAAAAGTGGTTTAACAAAGTGAGGAGACTACCCAGAGTATTTGCTAAATCACCTATCTAATAACACAATCGTTACTATCATGGGGTTGGTATTATATTAGGTAGTGAATTACACTACGAGAGTGGGTAATTCTCACTACAGGCTCTTAATCCAGAGTTAAGAGAGATTTTTATTAATTTCCTGGGACTAAAATGCAATGTTAACTGTGGTGAAACCAATATCCTAAGGAATTCACTAAGACTGAGAACAACAATCATAATATAGGTTTATATTCTATTCAGATAATCCAAGCAAATACTCAAGTTTTCTTAGGCCAGAGTTGATCATACTATAGCTAATACTAGTTTCTGAAGTAACGTTTCCTTGTGTTCGACATTCAAGCCTCATAGGCCTATATTACTATGATATCATATACTTGCATTTTTGAGTTTATAGAAAATACCTTTTAAGTTGTTGGCACTGTTGTCAGGGAAATGGTAACTACAACACAAAAAGTGTTGTAGTCAGGCATTCTAGGCCAAACTTTTTTATTTTTCTTTTACTCATTTAAAGATGAATTATAATATCTTTATTGTGTCTACCATTAGTGTGTGTTCTCACAACAAATTTTTTTTTTGCTAATTGTAGGTACTAGTGCATGGTGCATACCTGAGCCCATGACTACGGAGAGGCGTCCCCACCGGGCTTAGGTAAAGCAGAGCTCCTTCACAGAGAATAGGAGTACGAAAGATCAATGGACATATTTAATTGAACTCCACCACCTCCACCTCCACCAAAAGGACCTGAGCCACCAGAGGAACCCGAGCCGGCATAAATGGGTGACCAAGCATAAGAACAGACAATCTAGGAAAGGATCAAGACATTCTCTTCTACTGATCAAAAAGGGCCAAGATCGATCTAGGGTTGGTGTCATGAGTCAAATCACAGGCTTTTCATGGCCACAGCTCTGAGGACTCTATGACGTGCATCAAAAATTTCATCAAAAGTTGTGATATCATCAAGATATATAGGGTGTCGGTGACTGTCATATACTTGAAGCTAGTCCCATCATCTTTGGTAGACAATGCTAAGTCTTTGTTTCATAACATTGATGATGAGTGCATTGAAACTTGGGAGCAAATGATTGATGCTTTCTTTTAGCGATACTTTCCACCACAAAAGAAAAATGACCTGGTAAAGAAGATTCACAACTTTAGACAGCAAGATGATGATTCATATTCTGAGGCATGGGAGAGATTCCAAAACATGTTGCAGAAGGTCTCCCACCATGACATTGATTTGTTAGGCCAGGTGAAGATTTTCTACTACAATCTGGATAAGGGAGAAAGGACTATGCTTGATAGCACAGGAGCAAGTTTCTTCCGCAACAAAAAACCAACTCACTATCATGAAGTCTTAAAGAACATGTCCAAGAACCAGACATGGGGAGATGAGATAGAGCACCCGACAACCCTTAAAAGTGTCGGGGAGTCCAAGGTTATTTCAACACTAAATGAGAAGTTGGACTTGATTGCTAAAATGTTATGTGCGAAATATATAATTCTTCAGAAGGGGAAGATGAGGAGTGCAAGTTTGCATGAAAGCAAAAATAGAACAGGAATAACAACTACTCTTGGAGGAAGGATCCTAACAATTATCAGCAAGACCCATCTCAAGCACAACAGAGTAAGCCACAATAGGTTGGTGGTCAACAATAGGATAGGGGTCCAAGTAAGATAGACCGCATTGAAGAGATGCTTAGAAAACTAGTAAGCTGAAATAAAATGCTTATCATCCAGAATCAAAGAGAACTTTAGAATCAAGGAGCACAAATCCACAGTATTGAAACACATATTTCTCAAATAGTAGCGGAAGTGGCTTCCTTAAAGAAGCCAAGTCAGAAAGGGTTCCCAGCCAATACTAATGTACCTTTTGGAAATCAACATCTTAATGCAGTTTTACTCCGCAGTGGCAGAAAATTGCTGAATGATACACCATCCAGTTTAGATTTAGGAGAAACTACAGGAGCTAAAGATAAGGCAGTGACAATGGATGTAGTGGAACCAGATGTTGTAACTGAGGAAAAGACAATGAGGATGAGGTTGATGATACAGAGGAAACAAGAAAAAAGACATACATCCCACCTCATCAAAGGAAAATGGTAAAGTCGTTATCCTTTCCTAACAATCTTAAAGCAACAAAGGTTGATCAACAATTTTAGATATTTTTAGACAGCTTCAAAAAATTGCATGTCAATATCCCTTTGATTGATGCAATTGATCAAATCCCTTATTATGGAAAATTTGTAAACTATTTGATCAACAAGAAAAGGAGGATAGATGATCATGAGGTGGTAGTTCCAAAAGAGAAAGTCAGTGCATTCATTCTAGGTGCATTTCCACCGAAAAGATAGGATATGGGTTGTTTTAATATATCTTGTTTAATTGGGAAGGCAAAGTTTGGAGAGGCCTTGTGTGACTCAGGGCCTAGCATCAATCTTATGTCCTGGACCACTTTCAATAATACAGGTCTACAATAGTCTAGAAAGAGAAATTTGACTATTCAGCTGGAGGATGTTCTTGTCAAGGTGGATAGGTTTGTATTTCCAACAGACTTTGTTGTCATGGAGATGCAGGATGGGCAAGGCAACGAGCTATTACTGGGAAGGTCATTCCAAGACACAGCTGATATTATTCTGGAGATGGGTAGAGGAAGATAGAAATTGGGCAATAGAGAGGAGCAATTCAAAATCTTAACGCCCAAGCCTACGCCGACTGTAAAAGCTAAATCCTAGTGTCATATGCTGCAACAAGTCCAAGAAAATGTGTCATTGTTTCTGGGAAAGCCATTTCTTGATATGGCACATGCAATGATGTAAGTCCACAAGGGCACACTAGCGGTGGACATCTTGGACAACACAAAGGAGATATCTCTGAAAAAGGCAGTGCAACATCCCGATGATGAAGAAGAGGAATTTTCCCAACAATAATCGAAGAGGTGACCTCAACCGCTCTTATCCAGGCATACCTACAGCTACCTTTAGAGGCATGTCTCATGAATTTGGTAGATAATTATACTAGACATTATTCTTTGGAAGAGTCTGTCTTGCTTCTCAAGATCTTGCCATGCAACTATACAAGGAACTTTGAGGATTTGGGACCACCCCCACCACCATTGGTTCCTTCTTTGCTGAGTCCCCTAGAGTTGGAGCTAAAGCCATTGCCACCTCATTTGAAATACATTTTCTTGGCGGCAGAGGAGAAACTTCCATTCATAATTTTGGCTTCACTAAGCATGCGAGAAGAGGAGCAACTGCTTAGAGTTTTAAAGAACCATCATTTTGCATTCGGCTGGTCAGTGGAAGACATAAAGAGGATCTACCCTAGTTTTTGTCAACATAATATCAGATTGGAGGAAGGAGCAAAAGTTGTAGTGCAACCTCAACGGTGACTCAACCCCATCATGACTAAGGTAGTGAAAAAAAATGTAGTAAAACTTTATCTGCATGTATTATATATGTTATCTTTGATTCAAACTGGGTTAGTCCAACCCAGGTGGTTCCTAAAAAGGGAGGAATAATGGTCACCACTAATTCTAATGATGAGTTGATCTCTACTAGACTAGTGATTGGGTGGCGTGTTGTATTGACTATAGACGTTTGAATGCCGCAATGCTCAAAGCTCATTTTCTGTGCCCTTTTATCAACCAGATTTTAGAGCAGCACACCTGTCACTCTCATCTTTGTTTATCCCTATGGCACATTCATATATCATTGTATGTCATTCGGTCTTTGCAATGCACCGGCCACCTTCGAGCGATGCATGCTTGTTATTTTTTCTGATATGGTAGAGAAATGTCTGGAAGTGTTTATGGATGATTTTTCGGTGTATGGGGAGTCCTTTGATGATTACCTTGACAATCTAGATAATGTTTTGCAAAGATATGAGGACACTCACCTTGTTTTGAATTGGGAGAAGTTTCATATGATGGTGAGTGAAGGAATTGTCCTGGAATACAAGGTGTCCAATAAAGGCATAGAGGTAGACCCGGTCAAAATAGAGGTGATCTCCAAACTACCTCCACCATCATCGGTGAAGGGAGTAAGGAGCTTTCTAGGACTCACTAGATTTTACCGTTGATTTATCAAGGATTTTTCAAAGATTGATTAAACCGCTCTCTGAAGGATGTTGACTTTAAATTTGATGAGCAGTGTTTGAAATCTTTTGAGGTTTTGAAGGAGAAACTGGTCTCCGTGCCATTTGTCTAAGCTCTAGATTGGAGCCAACCTTTTGAGTTGAAGTGTGACACATCAAATTACGCAGTAGGGGTTGTTCTAGGCCAACGCTGAGATAAAGTCCATGTTGTCATCTATTATGCATCTAAAACTTTAAATGATTCCCAATTAAATTATACAACAGCTGAAAAGGAATTGTTGGTGGTTGTTTTTGCTTTTAAAAAATTCCACCAATATCTCATTGGGTCTAAGGTTGTGGTTTGGACAGATCACGCAACTATCAAATACTTACTGCACAAAAAAGATGCCAAGCCTAGGTTGATCAGGTGGATCTTGTTATTGTAGAATTTGATATAGAGATTACAGATAAAGTCGACACCAAGAATGTGGTGGTGGATCATCCTTCTAGGCTTGAATGAGTTGATGAAATGGATATTAGTATACCTATAGTGGAAGAGTTCCCTGATGAACAACTCTTTGCTATGAAAAGCAAGGACCCATGGTGCACAAATATTGTGAACTACTTGGCATGTGGGGAGTTGCCAAGAGATTGGGGGTACCAGGAGAAGAAAACATTCTTCCACTCCTTGAGGTACTATATATGGGATGACTCCATTCAAATAAAGCAATGTAGGGATGGTATTCTAAGGAAGTGTGTGCCAGATTGTGAATTCTAGAGTATTTTGGCCCACTGTCATTCTATACCTACAAGAGGTCATTATGCTAGTTCTAGGACTATGACTAAGGTCTTAGAATGTGGTTTTTATTAGCCGACAATTTTTAAAGATGCATACAATTTTATTCGTCAGTGTGATGTGTGTCAACGTGTAGGTAATATCTCAAAAAGACATGAAGTACCTCTAAATGTTTTTCAGGAAATAAATGTGTTTAGATTATGGGGCATAGACTTCATGGGCCCTTTAGTGTCTACAAATTCTAATATCTATATATTACTTGATGTAGATTATGTATCTAAGTGGATGGAAGAAATTCCAACCCACACCAATGACACACAGGTGGTATGTAGATTTGTGAATGACCACATCTTTACTAGGTTTGGAGTGCCCAGGCTAATGATTAGTGATGGTGGTTTTCATTTCACCAATAGGAAGTTTGGGGCACTTTTAAGTAAGTATGGGGTGAAACATAGAGTAGGTACTCCATATCATCCCCAAACTCAAGGCCAAGTTGAAGTGTCTAATAGGGAGATCAAGAATATTTTAGAAAAGAATGTTTCAACCAACATGACCAACTGGAGCATGTTGCTCAATGATTTTCTATGGGCATATATGACTTCCTATAAAACATACATCAGTACAACTCCTTTTAGGTTGGTTTATGGGAGGGCTTGTCAGTTTCCAGTGGAGTTAGAGCACAAGGCTAAGTGAGCTTTGAGGAAACTTAATTACAATTAGGATAGTGCAGAGAAAAAGCAATTGTTAGTATTGAATGAATTGGATGAGCTTAGGTTTGATACTTATGAGAGCTCAAGAATTTATATGGAAAGAACTAAGAAAATTCATGAAGCTGCATCCTGGTAAGGTTTAGATGGAGTGGACCATTTGAGGTTATTAAGGCATTTCCCCATGGGTTTGTGGAGATTAGCAATGGGGCTGAGCCATTCCTTGTCAATGGTTTCAGTAACTAAATCTTTGTGATTAACTCTGAGCATGTAATTAAGCTCTCAGAAACGTATATTTCAGTAAGTGCTCCTTTTTATTTAAAGTTGTAGCATTGTTTTGATATACAGGGACCTATGTGCAATTTACCCAGTTGAAAGGGTTAGCTTGCAATTTGCACATGATGAGATGTTCCTCTGATGTTGAGACATCATGAGAATCTCTTTGGCAAAGTTTGAGGGATTTCCCAAGCTAGAGCACCAAGGTGCAGCTGTGGAAGCAATCCCAGGGCTTGAAACCCTAATCTGGGGTAAAATGCAATTTACCCAAATGATGGGATGCAATTTGTAAATAATGTCATCTAAAGTATCTTTTTAGACTCTTGCCATCATTGAGAGAAGAAATGATGAGGAATTCACCTCAATTGAGTTATCAAGTTAAGAAATAGGCTTTGTGATTGAATAATCAGGGTACATGTGCAATATCCCTTTAAGTATGAACTTTATTATTAGGTTGTTCTTCCTTGCCTTCTTTTCTATAACTTAAGATAAGGTTTGTCCTTAGAATAAAGAGGAAGGGACGAGCAAGTAATAAAGGAAGGACTTAGTTGGAATTAAGGGAAACTTATGAACTAATGTTGAAAAATCCTACCCCATGTATATAAGCTCTCCTTCCCTTAGTTGCAAGGGAACTTAACCTTCGTTCCCTTACTGTTTCATTTCACCAAAGACGACCAAGGACTGCCTTGGAGCTAAGGAGGACGAAAAAGGGGTGCAAGGTAGGTTTAAACCCCTCTTCTTGCCTAATTCCATGGTTAGAATTTGAATTCAAGGTCAGCTTCATGGCTAATTCTCGAAACCCTATCTTTCTAGCCGTCTCTTTTCATCCTTCCTTGGAGTTTTCACCTTGGCCAACCTGTGGGAACTCAAGGACGCCATTAGAGCTTGGAGCTTGAAAGCTTGGAGCTCAAGAAGAAAGCTTTAGGCGGGTTTTATAACTCTAAACCCATGCTTTACTATGTGCATCTTTATATGCGATTTAATGATAGCTCTTAGTATTTCCCTACTTTTCCTTGCTATTTTACAAGTAAACCCGTGGGATATCTGTACTGTTCTTGAGCTAGAAGATGAAGGCGTGATTTCCAAGGAAAACCCACCGCTTTTCTTTTCCTTAAACGGTCCTAACAGTTTGCTCTCTCGGACTCAAGACCGCGAGGTGAGCAAACGGTCTCGAGACCGCGACAGGGCAAACGGTCTCAAGACCGTTTGGCCCCGTTGACCGAGCGTGGACCGTATAAGAAATCTGTTCCTAATTATATAGGCTAATTACCCTCAAAATTTGGGAGACTAACTCCAAAGGAATCGGGAGATATGACCTTTTTAAGTCACAACTTTAAATATGTAATTAAATCTTTGTGATTAACTCTGAGCATGTAATTAAGCTCTCAGAAACGTATATTTCAGTAAGTGCTCCTTTTTATTTAAAGTTGTAGCATTGTTTTGATATACAGGGACCTATGTGCAATTTACCCAGTTGAAAGGGTTAGCTTGCAATTTGCACATGATGAGATGTTCCTCTGATGTTGAGACATCATGAGAATACAGATTAGCCTTTACAAAATCATAAACATATATTAAACTAAGCATAAAACAAATATTCAAACAAGTAAAAATAGAATTTTTAATCATATGAGTATGAAACACATTTATGTAAAAATTTAAAGATACCTAGCCCCGAACATTTTCATTTACTAGTGCTTGGTGCGATCGACATTCATGAAATAAAAGAATGTAAACCATAAGTTGTCTTTTAGTAAAGCAATGGCCCAAAAAGGATTGGTGTTCATCTGGCTCTCTCCATTCTCATCGTTCGTCACCTGGTCAACTTATAATATAAAATTTGCTGTAGATAATAACGAACGATTTCGGATTACCTTTTCAGTCCATTTTCAATGCTTGTCGTTTCTCTACTGCTCCTACAAGATGGCTAGATCTGCACTTTCTTCACCACATAGGTTCTCACATGATGATCAGTGAGGCTTGGGCATCTTCTAGACGATGAGTACATGAATCTATCGCTGCCGAGAAGAAAGATAGGGACTGTGACCAAGAACTGGGGGAGAGATTTTATAAGAGAAGCAAGTAAACAAAACTAAGAGGGGTTAAAATACAGACCCAGAAAAGAAACGTAAGAATGAGGGCAGTGTGCGCCCAGTCGATGGGAGGAAGAATTCCTCTAGCACGCATCTAGAAGGGAAGCCCCAGTTGGGGAGCGGAAACGATAGGGTGGGGCGGCGCTCGGAGAGAGATATTGGATTAGGTTTTGGGAGGCCTTGGAACGGAATCGCCACTTATATAGTTTTTAAGATAGAACTAATGGTCAGGTCCAGGTATCTATTAGTCAAGGACATGTCTTGACTATCGTTCCCCAATTGCCCAAGGCAGTTATCCCTGGCCATACGGCCTTGACCTGTATAAGATTTTGCTGTAGTGATTCTTGTGCATGCTATATTTATGAACCCTAGCTAATATCTTTTAGTTGATTACTCCATACATTAGCATGGCTTATAAGTTTTGAAAAGTCCTTACAAGTTTGGGTTGTTCAATACAAACTCTTTTTTCAAGTTCTTAGGAGTATTGGGTGATATAAAACAAGGCATTGTTGCTTGTCAATATGTTTGATTTGTGTTTTTTCTGTAAATTTCTTACAAAATGACATACACACCATTATTGTCTTTTCTAAGAAAATATTTGATGAATGTCAACCTCCAATTCTAAAAATATCTATCGTAGGACCTCTTAGGCTAAATCATTTGATAAGCATCTTCTTTTGAAGTTATATTTGCATATAAAGAAATCTTTATTAGTTTTCATCCATGGCCCTCTTCACCTTTATAGTGATGTGACATTGTGATATCTGGCCCAGTTAGGTACTTCTCTTTTCTATATATGTGAGGTATCACTTATTGCTTCTAAGACCCCTTTTATCTGGAAGAGTATTTTTGCAACTTAATGTCGTTAACTGATTAATAGTCATTAGAACTTCCACTAGTTGAGTCAGCATCATGTATTTGTACTTAGCAGTGAACTTCCACTCCACTTTTGGATGCTCTAAGACGTAGATGGTCATTTTCCTTGGACACTTAATTAGATGTTTTAAAACTAGAACTACCACAATTTGCATTTTTATTAGATGTTGCAGCTTCCGCATTGCATGCGTGAGTTTACTACTGTAATGCAAGGCGTGGTGTGTGTTAGTATAGTTCTGTAGATGAGTCTATGGCATTCTTTAAATATTTTTCCTATTTTTCATATTGGATCCAGGAATAAAGATGGCAAGGCACTCTACATCCGCCCTTGCAGCTAACTGCGCATGTAAAGGTGCTCACTGCTGCACAAGTTCAATTTCACTATTTATATCAAACTGGTTGGAGTCACAGAGTCGATATGTATTTTCCGGTGAGTAAACTGTATATTATATTGAAATTGTAAGCCTCTTCAATCAGAAATTATATAAGATGTTTTTCGTTCTTCCTGTGAACTAGGAACAATTTGTACTTCTATGCACGTGCATACAATGTGAAGGTCTGATGAACTTGCAAGAGGTGCAAAACGTAAAGGTTTGTAGCTGAGAAGATTGTAAAGGAAATAATGTTGCTGAAGACTGACCTATTTCACTGATAGCACAAAGGCAATTGGTTCACATACTATGTCCTTTGGTCATAATTTTTCTTTTGGTAGAAAAGACTAAAGTTCAACGAAGAGGATGGGTACCAATGTTTCGTGCTATATTCTTATCAAAATCTATAAAGATGGACTCCGTAAAGAAGTAAACTACTGTCATATATAGCTGAGATGTGTTGTATTTCTCACCTCTTGGTTATGCAAGTTGATGACCATGATGATAGTGACTGACCATTGAAGTCATTTAAAGTTGAAGATAGTAAAAAGTGAACAACAACTCTTGCCCGTTTGTCATGGCAGTGACTTCGTGCAACCTTTTGTAGATGTATTAGATCGTTTGTACATAAAATGTATATCAAAACTAATTGTTGAACGTGTTTAACTCATATATGAAAGTAAATGCTTCTATTGATTCTTTTACAAAGTTGGTGTGCATGATTTTGGGCAAGATGATATGCATGTAAATACATGTTCCGGTGTACGCTGGTATTTGTGGCAAGATGATATGTATGTATATACATGTGATGGTACACAGTGTATTGCATTTTTGGTGATTATTCTTTCCACACATTCCTTAATGTTTTTCCATGCTTTTAAGCGTGGATAGTCTTTTCTCCAAAATAAAAGAGCCAAACCAGTAAATGTAGATAATCTTATTTTCACGTTTGAAGGTGTGGGAAAATAAGCGTGGATAATTTAAATACCACACCGTAAAGTGTGAAAAACGTGTGTGGTTTATTTTTTACACTCAATTTTTTCACACTTTTGTATAGCGTGGCTACTATATATTTCCACGCTTTTAAGCATGGAAAAACACATATTTAAGCGTGGAAAAACGCTTTTAAAAACATATTCTAGTGGCCGATTGATATAAAGTATAACCAATATTTTATTCAATTGTCTATTCGTTGGGCCGTGAGATGACAAGGCCGACAACCTAGGTATAAGTATAATTTGGCTAGTCGGTTCATCTCCTCCCGTGGATAACACCACACCTCGTGGTCGTGGCTGCGCAGAGAACGGAACTCTCCTCACCGACGGCTTTTCTAGTAAACTGTGAACTCCCCAGTTCTCCACCCGAGTAGAAAACGACACCCAAGTCAGTCATAATTCGGACGCTGAGCTTTTTCCGATGAACGAGGACTCTTAGGTCCCGTTTGGATGCTGCAATTCACGGTGGTATTGTAATCTAATATGGTATTTTAAGTATCACAATCGCAATGTTGTCTTTTGGAAACACTAGGAAGTATTTACATAATTCCGGTAGTCAGACCTGTGGGATTTGTCCCGTTCAATCACGACACTCTTAAAGTACGCCATATCCGGCGTCATTTTGGAATTCTGAAGGTCACATACGTGAGGGTTTATGCCCTAACCTCCCTGATACCCGCTACACCTATCGCCGCCTGCCTCATCTGATCCATCTCCCCCCACCATCTCCTCCTTCCTTTTCCGCCTCTCTTCCTTCACCCACCATCCTTCTTCCTTTTCCATTGGTCTTCGGGGTGTTCGTGCTCGTTGCGATTCAGGATCCCAGCGATGGCGGCACTTGGTGGCTCGCCGGTGATCTGCGCTGCTCCTGGACCGAGGTCAACTTCCCGTTGATCAGGTATTTTCTGTCCCGTTCCTCACCTTCTTAGCCTACGCCAACACAGAATCATCAAGATCATGTTGGACCCGCTGACCAAGCTCGGAGGGGGTTCACCTCCTTTACCAACGGCCAACTTGCTCAATCACTCCGTCAGTTTCGAGTCGACAACTGGATCGCTCCAGTCGAAAATGCCCTGAAGAGGGTCGTCAAAGGAAGTGGAGGATGGGCTATGCTTTGCTGGTTCTGACGGCCGGAGTGGTTGGGATGGGTGTAGTGGCGATGTATTTTCATAATTGCTTTTATCCAAAAACTGCTAACTTTGTTAATCGGGCAGTTGGAATCCCGTAATTCATTAACTACTATAGTAAAAAGGGCTCACCCAAACGGCCCCTTAGTATTCTTGCCCCATCTGATTCCAAGGAGTTCTCCTAATCCAAGCATCTCCTCCTTTGTATATATAAGACCCTAGACACCTCTGCTATGAATCAACAGGACCTGCAACAAAGACTCTATGGCAACTACCGATGCCAGTCTCAACTCCACCATGAACGCCGGACCCCCTCGCAGCTTCACTCCTATCCCAATGCGAACGGCATAGCAAGCTAGGCTACTACCTTCAAACCCAGTCTGCATTCCGCACAGCTTCGTCTATGGACCTTGGAAACTCCGGTCCAGATCCTCCTTGTGCTTAGTCGACCCAATGACCGTGCTCTTTGTTTTCAAGGTCAGGACAGCGGGCCGTGTTTCCCTCAGCCTCTCCTACTTGTCAAGGCATGACTCAGTCCGTGCCCCTTCCGCTGCAAAGCAGCCAACTCCTGCACGTTCAACAGAACAGCCGCAAGCTTCGCAACGGCCATCTGAATCAGCCTGCAGTTGCAGCAAACTCGGATCGAGTGGGCACGTCGTCTCTCACTTAACCAGCATGATTTGTGCATCTGCAGCTCTCGTGTAACTACATGTATCTGTCTATAAATTGACATCGTAACAAATAGCATTTGATGAAACGAAGTTAAGCCTGCGTGCCTCTGTTTTCACAGGCGGCAAGGGAGGTTAACCTCGAGCTCCGAACACTACCACCACGAGCCTCTACCGTCAGTAAGATATCCCTCCATTACTGCTGCATCCTCACGAAGATCCTCGAACCTCTGTCTTCCCCCAAGGGTCTCCACATTGCTAAGTCACCTCCGTCTCCGACGAGCTTGACATCACCTGAGATCTCCAGCTCAGTACTCCTCTCAACTGCAGTGCCTTTCCCGATCCTTCAGGCTTCTCTTCACAGCCACCAGCGCAGCCTGGCGCCTTCGCCGGACCTTGCACCATTGTCAGCGAGCTTGACCTCGCGTAGGAGCTAGCTGCTACACCACCGCAACGCCTGCCGCCACCACCGGGCATTCCGCCTTCCGCCCCAGAACCGCGAGTTGGCCTCGCAAACACCTGCGACTCCTTGCCTTCCTTGCCCCGAGCCCCTGGTTTGTACGAAAGCAGCAGACAGCTGCATACTACCGCGCCGCGCCCACAACCTCATCGCAGTGGTGGCTGCTGCCAAGGCCGGCACGCAAGCAAGCCAGGCCGCAAGTGCAGACAAGATCCTCCTACACCTAAGGCACACAGGCGCAAGGCTTCTTGATCCTTTAATTTACGAATACCTAATGACCTAGAACCTAATATATATCATATCAAGTGGTCTACGTCGTGAAAGCTATACATGATATTTTGATGCTAAGGGATGCATCGTGATCTACCCCTTGTTACAAATAAAAAGGTTTGCCTAAATTTACATATAGATAATTGAAAACGACCCTAGATATGTGATGCATAGTACCTAAAGTAAAAGCCTAAGAATCTAGACAAAATCATAATAGAAATTTCTAATTTGTATAGACCACAATTTTAGGCCATACCATGTAATAGTCAACAACTTTAGGCCATACGCTGTAATAATCATACGAAGAATCTTACCCTATGAATTTTTGCAATATGAGAGTATTCAACCAATATTGATGCCAATAAAACCTGGAAATCCTAACTATATTGTACATAAATGTGTACCCATTCATAATATCAATATTCATCACTAAGTATGTAAATGTATGGTGTACATTAGTACATCATGTGAAATTTGTACTGAGGGGTATTATGTGGTATATGAAGTTATAAATTAGATTAAGAACTTTGGTGATGACTATTATATCATAAGTGTACAAAGATATGACTATGTTGATGGTGAGGAACTTAATGATCTCATGATAACACAAAATAACAATATGGATATATTCTACTCGGTAAGGGGTAAAATGGTAATTTCATACCCAAGGATTGCCTAATGACATGGTATATTTCCCCTTTTCTAGGATTTGAAACTTTAAAGCTTGTTGAACCCTAGCTGTGGAATTATCAGATTTTGCTTGGATTCTAAGGTACTAGATTCCCTATTTCCATATTCAGTTATTAATTTCCCTCTTGAATTCCATGTGCATAGGTTAGTGGTGAACCCTATACTTTTGTAAGGCATTCCTACCTCTTTGAAAGTTCACCACTCCAAATTTATAATTGTTGAATTTCACTTGAATATTATGGTAGCACTTGATTTGATCTATTTGGAGTTTTGACTCTGTGGACTTTGGTACCTTTGGGCTTTGGCCCCTTATAGCTTTGTCTTATTGACGTAGGGTACCTCCCACCACCATGTGCACATGTTTGTAATGGATTAGTTATCCTCCAATCGACTGATTAAAATAGCAATTAGGCCTCTGTGTCGTTCTTTCATAGATGACTGAACACAAGACACTTTAGCCCTTGAAAGAAATGATATGATGATGTTCAACCTTAATATTCAAAAGTTGATCATTATAAATATTTTGGTAATTTGATATCTTGAACTATTTTGCACAGCTTTGTGGAAATTTGATATTGAAATACAAACATTGAAATATTGACATCCTTACCTTGATGAAGTTAGTCCACCAAATATTCTCTGCCTAATTTTAATATCACCTTGAATCATAGTTAGAACCTATATTTTGCAAATAGTTCAATGTAAGAATTTAGTACCGGCCTAGTTGACCTTTATTTTTTCTTCATGGGGTCCATATGCTGTTTTTTCCCTCTAGAAAATTGATGCACAGAAGGACCTGCTCACATGGAGTCTTCTTCTATGAAGTACTAAGAGCAAGCTAGGAGCATGGAAGGATTCCCTTTGTGTGGTGTAGTATAGTCATCTTTCTTAACATGATGATGTAGCCCCTTATGTGGACAATACTGTTTCTTTTCCTTTATCTTATGTATGCTGACGAAACAAACACTGTGTTTTACATTGTTGATGTTATTGAGAACTTTGATTATCATATTATGTTGTGCATGGTTTGGAAACTATGTCATCACAAGTTTAGTCAAGTTTTTGTTTTCTTTGTAATATATTGGGCATCTGTATTGTCATACAAGATAGTAGTTTTTGCTTCAGTATTCATGACCAACAAAGTCCAATCCTTGTCATGCAATAGCAATAGTAAGATGTAATGTGGAATGGATTCTTGCAACCTCTCAATAAGTTTTTCCCTTTCTATAGAATTCTTATCATGCATCATGTCTTCTTGTAATAAGAAACCTACCATAGGGACATTGGGGAGGTCGTTCCCAAGCAGAATTGCCAGGATGACATAACATTGACCATCATATACCTATTGAGTTTCAAGATATCTTGATGATTTTCCTTCATTATGAAAATGCTTCCTAGCTGAAAAATTACATCCCCATCACTTTCATCCTCCTTAAGCTTTTCCATGATAAAGTCTAGATCTTCTTGGGTTATACTATCAGGCCCATCTATCAAGATTCTTGAATGTTGCTATGACAGTTCATACTGACCCTTTAGGTACATTTTCTTCTTAGTCTAGGAGTCCAGACTCCTTGGGCTACTTTGGGTGGACCATATCTACTAAAACATCTTCTCTAAATTCTCCCTCTTGTAGATGAGTGTTTGCGGAATGTATTTATGCTTCTAAATGTAGTATAGCATCTTCAGCTACAGTGTCACTATGAAGAGGTATATGTTGTGGTCATTTTGCTTCTAACTTTGGTGCTGACTCTATTTTGGTCTTATAAGTTGTCTGTGTGTGTTGTAGCTATCCCTATGATGTTGTATCCTTTTACATGGTGGTTTGTTTCTACTGCTGCTCTAGTGTATGTTTATTAGGTGCTGGTTGTTCAGAATTTTCCCTTCATTGTTGCTCCAACCCTTTTTTCATAAAGGTGCCCCCTCTTCCTCCTTGTTATTTGTCCATATGTGTTTTAATTCTTCCCTCTATGGAAGCTTTTTTTGGAGCAACACGTCTATGTATAGCCTTCACAATATGATGTTCATTGTGATATTGTTGAAAAATAACTTCCATAATGTATTTGCCGCATAATCTGTGGAAGTCCTCCCGCCTAGGTCTTTAAAAAGGAATTTTATATTAATTGTCTCCAATAATATAATAATAATGATAGCACTATCCCCCGATCGTACCTACTATTAGGGAACCTTGGAGTTGGTTGTAAAAACCTATTAGTGACTTTTGTATTGGCTACAAGACTCCTTAATTACATGTTCTAGTCTGATTGGAATTTTATGAATCTTCCTTGCTTCACTGTCTTGGAAGGTTAAGCTATTGCCCCTCACCTCCTAGAACTGTACTTGTATATTACAACATGCCTTTTTCTCTAGATCCACAATGTGATGAATTTGTTCTGATTTCCATTCACTTCTACAGTCAGCTCATAGAGGGAGAGTGCATTTAGTTTGTTTTTGTAGAGGTGGTTGGTGAGGGTAGGGGCATCAAACATGCATCCTTCTTCCTTGAGATCTAAGAATTCCTCAAGAATTGTTGTGCAAAGTACCTTGAATAGACGCATGGTCATGTGTTGTTGTGCCCTGAATATTGTGTGGAAGTCTTTCCTCTTTAAGGAGTACCTCTAGTGGATGTAGATAATGCCCTGGAAGCTTTTCAATTAGGATATCAGCAAGGACATGAATGTCCCTATAAGATATTCTTGATGTAGAGGTCACGTCCATTCCCTTCATTTTGCATGGGACACATGGAGCACTAGGGGTTCCACTAACTTCACATATCTTTGGTTCAGGGGAATGTGGATTGGGCATTGTCACAGGGGCATCATCAAATAGATTTTCTTACCCTCTTCATCTTCATTTGACAAGTCATCTCATGCAACACCCTTGTCTATATCATAGTATTTGCTATCAGCTCATTTTCTTCAATGTACCATAGGTACTCATCACAAATATCAATGTGGTGGGTTCTAGTAGAGAAATTTGATAGCTTCTCCAAAACATGCTATGTAGTTTCCTCCACTTCAACATGTAGTTGTTCCTAAAATTCTCCTTTTTCATTAGTATTGCCCATGACATCGACCACACTGGATTAGGCTCTTTGGCCTGTGGCATTCTCAACTCCTTCTATACATTGTTTGTCCAGATTGGGTGAGGGGAGGTTTCTAATGGTGTTACTGGAGTTTCTCCCTTTGTTGTTGCTTCCACATTAATAGGCTCGTCAATATTTAGTGTCATGTTTAGATCTATATTTCATGGAGAAATGTGGCTTCCTTTATTGATGTAGGTTTTCTACTTTGTTCATCTCACAAAGATGAGGACAATGACGAGAACGTACTTGAAGAAGCTCCTTTCTTAGTCTCTTATTTTTGCATTTCTCCTTGAGATGTTTCATTTCTTCCTCCTTTTTTCTTTTCATTTTATCATGCTCCTTCTGCATCTTAGACAACATTCTTGTTGTTGGCCATAGTTTCTCTCATGTGTTGTTAGTAGGTCATGACCTGGTCTAGGTACTATAGAAGGAGCTCTAGTGGTTGGATTTGCACTTCTATTCCTTCTACCTACGTTGTTGTGATGGCATGCTAGAAGATAAAGAAGATTAATTGTAAAAAGAGTTACATATAGCCTCACATATAACATCGTACTTACATTCAAATTCAACACTCATGTTTGACCAACCTTGATAACTTGGGGAAGGGGTTGGTTTCTTCATGGTAGCTTCCTCCTTCATGGTTGGAATTCAGGTGAATCTTGGAGCTATTGTTCATGTGTTCCCTTTGTGATTGCCCTCTTTGGGGATGGCAGTGTTGCATCCTTGGATTGTTTATGCTTATTTCAAGAAGAAGGCTAGATGGACTCAATAAATTGAACTTTTTCATTCACATCCCATGAGTCTAACTTCTTCCGCTTCTCAGCCGATGTTCTTTCAACCATAGTGGGGCGTTGCTCAACACTAGGGGTCATATTTGGTTATGGTTCCTTAGCTGCCCTTTGGAGCTTTATTCTTAGTTTGTTCTTTTAGAAAGTCATTGGAAGATGTTCAATGGATTCATTGTCAACTACTTCAGACTTACCACATCCCTCAGATGTTGTACTAGCCTTGGGCATGTCCTTCTGAGAGTTTTCTTTTAGAAATCATCTATAGTATTTCTTTCAAAGTGGAGACAAGCTTATCATAGTCACAAAACTCATTTTGAAAGGGACAAGAAGTCATTTGACCTTTTAAACATGTAAAATTATTGTTTCCCTTCCTAGCAAGCACCCATGTGGAACTTAGGTATTTGAAGTCAAAGAAAGGGTTCCTCTTGTTTTTTGTGAAATTGGACAGAAGATGAGGGTGACCTAGTCGATGTCCAATTAGGGTTATCAAACCTCACAATTACAACTCATTTGACCCCTCTAGGCCACTAGCTACTTCTAGCTTATCTATCAATAGATTTCTGATGTTGACATGCCTCTTCTCCATGATGTTGTGGAGTATGTGTAGAGACACTTCGGTCATGTTGCCTATGTCAAGCCAGGTGAAGGTTGTGCATGTGATGATCTTATGGATCAACTGCATTAGCCCTGAGTGCATTTGTATGCTTTAGAGTGACCCGACTGATGGAGTTATTTACCTATTATCTTTTATCAGGTCTTATCTATACTAAACCCATGATCTCTCTATCAGATTTAGCTTTATTAGTGGCTTGACAATATTTGTGTGTTTCACTTAATATTTTGTTCAGTATCCTCACTGTTAGTAGGAAGTACTTATTGAACATCCTAACTCTAGTTTGCAGGGTCCTACATAGTGTTCTACTTCTTCTTTCTTGACAATAATCTTCTTTAGAGATGACACGAACTCCAGAGTTAACTCATCATAAGATCATTGGTGAAAGAATCATGGTGAGAAGAGGTTGGCATGTTTTAAGAGTTCCTTGATCCTGTTGTATATCCCCATTTTCTCTAGGGTTTTTCCACAACAATATCTAGTCACCTTGAAGACCTTGATCTGCACCATAGTTTCATAATATGACTGGTGCTCTTGATCACTTCAGGGGAAATAATTGTATGGGTGCCTGGAGGACTATGTAGGTGTTGGTTCTATATTTGTGACTACAAGTGCATATTGTTGCATTATAGGTTATGTAGGAATTACTCATTCCACCACAACTTTTGTTTTAGGGGCTACCTAAACAATTGCTTGTTATTTTGTCTCTGCCTCTGTTTCTTCTCTTCTCCCTGCCCTGGTTTTCTTTTGTATTGGGTTTCTCTGAAGTGCACTAATTGATTTCCTTTTTTTGTCTTCTCATCCTCTTTAAAAGGTATGTAGTTTGAGGAGTTATATGTGGATTCACCTTCATTCGATACGAATTCCTCAGGCTTAGGGTGGATATGTTGTAGACTATCCTTCATGTACATCATGTCAATGCTTTCAAATGTAGGATCATGCACCCTTATGTTATCTACGAAAATTGTTTACCATATCCAACATTCCCTCAACCTTCATCCTTGGTAATCCTATGTTGTTGTCTGAGTTGTACATCTATGATATTATGGGTTTGGAAAAGGATATCAGTTTGAATATTTGGTCGAAGGACTCAATCAATGAAAACATAATTAGGGGTTGAGCAGTGTTCAGTGACTGATTAAAAGAGGAGGAAACATGACAAATGATGAATTTTTCACCCTAAGGAAGTTTTTTTTCAGTTACCTACTTGAATCTATCAATTGGTTGAAAAGGAACTAATGATATTTTTTCTAGTTTAACTATCTGAGTAACACGTATATAGGTTGATGAGAATCATCAACTGATGAAACTTGGAAATAGATGACCCAGACCAATGAAAATTCTAAAGTCAATTGTATCACAATGGAAATTTAGGGTTCATCAACTGGTGAATTCCAAGGTTTAGGTGCAAACTAAAGAAATTTGAAGACAAATGATTATTAGGGTTAAGGAAGCACTCCACCAACAACTAAATATTTGTGTACCAATGACAAGAGATCTCAACTTATGAAATGGTGAAATACATTCTAGGTGTAGATAGATAAAACACCAATAGTAGGTGGGAAACAAAGGACCGATGAAAATGTGGGTATGATAAAAATGAGAGTAGAGAGTGTGCAAACAGAAATCATTCCTAAGGGAAGAGAAGGCACTGGAGTGGGGGAAAAGGTGTTTAGGGTTTAGTTTAAACAGATGATGTTCTCCTTATAGTTGATATCATCTCATTGATTTGTTTGTATGTAGATTTGATCACTTCAACAGATGTCATCCTTTATCTGGTCTTGACGATCCCTCTTGCATCAACGACTGCCAATTCCAATTCTTCTCTTTTGATCCAGGATAGACGATGATTAGTAAGCATTTTCACTGGTTTTGGACTCACCCATTAGTCACTCATCTTAACAGAGAGTAGTTTTAAGCTCCATCGATGGGAGCTAGTCACTGACTGATGAACGTAGTTGGATGTTGGCTAATTAATGGAAATCCAAAGCTCATCGCCTATAGGGTTGGATTGGAGGCTATTAGGATAGCTGAAGGACTTCATCAACATAGTCGACCTGGAGCATCTCTTTGGAGTACAAAAGCTGAAGGACTTCATCAATCCATCCTTTCCTTCCTACTCCATTAAGGTAGTAAACGAATTCTATGCCAATCTTCTATCTCACACCGAAAATGACACCACTTTCTTCTACACCATGGTCAATGGGCATAGTTTTAAGTTTTCCGAAGGGGATATTCTTGACATGCTTGAAATTGATATAGATGAATATCAAGATTTCCTTGACCTTACCACCAGCAATCCAATAAATTTATTTTCCCATGATGACCACACCACTAGCCTAAGTGATATCAAAAGAACCATATTTCAAGCCAATACCACTTGTCATGAAGATAGGGGAACCTATTATGCTATAAACCTAAAACCAGCATGTAGAATAGTAAATCTCATTGTTTCCACCAACATACATCCACGAGCCAATAAACCCGAGGTTCCCATTTTCCGTATGTGTCTCATTTATGCTATCATAAAAGAAATTCCCATCAACTTCATTCGCATAGTACTTAAAAATATGCTTGAGTTTTCTGGCAATCCACCATATGCCGATTTTGTATGCCAGATTACTCAACATTGTCTTGAGGTAAACATTGAAGATATGGGATATATATGGGAGCGTAGACCACCAAAGATAAGTAAGAACACCGTAGAGAAGATGGGGATTGACTTTGGCCATAAAAAGGCAAGAGTAGAAGGAGAGTCATCACATCAGGATATACCACCCCCTCCTTCTACTAACCTTTCCATTGATCCCATCCAAAATACCCTTACTTATATTGCTGGCTCCCAATACCACCTTAGTAAATAATTAAACTACAATCACCATGCCATGACATATTTAAATCAAAGAATGCAAAACCTTTCTCCTGGCCAAACCGATGAATATCCGCATTCTTTAAACCCTGGCATGCTCAACCCATTTAACCCCTCATACAACTACTATCAACCTCCACCTTCACCATCAATGGATCTTGCACATACTCAATTTTCTTCCATACAATTGCAAGACATAGCTGCTCACTTCCGTTTTGACCGAGTTCCCACTTTCCTGGAAGCATATGCGTTGACTACAACTGGTGCTTTGGATTGGAAAACTCTGGTCCAATACTATGGAGCCGAGCCATTTCTTGGGAAAGATCCGGACATTGATGTAATTCTTAAATCCTTCCTGTGAAGTGTTGGAGTTGTAATAGTTGTATTCTATATGATTGTAATCTTCTTCATGCCATTGAATGAAATTTGCCATTTTTATTTGATTCACATGGATATTTGTTTGGCATATGAGACTTCTTCAAATATGCATTATACGTTCATTATTGTAGAGCATAACAAATAAGGGAATAATAATAATTAAGACAGGCAACTATTACAAATTAAGATTAAATAACAAAATAGGTCTCCAGAAACATTCTCGGTCGAGCTACTAGTCGACCGAGAACATTGTCGGTCGAGCAACTGTCGACCGACTGGGTTTCTGTTTTTACAGATTGACATAATTGCATACATCTTTGTTAAAATCTTGGACATTTTATATATTTGCTCAGTATTCAAACTTTCATTTGAGATATCTATCGAAGGGGGAGCAAAACATAAGAAAAAGGGGGAGATCATTAACATTTTGATCATTGTTTAAAAGAAGCTTACAAAAACTTTGTAATCACTATGTGTAACTGAATATTTTCAAGAAAGTTATGAATTTATTGAAATTGGTATCTTGTACTTGAAGGAACTCTCTATCCCAAATGGGGCTTAAAATCCCTTGATGGAGACATTTTTTTTAGGTACTCTAAGCTTAGAGGATTCTCATTTAATCTAGGGCTTAACATCCTTTGATATATGAGAAATCCATATACATTTCATCATAGGCTTAAAGGTATCTCATTTCATTTCAAGGCCTCACATCCTTTGCGAATGATTGAGAAACAAATTATGGATAAATTAGATAAAAATCAATGTTCCTAATAGGATATCTAATTAAGGGGGAGCATTATATTAAGGGGGAGAAGAAATATACAACATTCAACTTTGGATATCTTTTTGAAATGACAAAGGGGGAGAAAGAATATAAAAATATAAAAGAGTTTCATCACATCTTGGCCAGTACTTACTTGAAAAACATAAATTGCTACAAAAGGTAAATTTTCAGGTATGAAACTCATATACTTTATATTTCCTTATTTCATATTTAGGAAATGTTTGTCATCTTCAAAAAGGGGGAGATTGTTGGATAAATTGGATATTATGATAAATCCCTTTTGTTTCGATGATGACAAACATTTCATTCTTATTAATCTAACGAGCTACTTAAGTGTGCAGGAACAAGGTGATGACAAAGTTCTAGGGAATCCTTATGCTTGAATGTTTATAAATATCATGCAATGTAATCATATGTAAACTTGTACAAACATATAATGTACAAGTACTTAGACTTCATGTAAATCAAGCGTTAGATCTCCCTAACTAAACACTACACTTAGTTAGGTCATCTCCTTCTAATAGGATCACATAATGCACACTCATGCACTCACTTAGTATCTTAATTGAAAGATTGAAAACAGAGTCAATCTCGGTCGACCACACTCCTCGACCGATACACTCTCGGTCGACAAACTTCTCGACCGAGATTGACCAAAAGTAGTCGTTAGACACAGCAGTTGACAGTTGCAAATAAACGTTAATCCAGAGAGCCTGTCGGTCGAACAATCCTCGACCGACCGGGCATCTCGGTCGACAAGTCCTCGACCGAGATGGTCTCTGACAGCAACTGCAGAATTAATTATCTAGCCGTTGCTAATGCGCCTAACTTATTCCTAACGGCTAGTTAAGCACTAGGAACCCCCTAGAAGTTGTCTAGAACGTTCTTAAGCATACTTAGGCCATTCCTATAAATAGGACAAGCTATAGGACACTAGCACACACTTACATATACTCAATTGTGCAATCTTTGAGCATACACTACATTGGCAATCTGTTTAGAGCAATTGTGAAATTCCCACACTTGTTATACATTCACATTGATACCATTTCGTGTCCTATAGACTAGGATCTCCTACACATAATAATCACATTGATATATATCTTGGTTGGGAGATCCAAACGCTTGATATAGGAAAATCAAGCCTTGTGCTTACAACGGTATTGTAATTTCTGTATTTCTTTCTTGTTCCTATTTATTCCTTGTACTCTCCTTGCTACTCCTAGGGTTGGAGGCTGCAGATTGGAGAGAGTGGACTTCTCAGGTGGAGAAGGGGACTTCAAGCTACTTCAAGAAGGCTATCGCACGGGAAGCTACTTCAGTAGGCTGGTGCAACGGGTGTTGGTGCATCTACCTCAAGGGAAGGCTGCTTCGAGTTGGGCGATTACTTCTAGGTGAAGGCTGCTTGAAGGGTTTAGGGAAAAGAAATGTATTTTATGTAAAATCCTTGTGAGGTAATAAAATAATTTCTTTTCAAATCCCGGTTGGGTAAGCAACCGGGTAGTGGACTGACTACCTTAGTATTTGCTAAGGCTAGGAACCACTCTAAACCCTTGTGTCTCTTTGTCCAATCTTTCTTTGTGGTTGCTTGAGTTTAAATTATTTAAAATCTCTATAAAACTCTATTCACCCCCCCTCTAGAGGTTTTCAATTGGTATCAGAGCAGGCTTCAAGGAGCCCTAACAAGGTCTTGAAGAGATAAAGGGAGGAGGTAACTACAACCACAAGAAAAGGAGCATGGACCAAAGTTCGACAAGTTGCAATTGGTGCTTAGGAACAAAGCACTCTACGTCTAAATGTCCATGGAGGTCAAAGAAAGGAGATGCACATAAAGAGTGTTTCGTTGCTACAATAAGTGAGGAAGAAGAAGAAGAGGTAAGTTTGCTTGATTTACCCAAGGAGGAGTTAGTTGCTATTATTGAAGAAACACATAACAAATATGTTGAATACAAAAAGAAATTAAAGAAATCAAATAAAGAAAATGATGATCTAAATGCTAGACTTCTTGAGCTTACATCTGAAAATGATGATTTATATGCTAAATTGAATACTCTTGGTTTTGAAAAAGATAGCATTATGTCTGACAATCGTATTTTGAAATCATCTCTGAGTAATAGTGAAGTGAAAATTTTCACTCTAGAGACTAACTATGATCTTCTATGTCAAGAAAAGACTGAATTGCTTGCAAAGTTAAATGATATTCAAAAACAACCTATATTGTGCACCCATGTAGAATATGACAATATAGTGAAAGAAAGAAATATGTTATCATCCAATCTAGATCAAGCAAAATTAGATATCAAGAAAAGAATGGATGAGATCGTTAAGTTGCAACAAAAAGTTAGCAAGTTAAGCAACAATGGAATCCTTGATAATATACTAGAAAATTCCTATCATCAAATAGGGAGAAGAGGACTAGGTTATAAGCCTAATGAGAAATCCCATCAACAACCTAGAAGGACACAAGCGAGTCAATCTGCTTATATACCTAGAGGCACAAAAATGTATATACCCAAGAATAACCCAAATCAAAACCATAGAAAAAGGCTTGAGGTTGATTCAATTTGTTGTCATTATTGCTCACGCCTTGGACATTATTCTTTTTCATGCCCATACAAGAAAAAGCATGTCGAAATGGTATGGGTTCCAAAAATCCCAAATTAAATAGGTTAGGCTAAGTTGAGATATGACCTTAGACCTTAAGTTGTATATCCTTATGTCTATCTCAACTTAACATTTAGGGATAACAAAAATTAAAAAGATTTAATAGCATCTTGATACACATACGTTTATCTCAAACTGCTGTAAATCTTTACATTGTATGTGAAAATTATTCTTGAAAGATTCTATTTAATCATTCTTTTATTGCACATTTTTCAGAAATACTTACAATGAATAAAATGTTTCAAATAAATTTTTGTGTGCTTTTATATTTTAGTCTAAGTCCATCCAAAGTAATCTTAAATTCATGAATGGATATTATTCTTGAATATGCTTCACCATATTTGATGTCCTTTTTGAGCTCTCATAATTAGTACACTTTAATGTGTCTCAAATTGATATTTGCAAGCTATCTGCAGAACTCATACTTCGCATATGAATGATTCATACTGGAAACCTGCAGAATATGCCTCTTGGTTAAAATAAAATTTGACCAAGGGGCGCTATGGTCGTAATCAAGGGCGACCTAAAATAAACTTTGATAAAAATTGTTTATTTGAACATTATTTTATTAAACTTAATCTTAGCATATTTTTAAATCAAAATGTCAAATCATTTGTGGTAATTAGAAGCCTTAAATATTACTACTCCCTTGGAATATACATATGCTCTACAAAAATGTTCTATGATTTGCATTAAAATTCAGCCAGAAATTGAACTCAGTAAGTTAGTCGGTCGACCAATGCTCGACCGAGAACCACTCGGTCAGCCCACCTCACTCGACCGACAAATTCTAAACAGACTCAGTATCAGACAAACAGTCGGTCGACGAGTTCTCGACCGAGACAATGTCGGTCGACAAGCGCTCGACCGAGAAATAGCCGTTGGATATGACCGTTGCGACCCGACCGTTATGACCGTTTTCTTTACCGTTGGAGGACCAAGTGGCGCGTCTGCAACTCGACCGTTGCGGACGCTCGGTCGACGAGCCGTCGACCGACCGGGTCGCTGGAATTCTATAAATAAGTGCAAAAACGAGCCACTTACTCACACTTGCATTTCCTTGCTTGCATAGTCCATCTCTAGTGCAATTTCGTGCAATCCTTCGGCACTCTTACTCTCAAATCTTCCTTGCTTCTTCACTCTCAAGAAACACAATGGCCTCATCATCAACTGTCCGAGGGAAGAAGAAAGTTGCTGGAAGAAAAAGAAGAGAAGAGAGGGAAGCCACTCCGCCACTGACGATCATCAATGACATAGCTTTCGTCGACGGAGATGCTGGAGATAGATACTTTCGGCTTTCCTCTAAAGCTCCTCTTCCCCGACGTCCGGTCGAAGTGATGGACTTCATCAACATAGTCGACCTGGAGCATCTCTTTGGAGTACAAAAGCTGAAGGACTTCATCAATCCATCCTTTCCTTCCTACTCCATTAAGGTAGTAAACGAATTCTATGCCAATCTTCTATCTCACACCGAAAATGACACCACTTTCTTCTACACCATGGTCAATGGGCATAGTTTTAAGTTTTCCGAAGGGGATATTCTTGACATGCTTGAAATTGATATAGATGAATATCAAGATTTCCTTGACCTTACCACCAGCAATCCAATAAATTTATTTTCCCATGATGACCACACCACTAGCCTAAGTGATATCAAAAGAACCATATTTCAAGCCAATACCACTTGTCATGAAGATAGGGGAACCTATTATGCTATAAACCTAAAACCAGCATGTAGAATAGTAAATCTCATTGTTTCCACCAACATACATCCACGAGCCAATAAATCCGAGGTTCCCATTTTCCGTATGTGTCTCATTTATGCTATCATAAAAGAAATTCCCATCAACTTCATTCGCATAGTACTTAAAAATATGCTTGAGTTTTCTGGCAATCCACCATATGCCGATTTTGTATGCCAGATTACTCAACATTGTCTTGAGGTAAACATTGAAGATATGGGATATATATGGGAGCGTAGACCACCAAAGATAAGTAAGAACACCGTAGAGAAGATGGGGATTGACTTTGGCCATAAAAAGGCAAGAGTAGAAGGAGAGTCATCACATCAGGATATACCACCCCCTCCTTCTACTAACCTTTCCATTGATCCCATCCAAAATACCCTTACTTATATTGCTGGCTCCCAATACCACCTTAGTAAACAATTAAACTACAATCACCATGCCATGACATATTTAAATCAAAGAATGCAAAACCTTTCTCCTGGCCAAACCGATGAATATCCGCATTCTTTAAACCCTGGCATGCTCAACCCATTTAACCCCTCATACAACTACTATCAACCTCCACCTTCACCATCAATGGATCTTGCACATACTCAATTTTCTTCCATACAATTGCAAGACATAGCTGCTCACTTCCGTTTTGACCGAGTTCCCACTTTCCTGGAAGCATATGCGTTGACTACAACTGGTGCTTTGGATTGGAAAACTCTGGTCCAATACTATGGAGCCGAGCCATTTCTTGGGAAAGATCCGGACATTGATGTAATTCTTAAATCCTTCCTGTGAAGTGTTGGAGTTGTAATAGTTGTATTCTATATGATTGTAATCTTCTTCATGCCATTGAATGAAATTTGCCATTTTTATTTGATTCACATGGATATTTGTTTGGCATATGAGACTTCTTCAAATATGCATTATACGTTCATTATTGTAGAGCATAACAAATAAGGGAATAATAATAATTAAGACAGGCAACTATTACAAATTAAGATTAAATAACAAAATAGGTCTCCAGAAACATTCTCGGTCGAGCTACTAGTCGACCGAGAACATTGTCGGTCGAGCAACTGTCGACCGACTGGGTTTCTGTTTTTACAGATTGACATAATTGCATACATCTTTGTTAAAATCTTGGACATTTTATATATTTGCTCAGTATTCAAACTTTCATTTGAGATATCTATCGAAGGGGGAGCAAAACATAAGAAAAAGGGGGAGATCATTAACATTTTGATCATTGTTTAAAAGAAGCTTACAAAAACTTTGTAATCACTATGTGTAACTGAATATTTTCAAGAAAGTTATGAATTTATTGAAATTGGTATCTTGTACTTGAAGGAACTCTCTATCCCAAATGGGGCTTAAAATCCCTTGATGGAGACATTTTTTTTAGGTACTCTAAGCTTAGAGGATTCTCATTTAATCTAGGGCTTAACATCCTTTGATATATGAGAAATCCATATACATTTCATCATAGGCTTAAAGGTATCTCATTTCATTTCAAGGCCTCACATCCTTTGCGAATGATTGAGAAACAAATTATGGATAAATTAGATAAAAATCAATGTTCCTAATAGGATATCTAATTAAGGGGGAGCATTATATTAAGGGGGAGAAGAAATATACAACATTCAACTTTGGATATCTTTTTGAAATGACAAAGGGGGAGAAAGAATATAAAAATATAAAAGAGTTTCATCACATCTTGGCCAGTACTTACTTGAAAAACATAAATGGCTACAAAAGGTAAATTTTCAGGTATGAAACTCATATACTTTATATTTCCTTATTTCATATTTAGGAAATGTTTGTCATCTTCAAAAAGGGGGAGATTGTTGGATAAATTGGATATTATGATAAATCCCTTTTGTTTCGATGATGACAAACATTTCATTCTTATTAATCTAACGAGCTACTTAAGTGTGCAGGAACAAGGTGATGACAAAGTTCTAGGGAATCCTTATGCTTGAATGTTTATAAATATCATGCAATGTAATCATATGTAAACTTGTACAAACATATAATGTACAAGTACTTAGACTTCATGTAAATCAAGCGTTAGATCTCCCTAACTAAACACTACACTTAGTTAGGTCATCTCCTTCTAATAGGATCACATAATGCACACTCATGCACTCACTTAGTATCTTAATTGAAAGATTGAAAACAGAGTCAATCTCGGTCGACCACACTCCTCGACCGATACACTCTCGGTCGACAAACTTCTCGACCGAGATTGACCAAAAGTAGTCGTTAGACACAGCAGTTGACAGTTGCAAATAAACGTTAATCCAGAGAGCCTGTCGGTCGAACAATCCTCGACCGACCGGGCATCTCGGTCGACAAGTCCTCGACCGAGATGGTCTCTGACAGCAACTGCAGAATTAATTATCTAGCCGTTGCTAATGCGCCTAACTTATTCCTAACGGCTAGTTAAGCACTAGGAACCCCCTAGAAGTTGTCTAGAACGTTCTTAAGCATACTTAGGCCATTCCTATAAATAGGACAAGCTATAGGACACTAGCACACACTTACATATACTCAATTGTGCAATCTTTGAGCATACACTACATTGGCAATCTGTTTAGAGCAATTGTGAAATTCCCACACTTGTTATACATTCACATTGATACCATTTCGTGTCCTATAGACTAGGATCTCCTACACATAATAATCACATTGATATATATCTTGGTTGGGAGATCCAAACGCTTGATATAGGAAAATCAAGCCTTGTGCTTACAACGGTATTGTAATTTCTGTATTTCTTTCTTGTTCCTATTTATTCCTTGTACTCTCCTTGCTACTCCTAGGGTTGGAGGCTGCAGATTGGAGAGAGTGGACTTCTCAGGTGGAGAAGGGGACTTCAAGCTACTTCAAGAAGGCTATCGCACGGGAAGCTACTTCAGTAGGCTGGTGCAACGGGTGTTGGTGCATCTACCTCAAGGGAAGGCTGCTTCGAGTTGGGCGATTACTTCTAGGTGAAGGCTGCTTGAAGGGTTTAGGGAAAAGAAATGTATTTTATGTAAAATCCTTGTGAGGTAATAAAATAATTTCTTTTCAAATCCCGGTTGGGTAAGCAACCGGGTAGTGGACTGACTACCTTAGTATTTGCTAAGGCTAGGAACCACTCTAAACCCTTGTGTCTCTTTGTCCAATCTTTCTTTGTGGTTGCTTGAGTTTAAATTATTTAAAATCTCTATAAAACTCTATTCACCCCCCCTCTAGAGGTTTTCATTTTCATGAACTGATGAACAATATGACTCTTGGTAATTTCATCACTTAGAGAGGTCCTTCATTAAGAATTGACCTTTATATCATTGGTTTTATCTTCCTTGACCCAACCAATGTTTTTATCATTTACCATATTTTATTATATTCATATTTACTATAATATATGGAAGGTGTGTAAAACAAAGATGGAAAAACTAGAGAAAGCATGTTGAAAGCTAAGACTAAAACAAAAAGGATAATGTAAAAGACAAAATTTCTAAAAATGCAAAGCAAGGAAAGAGTTATGGGTTGCCTCCCAAGGAGCACTAATTTCACGTTATCAGCTTGATTGCTAGTTCTTTTTAATTTTAATACTATGGTTCATAGAGATGTAGATTATCCCTTCATGTGAATGCTTCATCTTCATAGTATATTTTCACCTTGTTCCCATTCATTCAGAATGTTCTATACTTCTTAGTACATGGTTTCGTCATCCCTAATGGATATACCTTTGTAACTATGAAGGGTGTTGACCACCTAGATCTCAACTTTCCTGAGAATAACATGGTTGATGTGTTGAATAGGAAGACATTGTCTCTGTCTTTAACATCATTTTTTTTTAGATGAGCATCATGCCTTACCTTGGTTCTTTCCTCTAATTCTTGAAGCTATAAGAATATTTTCTTTCCTACTAGTTCGGGTCCATGTTCAGAGATTTTATGGCCCAAAATGACTTATGTTCCAACTCTAGAGGTAGGTGGCATGCCTTTCCATAAATTAGCCAATAAGGGGTTGTCCATATTGGTACTTGTATGATATAATGTAATCCGATAAGGCATCATCTAGTTTAGTGGAACAATCTCTCATGGTTTTCCCAACTATTTTCTTTACGGTCTACTTGATCTTTCTCTTTGAAACTTCAACCTGACTTAGAGTTTGTGGTTGGCAGGGTGTAGAAATCTTGTGCTTGACTTCATCCTAAAAAAGGATTTGAATTGTTTCTACTTACTACTGGAGCCCCCACCACTTATGATGGTTCTAGGGACTCTATATCTTAGGAATATTATCTTGTTGAACAACTTCATCACAACTTGAAAATTCCATGTGGGAGTTTCTATAGTTTCTACTCATTTGGACATGTAATACACCACAGTTGGAATATACTAATTATTACAAGATAAAGGAAAGGGGACCATGTATTCTATACCCCACACATAAAAAATCTTGACTTCCATCTAGTCAGTCATTGGTTTTTTTCTTCTCCTAGAGACGTGTAAGGCTCGCCCCTGACCTAGCTTTCTAGCTAATCTTGCTTGCTTTATCTGATAAGATGTTTAGAGCCTTAATCTAATCTCTTGAGATGCCTTAATAACATGTGATATGCTTATGTTTTTAGTTTTGTCATGTGTTGTTGATGTTTGAGCTATGTATGTTTATTTTGGACCAAGTTGCAATATACCCATGATTAGGGTTAATCTTGCAATTTGTCACGTGTAAGTTGTGCTTCTTGTGCCTTAAAATCATGAAATAGAAGATGATGCTATGGGATGCCTTGTTTGGTCCTTGGTTAATGAAGTGACACCTTGAGGTGATATTAGGGTTTGCATGGCTATGCATGAGTTGCATGGATGATGTTAATGACCATGTGTGTGAGTTCCTTGAGTGTCGACCAGTGTTACAACCTTGATGTTGAGTTTTGAGAATGCTTCGACTGATGGGATTTGTTCCTTGAGAGTGCTTCGACTGATACACCTTCTTTGGGTGAGCTTGATTCGACCTAGATGCTTTGGTCTTGGTTTTAGTTGCTAGGGTTTGGCCTTGGTGGTGTGTTGCGGCCGATACACATGTTTTGGTTTGTGTTGTGACTGATTCAAGTGCTTTGTTTTGACCTAGTTGAGCTTGTAAACCAAGAGGTATCTACACCACTTTGGTTTTAACGTTTCTCTTGCATGTATGTATGCATGACTAATCCTTTGAGGGACAAGTGTTCTTTTTAGTTCCCTAACATCTTGACACATCATATCCTTCACCTCCCTCCTACCCATGTGTATATAATCTCTCTCCTCAACATGCAAGAAATCCTTTTAGCTCTCTCTCCTCCCTCCTTCTTGCTTGGCCGACCTTAGATCTTTGTGGATCTTGAGAGGGCTAATTTTGAAGCTTGGGTGGCGCGATCATCCTTGCATGTGGTGCTTTTGAGCTTGATCATCTCCTTTGTGGTGATCCTTGGTGATCTTCTTTCTTGGTAAGTGATTCTACACCTTTGATGATGCTTTCCTTTGAACCCTACCTCTTCCTTCTTGGCTGTAATACTATGGTGCAACCATGGTGGTTATCTTGGGGGAAACTTCTCTTCACAAGGGTCAAAGACTATGGTTTGACCATGGTGGTACCCAAGTGAGATGAAGCTTTCTTCTCTTTCTCTTTCCTTCTCTCTTATTCGGACTAGGTTTTCACTCTCTTTCTTGATTTGTTTGACCATAGTGTTCATCTCTTTTGAGGTGATCTTTTGATCGTGGAGTTGCTCTTGATTGGAGTTTCCTTCTTTTTCTTGGAGATCGTGATCTTGGAGCTTGATCTTCTTCATAAGGCGGGTTATATAACTTTCCCCTTCTTCTATTATTGCACCATATTCTTACTTGCATGTTGTTGTTCTAATCTCTAAATGTGAATTAAATGTGCTAGATGATGTAGCTATGATCTAGGGTTTAAGATTTTGTAGTAATCTAAAGTAGATTACTCTTTTCTCCTAAATCCTAATTCTTGAACCCAATTTGGTGGTGACTATGGAGGTGATGGTTTCCACATGCATCTTGACCATGAGTTTCATGATCATGTTTTTGGTTCGACCATCTTGATTATCTTGAGGTTTTGGTCATGTTTACACGTGTGTGATGCTTGGTTTTCATCTCTCTTCTCATAGTTTCCATGTAGATTTCTACAATGATGGACCTAGGGTTTTGGTGAGCATCTTCGCATGGGGTTTTCCTCCTTGATGATGCTTAGTTTCCTTGATGTTTATCTTTTGTTTTAAATCTGGTTTAGTTCTATTTTGGAGGTGGTTATGTGTTGTTTAGGTAGCTTTACCTTGATGGTCGCTACACTCATCTTGGGCTTAAGGTCTCTCCAAGTGTATTGTTGTATGTAGTGGGTGTAGCAACCCTAACCCTAACTAGGGTGGTCACTGCACACACGTCTTGGTTGGTCAAAACACTTGGTTCTTGGTTTTTTGGTCGCTACAAGTGTTGTTGCCTTGATGTGTTTTGCTTCAGTTGAAGATCTTTTAGCCATGTGTGGTGATGTGTTGCGGTCGCAACACATGCTCTAGTTGGTTGGGTTGAAACCCTAACCCTAGACCCTGTTACAGTCACTACACTTGGTCTTTGTTGTGGTCACAACGCCATTCTTTGGTGGTTGGTCAACACATACATAAGAGTATGTTCGGTACACATATGTCTTTCATGTTGCTCACTACATCTTAGTTTATGTTTGGTCGACACATGGTGCTTCTTGGAGTAATAAGCACAATGATATACCTAATGTGTTCCAAGAAAGTGGGAGATAATGTATCCAGGGTTTAATGGTGGTTATTGTATTGGAAACCCTAATTGACTTCAAGTGAAACACTAACCCTAATTGAGCATAAGATGAAGTTACTTATCTGGTTGATGTGTTAGCATGTAATGATATTCTCTCTATCCTACTTGTGTAACCCTAATTCTACAGGTGGAATGAATAACATAGCTAGTAAATGCTATGGTGTGATTGATGTGACATGGGGTGATAATCATAAGCCTTGATGAGGTATGAAAGATAATAATGGTGATGTTCAGCACCAATGTCATTTGGGTCTCATGACCTGGTAAAGGCTTAATGGCTAAATGAGAGGTGATATCCTCTGGTAATGAGATGAGGTATTGATATCTCCTAATGATGTGATAATGATGATGACCTTGTATGGCAGTGATATCAAGAAATAATGTGACAAGTTTATGCTTCATGCACTTTATATCTTCTGGAGTTGTAACATACCCTTATCTTTGTAGAGTTTGTTTAGGGTTTGTACATTGTAACTTGATTGATGCTAAAAGACACTCAATTGGCTTAACTAATCAAGTGAAACCCTAATCATATAGTTTCCATGTGCCATAGATCCATTTTCAACGTCAATACTTGATGGATGGTGAAATGGGTTCTCCCTTAGTAAAAGCTTGGAGTCATATACTGTTGAGTATATGCATTTCATAGGATTGGATGTAGTCATATCCTGGCAGGGGAACAGTCGAGGCTGTATCTCAGTGATGTGATTCAATATATGTATATGATATGATTTGAGGATGGCTGCGATCATACCTCGGTAGGAGTACGGCTACGATTGTAACTCAATTTCACTAGTGTTGTGCATATATACCATGGCAGGCTAGGCTATTTTGTAGTTGGACTTTATATGTCACTGCGGAGGACTCAGACTAACTGAGGGTGTGGGATATCATAAGAGTCTGACTCCTCCTAGATCTTGTATGAAACTGATTTTGACTTAGCAGTGGTTAGCTGGAGCATGAGTGGTATACCTCATCTCCTCAGGGAATAATAAAATACGTAACTCAGCTCTGTAGTATACTTGCTTAGGGTTAAACATGACTCACATTGGATGACCCTTTACCTTATCTTTTTTCTAATTTCTTGCCATTATAATATGGTAAGAGAAATCAATTGTTATACATGTTCTTCATATTCCTTCTAAAAGTATAAGATGTTCTAATGCTCAACTATAGATGCCTAAATTAATTAAATAATATTAACTACTTTGCTCATATCATTTAGTTGAATATGCTTATCTTGAACATAATGTTATCTTGATGCTTTAATCTACATGTGCTTATAATAGACGTTGACGAAGAGTTAAATCTCTTGCTAGGACGTTGGTCTCACTCCGTGGGTTTCCACATATTTTTGGTGGTCGTGGACGATGAGGT
The DNA here is from genome assembly GCA_963693085.1 of Alisma plantago-aquatica. Lineage (NCBI taxonomy): Eukaryota > Viridiplantae > Streptophyta > Magnoliopsida > Alismatales > Alismataceae > Alisma > Alisma plantago-aquatica. The sequence goes on from OY856410.1 coordinate 644,440,509, forward strand.
AGAGATCGTGTAGAGGCTGAGTAGCAAGAGGAGTAGTAGCTGTTAAAGGTTGGATATTTTGCTAGTGTTTTGTAGTAGATTCCTACATGTTGTACCTATACTATCAAGTCCTTGGGGAGATTTTTGTCGGTTTGTACATCGATAAGAGTTTTTTATTGTATGCCATGGGTGTACAAATATGGCATGTATATGTGAACAAGCTGTTATGTTTAACAAGTTGTGGCATGATGGCCATTTAACTATGATGTATACATCTTTGTGACATTTTATTGAATATAGGTGGCGATGTTTATGGACTTAGATGTGATATGTTTTGACTTGAGATGTTATGTTGTGATCAATTTTAATTTACCATGTTTTTTGGTAATCCGGTTGATTAGTTTTAAATTCCGCACTTTGTTTTGAGTAATCTCACTTTTATGTGATGAGTCTGTCGCAAGATGTTTCTTATTCTCTAACACTTGTTGCATGTTTTCACATAGGCATGTGTGCCTTTAAATGGAGTTGCTAGCAAAAATATGATTGTAGTACCATAGTTGCAGTTTAGTCTGCTACCAAATGCCCACCATAGAGTGAAGCATGACATCCATAGAGGATCTTTGGTTCTTCCTCTTCAGGTATACATCTTCTACAGTGATTTTCTTTAGAGTTTTTTCAAATAAAAGAGGATCACCCTAATAGTAGTTCTTTAGATTAGAGAAATCTTCTTTTTATCATTATAGGTTATTTTAAAAGGTAGCTATTAGAAGGCTAGGTAGTTGCATATATCTATGTACCATGGGGTTACTGGATCAATGGCCTTGGCTAGCATTTGGGTTTCATTGGGATAGCTATCATTGGTCAACAGGGAGTTGTTCTACTTCTAGATATATCAATGATAGATGATCATCTGCTACATTCTTCGATCTCATTTATCAACTATCTCATGATCTAAATCTCTTATAAAATGTGTTCCATCTTGGAAGTCTAGGTTTAGTGTTCTTCTTGGTCATCTGACACTTGATATCTCCATGGTCTGCATAGATTATCACCTTAGCCCCAACTTGGTAAGATATGAACTCATCAGATGAGTAGATTTCCTTATTAGTAGTCTTGTAGTGGATTTTGGCTTCATCAAGCATCTTACTGGTGTAATAGCTGACATGATGCTTTATATCTTTCTTGTACCCTAGAGCAACTCCAACTGCATATTCATTCACATCACACATCACATCAAATTATTAGTCCTAGTCTAGAACTTGAATTATAGTTATTTTTGTGAGAACATGTTTTAGTGTATTGAAAGCCTTAAGATAATCATCATTCAAATTATAGGTAGCATTCTTCATGAGTAATCTCAATAGGGGATTGGAGATCTTTAAAAGATCCTTAATGAATTGACAATGGTATCCTTCATGCCCTAGGAAAAACTTCACTTCTGTCACCAACTTATGAGGGAGAAGTTTAGGTATGACTTTCACTTTGCTTAAGCAAACTTCTATGCCCCTCTCATACACCTTGTACCCAAAATTATTCCCTCTTATGCTATGAAATGTCACTTCTCTCAATTAATTACTAGACATTTCTGTTTGCATCTCTATAGTACTAGTGAAAGGTTTTGTAGGCAATTGTCAAAAGATGAACTATATATTGAGAAGTCATCCATGAAAGCCTCCATAATGTATTCTAGGAAATCATTAAAAAAAATATACATCATACATCTTTGAAATGTTGTAGGCGTGTCGCATAGACCAAATTGTTTTCTACAAAAAGCATGTGTACCGTATGCTCAAGTGAAAATTGTCTTTTCTTGATCATATGAATGTATTGTCACCTTTTCAAATCCTAAATATTTGTAAAGATACCAAAAATAATATTGGTGGGAGAGATGCTCCAAAAGTTAATCAACAAATGAATAATGTAAGTGATCCTTCTTTGTAGCTGAGTTGAGATTTTTATAACTGATACACATCCTCCTGCCAATTATTGTCCTAGTCACAATCTCATTTCCATTCTCACATTTTACTTCATTCATGCCTCACATTTAGGTACTACATGTACATGACTCACCCATCGACTATTACTAATTGCATATAAGATTCCTATTAGTGATACGCCTTGAGATCCAATCATATGATTATTGTAATGTCACAAATTGTAACTGGTTTGATTATTAATAAAGGCAATTCCAATTATTATCTTCATTTTAAAATGGGATGATGAATAAATATAATAATATCCTAAGAACGTATTACTCAATGACATGTGATTTTAGGTTGAGGACCTGAACATGAGATCATGTGTATGTTAAGAGTAATCATTCTTGTCTTAGTCCCTAGTCAGATATTATTGTGGATTTTAGGACAACAATAATACATCAAGACTAGTATGTATGTTGATTGATGACTACATCTCATTAGTCATGGTACTGGACATTAAATCAAGAACATAGGTACTTGTTGTGAACAAGTGTACATGACATACCCATTTTGAGTGCGATACATGGAAGCAAATAATAGCGGCCAGAATGATGCCTCAATGTGACAATGGTGATTTTGGTCCATAGACCTGAACTCACCATAATAATTTCATGTTCTTTAATGTGCTTTAACATTACTCAATGTGACCTCAAAAAGGGTTTCTATACAAGTAGTTCTTAGGTTCATTATGACACATATGGACTATTGTGAGTGACGTAGATTAAATTTTTCCCTCCCATTGGAGTGATATCTCCGCCACTTGATGAGTGAGACTATGAAATGCATGGCAATTATAATGTGGGTCCATATATGAAATTGAGCTCATGTGTATTTCAATTAGTCTACTCCAAATCACGGAACAAGGATTGAATGTTAAGAGGATGATGTTTCCATGCCTTAGATTCAATCTAGATATTAGAGACAAAGGGATTATACAATCACTATAACACTAGTCAAAATACTAGGTTAAAGTTTTTCTCCAACTCGTCCAATTACTTGGGTGGCAATGAAGCTTTGCTAGATACCAATCACTGCTTGTGAAGTCACAATTTGATTATGAAGATCACTACTAGCATAATTTGGAGCCTATAGGGTCACACATATAGGATGCACTGGAATAGGATTATAATAGTAGACATGATTAGAAATGCTCCAAGTCAAGTTGATTACTAGAATGTTTAAGTAATGAACTAGAATAATATTAGAATATAAACCAAGGTAATTTTTTAAAAGGTTTAAGACAATTAATTTGTTTTAAATTGTTGACTTGTATGATAAGTCGACTAGTTAACAATGAGAGATCGGGTAGAGTGGACAACTGGGTGATGGAGAATTAATAAACTGATTAATGTGATTAATTGATTAATTAATTTATGACATGATCCCAGAATACTCTAGTTTCCTATTTGGTATTCTGCAAGTGGCCCGCTTAAATGAAGCCACAATCTTTGGTTTCTCAGGGTTTTTGGGAAATCATGCTTACTTTCCTCTCCTATTTATAGGAACATGATGGCCGGATCATAAGACACACCCTTGTATGTGAACCCTAGGCTTCATTATCCCCGAGAGAGAAAAGAAGAGAGACTATGATGCTAGCACATCACCAAGGAGAGGTTGCTCCTTCCCTATGACTTAAGCAACATGATGAGGAGTTCTACTCCATCCACATAGACTACATAGAGATGTGGGCGTTGAGCGACTACGTTTAGAGGACGTCTTTAAGGACCGTTCATGCACACAAGGAGTGACACACACCAACATGTGAAGGAGACGTCGTTGGACTTGCTCTGCGACAAGGTATACTCCGCGCACCATTTTTTTAATACGTCGTTGTCAACTAGATCTTCTTGTAGGAAATTTGGAGAAAACGTTTCTTATTGTTTCCATTGTGCTTGTCACCTCCATGATTCATAACACTTCCTACATCACAAAGCTTGATAAATTCTCTATGACAACTTCACACTAGTTGATTCAATATTCTCTTCCATAATCTAGATTTAGCATTCTCATCCACATGCATTTTGTTCTATGAATGCAGTCTGTAGGGTTTAAGCCCTTGATATCATCTACTAATACCCAATTGCTTTTCTTCTCAATTTCAGCTTTAGAAGTAATCATTCTTTCTACTCTCCAAATAGAGATAAATTGATGATGACTGAATTTCTTCCTTCATCATCAAGGAACTCATATTTAAGTTCCTCATAAAGTTGTTTAAACTCTAGGTAAAGGTTTGGGAGCTAAATTTATGATGTCTAGATTTCTTCCTTCATTATCCAGGAACTTGTATTGAAGTTTCTATTCAAAACTATCATCATTTAACATTTTAAGGATTGTTACAACAATATATCAGTTTACATGTACATGATATGTAATAAATGATTCAAATGTTATTCACTCGCCTAATGAGAGTGGTAAGAAGTCCACTCATGAAGAACGACGATGAAGCCTCAAGCTTCTCTACAAAATTTAAAACAAACAACAAACTATCTAAGATCTGAGCTCCTCCTCATAACCTGCTTTATAGCTACCAATCCTTGATCTCAAAGCAACTAGGGCAAGGGTGGAGAAGGGAAAACAAGGTGTACGACCTAAAAGTCGAAACCCTAGACAAAAACCGCCTAGAAAACATCCATGGAAGGAATAGGGTGGTACATCATCAAGATCATGAAGGATAGAGGTCACACTTACACATATCTAAAGCTTAGAAGACACCAAGAAGCTCATCAATCACCAGAATAGAAGAGGACAAAGGAAAACAACGATGAAATCAAAGACCCATGGAAGCATGATTCTCATTGGTAAATGTCAACTGATGACATCCTACTCTACTGCAATACTCGGGGTTCAACTCACACAAGTGAGGTTAAAAAGAAGGGAAAGGGGCATATATAGACCTATAGGAGAGAAAAAAAGATGATCAAAGTTGTCTGACTATCCAACAAAGAATTCATGCCTCCATACATCTATCATCTCATTAGTAGATGAAACTCACATTCATCAGTGAGCAAGATCAGGAGCTCCATTAGAAAACCACCCCCATTGTACCATTAGTAGACAAGAGAAAAGATCCCAACGGTGGTTTCCATTGGTACAAGCTCTCAGGGAAAACTATGAGAAGGCACTCACCAGGGTTATCATCAGTAGCACATTAGCAGAACCATTGGTACTCAACAAAGGATTTCCATTAGTTCTTAACTGATGTAAATTTCACTACCCAATCATCTTGCTTTGTCGATAGTCAATCGATGAAAGCATAAAAGGTCGCAAGATCGGACACCTCTGTCGATCCTCCACTGATGGAAAAGCAGAACAACCTCGTCGATCCTCTATTGACAAAAAGGCAAACATGACTATTGATGGAAAAACAAAGGAACCTTGTCGACCCTCAACTGACGAAAAACCAAACACACTTCCACCATTCCTCTTCTAATGGAGGGCATACCAATCCGATCAGTACCCTATCCAATGGAAAGGTAGAAGGTTTGGTTAGATCATCTAAGTGCATCCAATCAAGTCCAAGAAAGGGATAGAAAGGGGAAAACAAACACATTATATGCAAACATCAAAGAACCCCTCAAAATGTGAATATTTTGCATATAGACCCTCAAACAAAATGCTAGCCATCAAAACACAAAAGCATACATAATCAAGCATCTAGACATGTGATTAAGATAATAGAGAAATATTGGGAAGCTAATCCATGTTAGGTGTCTTACAATTATGATGAAATATTCTCATCAATATCTATGATCAAGTCCACTAGGATTATGTTCACCATTGCAACTTATCATGATGTCAGTATTGTATTCCTTAATGAGATTCTTCTCAAGGATGCACATTTTACACAACACGAGGGTATGGGATATCCATGTGAACTTGGAAAGGACTATAAAAAAAAAGCTCAAACAATGCTTTATGTATTGTAAATATTTGGAGAAAATATACTTGCAATGTAACATCCCCCAAGTGCAATCCATAAATAATAGAAGCATGAACCATCACTATTACACTAAGAGATTGTCAAAAAGAACATATCATTCATTGCAACAATAAAATAACTTTACATAGGGTATGATTTCAAATGATTCTCATACACATTCTTCTTAAATTAAACTTAGTACATCAAGGTATATAAGGAATATGATACATGATAACATGAAATTAGGTATATAAGGAATATGATACATGACAACATGAAATTCTAAATAAAACTCCTTGCATCATGTATATGGAAACCCACCATGAAAACCCTCCTTAAATATGTATATGCAAACTTTATCTACTTTCCTGAAGCTTGATACAGGTAGACGTCGCGTCCTAGCCATGCACAAAGGAAAGAAACTCTGGAGTTAGATTAAGTGACAATGGATTCTAACACATGAATAACGCAGTACACGAAAACTAAAAGATAATCTAAATAAATAATAAGACATGTTATAAATTATTTTATCTATTGTGGTCACCATTATACAATAAGTGCTCTATGAATTAGTGTGACTACACCTCTAAATTGGTAACAAAGTCCATCTAAATTGGCACTATGTACCTTTGAATGACACTAAGGTATCTCTGATTTAGCATGGCCACACCTCTGAATTGGAGTGGACACTCCTTTCAATGGGCATTGCATGCCTTTTAATTGTCCCGGGACTACTGATGAGGACTTATTATTTAATGTATTATGTGAAGTTTCTATCATATTAATCTTAAACTGGGTTACTAAAGTCTGAAAATGAAATTATATTATACTTAAATTGGATGTTGATGGCTGAACATGTAGTGAACTCTGAATCTAAATCTATAACTGAGTTTCTTATCTTTAAATATGAGTCTCTTATCTTAAATTTGAATTTCTTATATTTAATTCTGCAACTAAATCTAAGTCTAATTTTTTTTATAGAAGTCTATTCTATTCAAATAAAAAATGAAAACTTTATAATGCGAACTAAAACCCTACAACTCTTAATATCAAAATATGAAATATTTATGTGTGGCATGCATATAACATTTACTAAAAGGATATATCACTCAAGATGAAATGATCACAATATAGAAAACTTGAAAATCTTCATGCAATTAATTACAAAATTAAAGGGAACAATGTAGTTCTGACGATTAAGACCAATCGTTTAAATATGATACATGGGCAAGAATCCAAAGTGCATGACCCACTTACCTTCATTACAATACCCTAAATTAGTTCTATAATCTTTAATTCAAAACCCTAATTCTGGAAAATATCATGAACATATCTAAAATATATCATACACCATAACCCACACTTTCTTGGTCTAATTTGGTTTCTTATTACATCATAAGTGTTGAGGATCATGAACATGTGACCTTGATTTCATTCTATACACTGATATATGAGATCTATTTGTCACAACATTCAATTTATATCCATAACTCATGAATGAAACACCATCTAGTTACTTATCCTATGATATGAGACCAATTTAAGCATCAAACATATTATTTAGGGTTTCCATTGTTTTGTTCATAATCTTATGATTCCAATGGGAATAATGCATTTTTTTGATGTTGTTACTAAAAACTATGAATTTTACAAGATTAGATGAATAGAAGTACAAATTGTTCCTAGTTCACAGGAAGAATGAAAAACATCTTATATAATTTCTGATTGAAGAGGCTTACAATTTCAATATAATATACAGTTTACTCACCGGAAAATACATATCGACTCTGTGACTCCAACCAGTTTGATATAAATAGTGAAATTGAACTTGTGCAGCAGTGAGCACCTTTACATGTGCAGTTAGCTGCAAGGGTGGATGTAGAGTGCCTTGCCATCTTTATTCCTATATCCAATATGAAAAATAGGGAAAATGTTTAAAGAATGCCATAGACTCATCTACAGAACTATACTAACACACACCATGCCTTGCATTACAGCAACATCTAATAAAAATGCAAAT